>VXBB01008154.1:57556-97816 GCA_013399915.1 Illadopsis cleaveri
ACTCAAGAAATTTGCAGTTTAAAGAGACTAACAGAACCTATCTTTTCTGATGACATTAGTTCATGCAGAGAAAGGTGACTGCAAAACTACAAACATTAGTTTTCTTCTTACTTTTTTTTTTTTAATTTTCTAGGCCTTCAAATAAAGTTTAAAAAAATCTCTCTATATATATGTATCTTTCTGCACATATATGTATCTTTCTGTACATATGTATATATTTCACACATTTGTATGCAATCAACAGTACCAACACTAACATGGTTTCCTCTATCTCAGGTCCATTTTCCCTTCTTGGAACTTGAAACTAGAAATTACAGAGTTTCCTTAAAATGCTCCTTTAAAGTGTTCTGTAGAAAAAAAAAAAAATGGAATGAAAAGCAGAATATATTTGTGTTGGTTTCAGGTGGCAAGGTATTGGTAGTGAGGAGACTGACCATCCAGAAATGCTCATAAATTGCTTAAAGTTCTATCTATTTTGTAAGCAAAATTTATCAGTTGCTGCTAACTTTTAACTGTCATTTTTAGTTTTAATTTTCATTACTTGTATATAACAATACAAAACAGAGATTTAAGGGGTCTTTTTCTTTTTCATATCAAGAGAGGTTTTATATTTATAGATATTAAACAACACTCCAAGCAGAAAAGGCAGAACAATGTTGAAATTATGATACAGCTTGTCAACTGCCGAGATATAATTAATGAGGCCATCCTTTGACCCACTACTGAAATTATTACTAGTGAAATATTTCAAAAGCTGTAGAGAGCTTAAGTGGATATGGACTGTTGCTTCGGGTGTCTCTCTGGTCAGCCAGCTATCAGCCTGGCAGCCCGGTCAGCTTGACACCTTTCAACAGAATCAGTGTGTGGTTTCTTGGCTTTGCAGCACCCAGACTCNTTTTTTGGTTGTTGTTGTTCTGGGGTTTTTTTGGTTGTTTGTTTTTTTTTTTTTTTTTAATTTTAAGATGTTGTTGAAGACTACCTTACACCAGCATTTTGTAGAAAGTTAAGCTCATATGGATTTAGAGGTGGGCTTTCATTGTCTACACCCAGACATCTGTTTTCGTTTAAGATGACAGGCATTATCTGAGACAAACCCTGTAGGTACCAAGTAGGGCCTATCAGGCATTATGTGCTCATTTTTAACAGGACTTGAAGCACAGGCAGGTTACTCAAGGGTATTTAAATACACAGTATGTGTTTCTGTATGGGCAACTGAAATGAGTGCTAAATTACCCTCTAAATGATAAAACCCGATCAATAAGAGTTGCAGTTCAACCCCTCACTCTTGCCAATCTATTATTTTAAATAGCAGGAATAACAATAATAATTCAAAAAATAAATTAAAAATAATATGGCAATAGAAGGCAATACATAAAAATTGAAGCAAAGACAAGTATGAAGAACAGCTCTTTTGATCTTTGTTTGAGTAAAAAGTAAGATAGGCCTTAGCCATGGTCAAAATTGTTGCTGAAGCAAATCATGTTATAGCCAGGTTGTGTATAAAAATCTTGTGCAATGTTTGGTCAGATTCAAATACACACTGTTCTTCATGACATGATTCTTTTGAAAATTTAATGGAACTTTGAAATGTTTAGCTGTTTCAATAGGTTTTAATTATGCCTAAATAGTCAAAAATATCACTTTTGATGCTTAAAATGAGAAACAGACATTCAAAATGTTTATAATATGTCCCTGATAGGTCTGAGGAGAACTTCATCATTAGTTATTTCCATTGTTTTCTTTCACCTTTTCTTTTTTAATAAATCAATTTCCGGTTATTTAGTATGATTATGCTACTGAAAAAAATAAAATAATTTCAATTTTAATCAATCTTTTAAAGCTCTCTGATTTGTGTTACTGTTTCATTAGCTGGAACCGAAAGCATAAAAATAGGACAAAAAATCGAGGACAGGATATAGTCACATATAAAAGATCATTGAGAAAATATTTTTGAATATTTATTTTTGTATATTGTCCTCAATATTCTGTTTGATTTTATAAAAACACGTGAAAGAAAAAAGAAACAGTTTTATTCCCCATTGAATTTTCTTCCTTATTCCTTGGGCAAATTTCAGTATGACAGTTTAATATATTTTTTCTCATTGTGATTTGTCAATGTTGTCAAAATCACCAGAAGTACAGATACGTTATTTTCAAGGTTTCATTTATTTATCAATGATATTTTCATTTGTTTGTTTGTTTTTTGTTTATTTGTTTTTCTTTTGAGTTTGGGGTTTTGTTTTGTTTTGTTTTTAATTATTTTCAGTAGTAGCCAGAGTGAAAAACAGTGAAGATCAACATCACAATAAATGAAACTATATCAAGCAGTCATGGCACTATTGTGTATAAGAGAGCTTTTCCTCACAGCCATAAAATAAAGAATATAGACAAGTTAAAATGTGTATTCTTTATGTGGAAACACATGACTGATTACGATTTTCTATTTATCTTTGTAAGTGAGAGGCACTTCAATTTACAAGGGGAACTGTTATGAAGAAATTATTAGTCACTTCACTATGAATGACAATAGGCTAGGCCCGTCATTGAATCACCATGGGTAAAATTCAGTCTGCTACAGAGAGCCAAAAGACTTTCATGCTTATCATTCAAGCTCCACTTCAGTCACAAACTAAAGGTTTTACTGGAGGTTAAATGGAGTATGGGTTTTGCTTTGCATTTCTGAATGAGACTGCACTTCACTTGAGAAAATCCCAACTGCATTCCCGGCAAGGTTTTATATGGCACTCATCGCTTCTGCATCTGAGCAGCAGTGCGTTAAAGGCAGGAGTAACATCTGTGGAGGGCAAGTTCTGTCATTTTCTTCTCAGATATGTTTGAAATGCAGTTGTTTTGAGCTATTATTTTCAGAATTTTATGGCAGACATGAGCTGTCGTCTGTTTATTGTTGTGCATAATGGAGATGCAATGTAAATTGCCGAGATGAAGTCAAAGGTAGCAAATTGAAACACATTGCAGAAAGTAGTGTCACTTGGCACATTTCACCATTTCTCAGGGAAAATTCTCTCCAAACACTTCACACATAACAAAAACCTGTTTTCTAGGAAGCTAGATATAGCGCTGAGTTCTTAGCTTTTTATTTCCTAAATGCTCTTTTCTCAGGACCTGGGACAAACCTTCTTTCTCCAGTATATTTCTGGACTCAAGGAAAATGGCAGCTATTCCCATTACCAGTAACAGTTCCTCTGTTTATCCAGAATAGCCCCTCTACCTCTACTTCTGTAAACAGATAATGGTCCCTGACACCTCTGCAGTGCCCTCGATGTACTCCCGCGTTCTGTGGAACGTTTCAGTTTCTGATAATTCTTACTGCTTCACTAACCTACTTCTAACTCTGGACCTGAAAATCAGCTCAACCTTGCTGAAATACAGACAACATTTAGAATTGGACTGTTGCTGATAAAAATTCACATCAGTGACAGATCTCAGTGAACTCTGGAGATGGAAATTCTTGATGTGATTTTATTCAGCGCCTGAAAGATAAAATCACTTTGACCAAGTAGGCTTAAGAAGGTCAGACTTAAACTTTACAGTCACAGAGAGAACTGTGAATCACCTGCTGATCCAGAAGAAATGGGCAGAGAAAAAGCCCATGAAATGCAGCTGCAGTTCAGGATTGCAGCACGGAAAACACCTCCTGAAAATCAAGAAAGGATGTAGACATAAACCAGTGTTTTGCTAGGCCTAGGTACTAAATGAAACTCAAATTTAGCAGAAAGAGGAGCTGTGAGAGTTTCAACAAAAGGAAGTCTGCCTCTCAGAATGCTTTTCCAGCTTGTAAGAGTAACTGACACAAGCATAAGCATATCTTTGCTAGAATTTTGTCAATCAGTGCTCTCTCTTTTCTTGTATTCCCATCAAAACATTAACTCTTTCCAATATGGACAGTGCTTGTAAGTACAGGCTCTAACATGCAACAGGAAAGAATGTAGTTGTTTTAGGTATTTGAAAGTGGTTTAGGACTACTCTAGTTTGTTAATTTAAAAAAAGTAATATTAGAATAGAGATCCTGTTCCTTCAAGGGTGAACACAGGAAGAGAACCAGTTCTCATTCTGTATCTAGGTAAAAGAAAACTAACAAAAATAACAATACTACTATTAGAAATAGCAATGTTTTACACTACACCAGTATTTTCTCTTTAGATCCTAGGTAAGAAGTTACAAAAGTTCAAGCCTCTATCATTTTTTAGAACTCAGCAAATGAATCTACGCATTAATTCTATATTAATGAAATTAGCTTATCTAAATTTACACAGGATTAGTAACAATATGCTATACAGGATTAAGTATAAAGGACCCTTGGATCTGGCTTAGTTGTCAAGAAGTATCTCTTTTTAAAAACTGAGAAAATACAAAACATTTTGTTTCATATCCCATTTTTGAACAAATGGAAACACATGGTGTGAATGGTTTGAAGGCTGTACCAGCCTAAGCAGGTGCTGCCGGGTCGTCTGGCTGCTGCCTGTTTGGTAATAGGCTGAGACACAGCTACACTTTCTTACTGCATGAATAGAAAATGTTGGTGTTCAGCTACAGCGGCATAAAATTTGCAGGAATTCCATATAATTTAGACCTCTCATGAAATTTACCTCCAAGTAGCTGCTGTGTTCACATAGTCAAAGGACATTTATCTCAGAGGAAACTATGCCCTGAGAAATCTGTAGAAAGGTTTTACTTATTCTAAATGTGCTGAAAGCCTCTGTATGTGGTAAAGTTGTTGAAGTCCTCCTACTGCACTTAAAGCATTTTTTCACTTGCACTATAAACACCACCAAATGTCTTCTACCCCTGGGTATTGATCCCAAAAATCAAAGAAGAAGAAAAGAAAAATCTGATAATATTCTTATTTTGACCTTGGGTAACTGAAGAATAAAGATTGATGTATCATCTTGTTCTGGCAAGGAGTAAGAATACCTCTGCCTACCCCAGGAGCAACTGGGCACATTTTGCATGCTGCTACTAAATCATCACAAAATTACATTAGCATATTGTGTATTTATTTATTTTTTGAATGTGCTGTTCATAATGGCCATAATGGGAGCAGCACTGTTGTGAGTAATCTGACTAAAAAGTCCAGCTGCAAACTATAAAGCAATACTTGATTTATCTGGCCACAGCAGGCACTGGCTTCATTACATTACACAGCAGCCAGCAGAACTTAGCCATTACAATTATTTTGATGCTTTTCTGTGTTGCTGCTATTCATCAGAGTAAGTTTCACTTGTCATTTTGCTTGCAGTGGAAACTTTCCAGTAAAGCTAAATTTTAAGAATTTGTGCAGTGCTATTATTGCTGATTAAAGTCAATTTTCAAGGAGGGCTCATGGTGTAAAAAGCCCCACAATCATGCACAGTAAAATTACCTAGCCCCTGCCCTGAAGAGCCTACAGTCTAAAAGGCACTTATCTTTAGAGGTGAGAGAAAGGTTTCATTAAAGGAATTTTAAATGCATTGAAATGCATTACTTGGCAAGTTGGAGTAGAATAAGCAAAGTAATCAAAGTAATAGCAGACAAATATTCTTTAGTTCCATTTTTGGGGTTATACAAAAGTTTTACTTTACTACATGCAAACATTTGACTATAAAATGGTGTACGTCTTCTTCCCACCTTGCCCAGCTCCTACAAGGATGATGATTGCTTCTGATCATCCGTTGTATCTACCACATGCCTATAAAATTTGCCTGGTTCAATCTGCCTTGGCGTGAACTGCAGCTGCGGGTGTAGCTGCTCACAGCAGCCAGGAGGCACAATTACTGCTCAGACCACAGAGTCCTTATGGGGTTGCAGTACAGACCTGAAACTGGGCCTGTGTTTCCCCACAGTGACACAAAACTCTCACCTACAAATCCCATTTGCCAGATGTGGATGGCCATAGAAATAACCAGATGTGTCAGACAGACAGCTCCCAGACTGAAGAGAAGGAACAGTGCTGCTGCTTGATGAAAGTGAAAGTTGTCTCTTCCGTGACAGGAAGACAAAAGAAAAGCACTAGTGGACAGATACACAGGTTCTTCGATTTCATAGAAACCTAGAAACAAGTCGAGTTTTCATAGCTGAAGAATGTAATATGAAATTACTTTTGTGAAGTAATTAAAAGCTTACAAAGAAAGCTTAAAATCATAAATGTAAAAAAACCCCTGTAATAGTCTGTAAAATAAATGTGTTCATAGAAAAACTCCCTTGAAACCAGTGTTTGATAGGAACCTGATTTCTTACTTGACACTTTCTATTATTATGGAGAATGCATCTCATACAGGCATGAGATCAAGAGCATGTTTGTTATATTTCAAAAGGCAGTAACATTGTCTATTTGAAATTGAAATATCTCTTACAGTTAAGGTTTCTGTTTCAGTGAGGTCATGGTAAAATAGTTTGTTTTTCAAAAGTGAAAAAAAAGGCAAGACACTCAGGACATTTAAGTACTGTGATGAAATCCTTTCAAAAAACAAGATTAGGTACTTTTTCATCCAGTCTTCACTCAAGAAGAAACTAAATGCTTTTCATTAGGAATTAATGGATACAATTTTAAGGCTTTGATTGTCAGAAATTCAAAATATTTTCCAGTCAACCTATTCCTAAAAATCAATGGCTATGTTTTCTCAAGTTTGCTTTGTAACTGGAAATGTGTATAAAGCACAGTTCTTTGGTTTTCATTTTAAAATCCTAGTTGTAACTTAGGCAAAACTATACTCACTGCTAATTTATAGAATTTCTTATATAAATGTTACAACTGTGTAAGTGTAAAGACTCTCCTGGAGATATCAATAACATTTAAGGTAGGTTTCATATGACAGTTGCCTAAAGACAGGTATTTAGTGTTATCAGAGATTCCCTGTCTGATATGCAGTTTTGTTTTCAGAAAGGTTTGAGCATTTGTAGGTCTTACAAACCCTGTGAGCCCTAGGCTGATATTGTGAATACTGTAGAAATTACCAGCTTCAGTAGATATCCACTTTTAATCCACTTGATAGTTCCTTACTCTTCAATGAGCACAAACAGGAGTTTGGGTAAGTCGGACTCAGTTTGGCCGACTCTGCATGCATTACTTTTAGTCATCATTTTGCACAGGAGCCTTAAGTCACACAACTTTCAATGATGACACTCTATGTCACTTCCTATATGATGATATCAATGGCTTTATTTCCCTCTTACTTCTATTACATTTACATTTGCATAACTAGGAAATATGTTAGCTAGCTACCATAAATTATCAAAATTTAGCTTTCAAATGATGAATAGTCAAGGATAAAGAATTCTGTATCGGTACTCTTCTCCATCTTTTGGACTTGTATCTGATCGAATGAATAAACTTAAAGACTTCTTTCTAGCTAGTATTCAACCACTAGCAAGTCTGTTGACTTCAAAGAGAAGTGTGTTTTTAAATGGCTTAGGACACAAGAAAATAATTTAGGAAAGTGAGTTGGGTGGAATAAACTATTGAAACACAGCAGGAGCTAAACTGATAAATGAAGAAGAAAAATTTTAGTTGGATGTTAATATTGGCGTTAAAAATTGAAAGTTAATTAATTTACCTCAATTTGAAAGTTTTGCTTGTTTAGATGTAATAGATCACTAGTTATTTACAACACCGTGTATTAAAAAGAAGGATAACATCTGCAGTCAAGGTGTGTTTGTGCAGGGACAGCTGATTTTTTTAGAAATGTAACGCTTTGTAACATGTTCTGAGTTCAACCTTTTATTTTATAGTAGGAAAAGCTGGTATTAGCAGCCTGATGCATGTGACCAGTATGTTTCCACAGAGTAACTTTCATTTTATATTACTGAAACATCTGATCCTGTACTAAAGGTATATCATAGCTCTGATTTCTTGCTCATTGCCACCTCTGAACACTACCTATTGAAAGTGGAGATGAAAATGTTGGAATACAATATTCCTAACCCTTAGGTATTGCTTTTACGGAAAGCTTCACAAGATTTTGAAATAATGCTTCCTTCTCCAAATAGTGAATGAAATGGATAGGAAAGAACACAGAAGAATTGTGCTTGTTGCAGAAGATTTAATCAATCCTAACAGCCTGTAGAGCTAATAGCTGTTCAATTTTTAAGTTATGTATACATGTGTTTATTTATTACCTTCTTAATTAATTTATTTCTAGCAATTCCTACTCCTGCTCCAGAAGAACATAAGACATGACTACTTTAAAATTTTCATTGATTTCTTAAGCTGAGGTGGGATTCATCTCACCTAGCTTTAAACAGGTGCAATGTAGATATCTATATCTGACTAATCAAACATTGTTTGTAGTCATTGAAAAGAAGTGTTTCTGAACTACATGTTACATAAGACTCCTTTAAAAGCAGATATAAAATAATATAAAATAAAATTTTAAATCATCCCACTGTTTTCAAAAGGAGCCTAAAGTGGCCAATTTACTAAGAGAAGCACGTAGCTTAGCAGAGAAATATAAACTCAAGTATCCAGTGTAAATATATTAAAAAAAGTTGAAAAGTAAAAATGCATTTGAAAAACTCTTCCAAACCCAGAAGTACAATCTTACAGATCAAACTATAACTTTTAGTAGCTTAAGATTCTTATTTCTATGTTAAAATAGTGAAACATTTCATTCTTCCTGATATACAGAGGGGTTTTTTTTATTGTACTACATTTGAAATCCAAACCACCCTCAATGATTTAGGAGCATTGTGAGGAACTGAAATCCATTTAGACATTTCACAAGTCTCTGATGTAGCAGGATATTGTTGATGCCTTAATGTTGATGCCTAACTTGCCTTCTGGCAACACAGCAAGAATATGTTGATTGACTACATCAACAAAATATGTTCAGCTATTCAAAGAGTAATTTCCAGATGCTGAAGTGTCAGATTTTAATAAAGGAAATCTATGAAGCAGTGCATAGTTTCTATCTGGAAAAAAAAAAATCTTTCAAAGATTCATTATGATTTAATGGTTTGCTACCAGTGTCAATCCATGCAGTGAGATGTAATGACACAGCTGACAACCTCATGCTGTCAAAGTTTCAGGAATCTAGAGTGTAGCAAGTAGGAAGGATACAAGTTAATTCTTGGATTAAACTGCAGAATTACTTTATTCATGTCTTGTTTCCTTCCTTCTCGGTTCTTCTTAAAAACAATTTTCCTTTCACCAGCATATTGTCATTAAAGCTGGGAAATTACAACAGCTGTGTAACATGTAAAGAATCTTTACAAATGACCCAAAATGCTTTTCCAGATTTTCATTTCAAAGACTTTAGCTTTAATTCTGACTTGTCTGAAGAGTGCATCATTACATTCGGAACATCTCTTAGGAATGCTTAGCATGCTTTTCATAATTTTCTTAGTCTGAATTAAGCTACTTATGTTTTTGTGCTGCAATTCAAAGTGTTATGATTCATTAAATTATATTAGGGATTTTCCATTAAAACATATGCATATTTTATAAATTTCAGACATCACTGTGCATGAAAGTAGACTACTTTACACCAAGTAATTCCATCTATTTACAAAATATTTGAGAACACTAACACTTACCTCTAGCAGTGTTTGGGGAAACATCAATGGATCTTGTTTGAAATCTTTGTCAAGTAGCTGGTGAAGACAGTTCACTTCTCAGGAAGCTTTCTTTTGACTGTAAAGTGGAGTCACAGACAATATGAGGCTGGGGCCCCTGTCAACTACAGAAATTGTGACAGACTAGGAATAGGTCAACAGCGACATCGGGAAATTCAACAGTGATAAAGACAACCTGGGGAATGGCTTCAGGAAAAAGTCCCTGGGGAGAGTGAACTGGAGTCAGTAATGTGTCCTGGCAGCAGAATATGCAACAGCGTAACACAATTATTTGTGTTAACAGCAGCACAGACGGCAGGAAGTGATTATCATCCCCTCTACCCCACAACTGTTAGGTCACATCAATACTAATGCATCCAGTTTGGTGTTCCTCGGAACTGGATAGACATCAGTAAATGGAGTGAGTTCAGCAGAAGGCCATCAGAGCAGCGCACTTACCCTGTGTGGGACAACTGAGGGATCAGGGCTTGAGGTCTTGAAGACAGTACAGTGTAGAAGGTTTCTCAGAGGAATTCTGCCTGGGGAATTTCAAGACCCAACTTGACAGAAATGTCTTTGGACTCCAGAGATGCCCTGTATCAAGAAGGAAGACAGAATAGAGTCTTCCTAAATTCTCTTCCTACTTGAGTTAGCCTATGTAGTGACACATGGATAAAAAGGAAAAGAGATTCTATGGTGAAGACACTGTTCTGGGATGGGGAAACTTTTGAGATTAAGCCAAAAGAGGCATTAAATATAGGTGGCTGAGGCATATTTAGCCTCTAATTTATTATAAAAATGACAGTGATATTACCAGCTCTGTTTTATGTCTCTGCTCTGAACAAGTAATGAATTACAGACAGGTTAATTTACATTCTGATAGGCACTGCTAAACAACGTCTTTATATAGGGTTCAAGGCTAATGGCACCTTTTTGACTCTGACAATCTTAAGCTGCACTATTAAGTTTCACAGAAAGTGATCAAAACACTGTTGAGACAACCTTAGGGATCCATTAACATCTGGATCCACTGTCAGCAAAATTCCCATACAGATTAGACATGAATGAAGCATCACATTTCTCTCAAGTTAGTAAAAGCATTTAACATGAATGTTAATACATGAGAAAAATGTTCCAGCACAGTAAGTTTGTCTTAGTTCAGTACTCAGGGCAGGGTTCAGCCCAAGACTGTTATTCCTACTTTTAATTGCCTAAATAAAGACGCCTACTTCTGACCTACAGACTTGACAAAGTCAGATATATATAAGACCATTTGTGATGTCCAGAGTCACCCAGTATGGCTTCTAGTTTTTCATCCAGAAAGGTTAGGTTGTCCTACAGATCCCTAGGTCTTGTGCCTTAACTCATTTCCATCAACTAGGTAGTTGAATTAAGCACTGGGTCATTATAACCCAGGTATAGTCAATGAGTATCCAGGATGAAATTCAATTATTGAAACTTTAGGTGTATTTTGATATCTCACCTAACCTCCAATTATATGTTATTAAGTTTTAAATTAATCCTCCAAAAATGTCAGCAGGAAAAGATGCTCGTATGAATATTGCAGATTTAAATATTAATAAAATTCCACAGGATTTCTGTGTAAAAGTTGTGGCATGAAGCACACAGTCTCTTCTTTTTTCTTTGATGAAAACCAAGATGGACTTGAAGTTTTGCTAAAGGAAACCAGATGATTGCATACCTGCTTTCCAGCTGCTAATGGCTAAGACTTGAAGCATGCTACTTATTTTACACAGACCAATCCTTGTCAGCAAAACTAGCCAGGAAGAAACACTCACATTTATCTTCATGAAATGGAGCGAACCACAGGGTAGGATGTCAGCTTTAGTTGAGTTTGAAGTTCAGCTGCATGGAGCTGTTTACCAATTATAGATGTAGATATAATCTGATAATTTCTGGAGCATTTTTCAGCTGTATGTTATTTGAGCCTTGAATATTACAGGCTTGATATTTCTGGTAAAATGTTAGGAAACTAGGTGAAACCTAGAGACTCTTTCACCAGTATTTTAACATGGTAGGAATTTTACAGGGCTCACTACAAAAAACCATATTATTCTATGCTTATTTTGTCTATGACATCCTTTGTTTACAGATAGACTTTGCTGAATACTCAGTTTTCCATTTAATTCTTTTGGAGGGTTACAAGAATTAGCATGCAAGATTTCATCTTTTCCTCTTTTCGCTTTTATACAGTGGTATATTAATAAAGATGGAAACCTATAGTTATATCTCAAATGGTAAGACAATAGAAAAAAAAAAGGAAAAAATGTGCAATTTTCTGCTGAATTAAAACATAAATAAATAAATAAATCTGCATTTCCACAGGATTAATTGTGTAACTACTATTTTATAGATCTCCAGAGAAGGCTGGGTTACATTCTGCTGGACTTGAAATTGAGTTCATTCAGAATACAAAAGAAATTTGAAAGAGAGATAAAAAACCAAGAGCAGTGAAACTCACTTTAATTTCAATCAATACTGCTCAGTGATATTAGCAATAACTTTATTTCAGATCTTTTTTACTGTTTAGTTCTGCATTTCTAGTTCCTTGTAATAATCTTTAAACAAAAATGCTTTGTAATGACAAAGGAAACAATTTCCAATTCTCACTTACTGTGCATTTATCTAAGATTTTTCATCATGTTACAGTGAAATGCATGAAAATTTTTTTCCCTCAGAGATACAGGTTTCATCATGTTAGTATTCATAAAAAATTCCTTTTGCTTTGTTAGAAACCCTTTTATCTGTTAAGTACTACAGGAAAGAATAATTACCTGTTTAAGTGAATGCATACTTAAGCACCATATATTTTATAACAATAGGAAAATATTTCCTCCTTAATTTTTTGAGATTAAACTTTCTCTTCCTCGAAGCAAGGTGGTGGTTGCTTGTGTTGACCTAAGCATCTTAAAAATTAAAGAGCTTGCTGAAGAATTACTAGGAAACTTCTCTAGTAACTCCAAACATATACAGCTGATGTGAATTGTCTGGTCTGTGTATTAAAAATTTTGCCTTTCACAGAGTGGAAATCTCTGAATATATAGAATTAGAAACAGCAGGTTATGACTGCTGCTCCACTTAGCAAGTATAATGAACTATCTATGGCAATTTCAAACACAAAGTGTAATCAGATTCCTGGCAGGTGAAAAAAAATACAAATAAAAAACAACTCATAAATGAATAGATTAATGAGCAACACAGTGAGATGTAAAGTAAACTATCTACAACATTCTCGATAAAAATGATGTTTCTACAGGTGATTCTTGATTATCTTTCCTCACTGCTATACCACGCTTCCAGTGCACCCAATGCTAAGAGTTAGAAATATCTATATGACTAAATGGCTGATAACTAAAAGGAGAGGGAATTTAATGGCACACTTAGTTATGAACTAAGGATGAAATCCATCCCTTACTTATGTTGAAATATAATGAAATAATTCCTAGAAATATGTCCTAGAAACAATGACAATCATTAAAGTTGTGTGAGTATTTTCAAAAATAAAACATCTTAGGATGAAAACACAAAGAAAAGATAAAGTTAAAAAAAAAACCAAAACCAACCCAAACAGACAAATAAATGCAAACAGTGAAGAGATTAATAAACCTCTTCAAAACAAAGTTCAATTAGCTAATATGATCAGCATCTAACTTTCTCTCCTTTTATAGTATCCTACTGTGGGAGTAATCTTAAAAAGTTTAGTCATAGCAAGCTGAACAGGAGCTCTGGAAAGAAGGAAGTAACAGAACTGAAGAAAAAATCAGAGAATTCGAGGATGCTTTGGACCATAAGCAGATGGTGACAGCAAGCCATTCAAGAGGAGCACAAAATTAATGGATTAAAAGATTTTTTGGGAAAAAAAATCCCTAAGCAGTGGTAACCCAGAAGTATTTTGTCAAAATGTGGTGATCAAGAAAAGTTATATATTTGGGTTTTATGTGATTTATGAAATTGGCATTATGTCCTGTAGATGAAATATATTGAAAAGTAGATAATAATATTGATATAAGGACTAAATATAGAAGATGGGACTCTGTCCAGATGCTAGGAGTTGAACTATAAATTATTCTAGCAGGTTGGGCAGAGATTAATATAAAATATTACACAGTTGGCAGTATGGTGCACTGACTAATCTTTTAGAATAATGGACTATGTGAAAGAGACAAATAGGACTGGTATGCACCAGATAAAATAATAAAAAAGGAAGACTATAAAGCATTACTGAATTTTATTATCTTTGCTTCCATTAATTATATGTGGAGTGAGCAGGAATGGTAGCTATAAAATAAAGAACTAATTGTGGGACAGTGTTTCACCCTGGACTTTCTTCTTCTGTTTTGCAGAACTGGCAATGAAAATGACATAAAAATTGAAAAAATATTATAACCAGGCCTTAAATTGAATGGCATGAATGGAATAATAATATTAAAAAATTGTGTGTGGAGACACAAAAAGAACATCATTTACCTGGAAATTTGGTCCATCATAATAAAATAGGCCCTTAGAAAGTAACTTTAAACAGCACAGAACTTATTCTTTAATGTGAGTGAGGCTTTGGTTTAAGACAGTAAGAAATAAATCCATTTTTTCTTAGAAACTCAAGTGAATAACAGCTGAAACAACCAACTTAAGGAAAACATATTTTAGCTACAAGTAAACCCATAGGTTTTCTCCTGGTTTGTTTAAGCTTTTTTTGGCTTGAGTTTTTTTAACCCATTCTTCTTTCTTTTAATAGATGTGCATTTCCTTATGCTAGTTTTTACAAACATAGAAAAGTTGTAAATATTATATATCTAAATTGTGCTTTTGGATTTGGTCGGGATCGTGACATCTTCATAACTAATCATTGGCTTGTGGCCATGTGAATCTGTTGATGCGTAAGATTTCACGTCTATGCTAATGCAATTAATCTTGATCATAAAAACACCCACAAGTTTTCTCTGAAACCAGTGTACCACTGATTTCCCCAAGACTTAAAATATTCTTCTTCACAAGCTTTTTATGTTCTAGTCAAATAGGTTAATTTCACTTAGCAAGAGAAGCTAACAACAACAACAAACTGGTTTTGTTGTTGTTGAAATAAGTGGAAATTTTTCCCCTGGCAGCAAAAGAATCTGTATCTGATCATGTATGCTTACTCCAGATAATGGAAATAAATATGAATACAAGGGAGATGTCCCATCCCACCTCAAATCCACATCAAAACCTTAATTTAAATTTGCTTTTATTATTATTATTCAGCAGACCTTTTCTTTGTTTATAAGATAGTCTTCCTCTTTTTTAAAAAAAAGTCATGCTCGGTTTTCCAAATATTGCCATATTGTAACACAAAAAGTCATGCTAGCAGGTAAGATTCAGTGACCTTTAGCCAGAATAAACTATTTTTTAGCAAAAACTGAAAAAAAAAAAAAAGTCACTTTTGCTCCAAAGCTTTATACATATGTTCTCAAACAGTTATGTACAAATACTGTACAAATGTCAGGGTGCTAAACTAGCTAGGCATATGCACTTCACACCTGTGTAAAGAGTACTTGACCAATACTCTGAGACAGATATTAACTGAAAAGTCCCGTTGTTCTAGGATGAATAATAATAATTTAAACCAGACTTTTTATGTTTTGCCTTCTAAGAATATCTTATAAATCAACAAAAATATTTTTAAATCCTGCTGACATCTTTCTTTCATGTTTATAAGAAGATCTATGATCTTTTAATTTAGTATCCTCAGGATGGAGAAGACTAACAAATGCATAAGCAACAAGGAGATTGCAGAATAAAAAGCTAGTTAAAAGTAAGAGAAACTGGATCTCTTAAAGATAGAAGATAAAAGAGAATTTTATAATGAAAACAGTAAATCAGTAATCACTTGCCCTAATTTCATACAAGAGCATGAATAAGGCTTTAAGAGTTATAATACTAGCAGAGTTTTAGATATATTCTTGTCCCTATCTCACCTGCATACCAATCTTTCTTCCTACCTTCATACCTGCTCTTCTCCATATGGCTTTAAGATTGTCAATTCCTAATTACTCCTTTTATTCATATGAATAATGATGTTCAAGAAAGCAAGCCTAGCTGAAAAAAAGAAACCTTAACTTCTGTCACATAACTGTGAGCTCATCTAAATAGTCTATAAATGGGGGAGAAAAAAAAAAAAACCCGTGAAGGCTTCCAGTCCTGAGATTTGGAAACTAGAACTACTTACATAGTCAGAAACAGCTGAAAACTATTTTCAGAATTTGCTCATCACCACCTGTTAGTCATCAACTTTGTGGCATGTCAGCCAGAACTGACATGCTTTTGACAAGCTTACTCTGTTACTGAAGTTTGTAAATTTTAAGAAAATTCAACTTATTAACTAACGTTGAAATTAATTTAGGATCAAAACTCATCTGTTTTACCATAACAGGGCATATTTATTATGCTTAGATTAATTTAATTTTGTTTAGTACTCTATCTTATGGTCTATTGATAATCAGTGATTTCTATTATGTGCAGCTTTTACCTTTTTATGTCAGTCTCAGGCCATCTCTATCTGCCTTGTGTTGACTTTCATTTCAATTCATTTTTCATTTAGTGGTCTTGGCAGTGTTAGGTTTATGGTTGAACTCAGTGATCTTAAGGGTTTTTTCCAATCCAAATGATTCTACAATTGGAAATTGCTCATATCAATGATTGGCATGGCATTAGCTATGGAAGGCTGGATTATACAAGCAAAACGCCCTTTTTTGACATTAGGGGACAAGAAGGAATTTGTTCCATCAGAGTAGGATACTTCTAAATTTGTAAAGAGTACCTTTATTCAGTCATTCAAGAAACTATTAACTCCATACATATACAGTAACTCAACAGCCAGCATTCCACAGAATAACGTCTCTGACCCGATATAGGCTACTGCTTCTAGTAATCACCCTAGAAATGTGCTTATCAGTGTAACTTTACCAATGGTACTTAAAGCTGATGTTGCATCATCTCTAGAAAAACCCCTTTGCAGATAGAATGAGGAAGTGCATGTTGACTGTTCAGCAACGCTGTGGTTTCTCCAGCAGCCATAAAAAAGCATCATGCTCTCCTCATTGAACTGAATCCAAATGCATAGTGTTCCCTGCGTATCTGATTTTCATATTTTGTTATTTGTACTTTGCTCTGAATTTCACTTGTTCCTTTCAGTTGCTATCTCTGTTTCTGTGATTTAATTACAGAAACGTAATTCTGTAAGACATAATCCCACCTTATGATCAAATTTATAAGCAACAAGGATCCATTCTCACTGCAGAATAATTATCACAAAACAGTGTTTTAAAGGATGTTCCTGCCTGCAGCTAACTGTGCTCACACATGACCAGTCTGGCTCATATCACTAAGTGCTAAGGAGGTAAAGATAACAGTAATAAATCTGTTAATTTAGGAGAAATTTCAGGAGATTTATATTCTTATTATTGTTTTCTTTTGGGTTCCTTCTTGGGTTTTTTGTGTTTCCTATCCCTAGAACTCCACACACTTGAGCATTACTGCACGTGTTTGGAGTTGATGAGAATCTAGGCAACAAGGTTTCCTTTAGGTGAAGAAAACAATCAAATCTGTTAGGAGAAACAGTATATATTTCCAATACAATAAAAACAACAGTGGGGGAAAGTAATTAGTTAAAGCTTTTCTTCTGTTACTCTTATGGGAAAAGTACATTAGCAAATATGCATATTTGAATCTATTCTAATTGCTTGGTGATAAATGTTGTTATATTAATTCTGAACTTACATTTGCAAACCCATTTTCCTTAGAAAATAAAGTGGAGAATATTGCCCTCAGAAGTGTATTTGAAAAATGTTGTTTGTCAGTTAGCAAAATCAGCACAAACCTTCCAAAAGCAGCAACATATGCTCAACGTGCAGAAAATGCTAAAATTACTTTTTCCTGCTCAACAAAGAAGCATGAGAGGTTTATTGACTTGCAAGCTTAATCACTACTCATAGACCATTGTTATCCTCTTATTTTTTTTACTGCTTTTATTTTTTACTATTCATCTGAGGGTTTGGCCCCCACTGGAGCAGCGTGTCATTGTATAATGTGTGTAAACCATTTGAATAATTGAAGCCTAGACTAAATTTCTTGAAAAATACATTAGTCAGTACTTTGCTGAAGTAATCCAGATAACAGCTGTTATTTAAAAACTTACTTTAGCATATGGTTCAGCTACCACAGAATCATAGAATATCTTGCATTGGAAGTAAGCACACAAACTCATAAGAACCCTCATAAAGTTTGTTCTTATGAATTATTGTAATTATTTTTCCATAATTTAAAAAATAAAACATTAAAATATAGAAGTATAAAAGTATGGAAAAAATAGAAAAATACTTTTGAAATATGGTGAAACTGATCTAAACTCAAGTCTTCTATTGTTGAGGTGGGTGAATATCATGGTGTATCTTGGGGTCATCTGGATTGGGTTATAAAAATACTTTGCAGTCCCCTCTAGTCCATATATAGAAATTTTCTTCTGACAGGAACTCATTACACTAGGTTAACAATGCTATTTAGATATCCCCTTCATAGCTGCTGTGATATGGTTAATAATTTCACTGAGATATGGGAGCTAGATAGCATTTCTCTGTCTCACACTTGATGGAGTTATACCATACTTTACACTTAGTATCTCAATGGACCAGAGGAAGGTCTTCTGTTGTGGTGGTCTTGGTACAGTTTTTTTTTTCCAAAACCTGTTCCTCCAGAGGCATTTCCATTCACCAATTTCCCAATTAGAAGAGAGAACCATTACTAGCCTGACACCAATTCAATCTATCCGTATACATTCAAGGCAAAACTCTTTTTGCACAAAGTCATAAATTCTGTGTGTATGAATGCACACTTTTACAGTAGTGCTTGACACTGTTCCTTTTACACTCCTATGGATGGTCTATGACTTTGCTTTGAAGAGGTTATACTATATTAACATAATGGATTCTTTCGGGCAGAAAATATGGAATTTGCTATCTCAAATATCCAGAGGAAGCAAGTCATTTTTCAAGTCAGAAAAAGGAAGCAGGACCACAGATAAAATTGGTCCATAGATAATTATTCTTAAATTACCATTTCCCATTGTTATGTTTTTCCCATACTTTTGTTGACTCTGTGTCCTAGAAAATGGTAGGTGAGAGGAGAAAAAACATTCACCTTTTTGTCAAGGGGAAGACTCTGGTTAGGAGATGAACATTTCTTTCTGTGTTGATCCAGTATAGCATCACAACCATAAAGAATTTAAACTATTGAACTTTTTGTCGGCTAATGTACATGTATGCAATGGATATGAAATTTATTTCAGACACAAACTAAATTTCTGCCTTCTTTCTTTAAACTCAACAATCTAATGCTTATCTAGCCCATAGGTAAAAGATTAAGTAAAATTATCAGCTGATATGAAATTAGAAGGAAAAGAAAAAGAAGACACATGGTTTCAATGGCTTTTTGTACTAAATATTTACACAGAACATCTTTTGTATTTTTGCTGGACAATAAGCTTTGCTACCATGAAATAAATGTTGCTTAAAGTGCATAGTCAGCTGGCATCTGAGGTTATTTTTACACAGACTAAGCTTTCACCATCTGTCCTGCCCTCTAATTAAGATGCAATACCTCCATAATTCACAACTGCATAGTGAAAATTCGATAATAAGTAACTAAAATGCATGTGTATGCTTGTCATTTATTGCTGTATTCACCTGTTAAATTTTGGACAAATAAAGAGCAGGAGGAGTTTTATTGCTTTTTTGTTCCCTCAGATCATCTTTTCTGCTGGTTCAATGAAACTTTTTTCTTGGTGAAACCAATGGACTTACAACACCTTGTACCAATTGTCTACCTGACCTACAGCATGGATTCTGGTCTACTTATTTTTTAATTTTTAAATTATGACAATACATTAAAAAAAAAAAAAAAGTTTGGTCTTCCATTTTAGAAATATAGCATCAAGGCATGTTTTCTTTTACTTTTAATAAAATGATTATCAATTTTACCCAGTCCTGTTGCTATGAAGACAGTCTGATAATATTTTGAAGAACAGTCCCATCTCAACATAATGTATACACTGCAGTGCAGAAATCTCTTCAGTTATCTTTCAGTTTAAATAACCAGCTGTTTGATATTACAATAGTTTTGCATTGCATTCTAGTATTATTTATTCAGCACTACAAACCAAAATAATTTTCTGCTTTGCTGTCATATTTGTCTTTCTTTTTATCAGGTGCATAATGAATAATTAGAGTTTCAAGTCTAAGAGAATAGATAATTAAATTAAATTATTTCCCCAAAAGACATGTAAATAAATCCTACATCGTGCTTTTCAAAGCATATGTATTTGGTTAGAAAAACCGTTATTCTTCCCTTTTATGGCCTTTTCTCTATCTGCCTTATTGTGTAATTGCTTGCTTCCTGATAATTCACGATAGTAATTTCTTGCCAGAAACAAGTCATTGTAATATAATACTGTATACGTGTAGACAGTGAAAATTATGGAAATAAGGAACACCAGTATATCAAAGATATAAAGACTGATATGGTTATATCATGTTAGCTCAGTTCATTTAGATTTGAAAAAAAAATATTACAATTTGGTGTCTTATATTCTACTCTCAGAAAGCAGAAGATGCAGAATTTTTGTACTTATCTCCACAATCTAAAGAAAATAAAATATAAAACCTATTTTACTATTTAAAATAATTCTTAATCAATTTTATGATACATACTATGTATAAAATATAAAATTAACTTGATTATTGTAGTTATTAGTTATTAATAATCTTCAAAATAAATTTTCTAATATCATCAGCATGAAGTTTCACCACAAGCTATGTCTAAGGATGAGATATGAAAATAAAAATTTATTATTATTTAAATTGACATTAATAATTTCAAGAGGCAGGAATTAGATTTGTTCTGTGATTTTAATATGCCCTGGATGTTCACGGAAACTTCTCTACTGGCAGTCTGCACAGTTATTTCAGGACAGAGAATTGGCCCACAGATAAAGATAGAAAATGGAGTAGTTCTCTCTTATCCCTAAGATGCGGAGATTCATCCCCACAGATTTATCTGAAAACAATCATTTTAAAAAATTAAGGTAATATGTACGTTCCTAAAGGCTAAGAAGAAAGTAAATTTGCCTTTATGAACAGAACAAAAGCCCATTGTCTGTCCTAACAGACCTGTAATTGTCCCAGCACCCAAGTACAGAATCCAGTGCCAGTGAGGCCAATAAAAAGTAACATATGAAATAAGTCTGCCTGTCCACAGAGATATCTACAGACTACTGGATCTCAGTAGTCAAGCTATCATCTCTGAACATGCCTTCAGACAGATGACATTCTCAGCTTTTTTCTTCATACCTTAAGAGAGGTAAAGCTACTCTGCCTGCAGATACTTTTAAATTATTCACTTTCATTTCTCCTGTAATGAGAAAATTAGAAGTTGAAAGTACCTAAGGTGACATCTCTAACAATTTCTGCAGTAGACCTTACAGAAATCCTAGTTCTGCCAACTGCAATTGTCCAATTTCTAACTAGAAATAGTAATAAACCCAGCTACTTCATTTTTCACAGCATGAATTCCCAAACTGTAGTTCAATTATCATACTTGCAATAGCATTCATCCAAAACTTTAAAAAATAGAAGACCCTATGGTATGATTTATTTCTGAGCTACAGTTCAAAAACAACAAAGAATTTAATTGGTAGCACAATCTTATAGAACTAGAACTGCATCATGAATACAACAAGTTTAATATTTTTATGGAAAACTGTTATCTAAAGTGAATTTTAGAGAGTTTTCTTGAGGCAAAGAACTTTCAGAGCCTGCTGAATAATTGTGTAGGACAGAGGAAACTGGTGCCATCATGTTCAGATTGAATTTTGAGAATAATTCTTGGAGAGTTCTTTACCCAAACCTTCATACAGGAATTACTTCAAAGAAAAATTAGTGCAAGTAGATAAAAACACAGAATAAAATTTTAAAAATTAAATATTCTAAGCGTAATAAATAGCAATGTATTGAAAGATGATCTTCATTTTAATAATAGCCATTGACAATAAATTAGAAATCAGATGAAGTCATTTTGTTTCAATGTAATGAGAAACACATTTCGGTGGTATCTTTAGATTAAAATATCTAACCAACACATGAAAACAAGCCTTTTATACACACCTAACCATATCTTTGTCAAAGCTATAGACAGAAACGTGATCATCATTTTTCTGTTATCATAAAAAATGATGAAGTTACATAAAATCGCTGATACATCATCTCCACAACAAATTATACTTGTTCCTAGTGGCATATTTACCTAGCAATTATGCTGAGAAAAAATAAACTGTAGATAAGAAATTAAATATCACATTTTCACTAATGTTGTAATATATATACGGAATTCCAAATTTTTATCATCTACCTATATTAAAAATTAAAATATTGAATTTTCGGGTTTTTTTCAGTGGAGTGTCAGAATGTTAAACTACTTCAGTGATAAAAACTTTTAAACAACTCTAAGATTTATTTATGTCACCCTAAGGAACTGCTTGCATCAGCAGACATTTGGATTTGGCCATATTTTTGGAAGTGTTTGGTATCTGATTTTAGTATGCTGTCTTTGCATCATAATGCTATGTCATCATATTTATACACTTTGTTCTAGATTATTTTAGTCAAGCAGCAATGAAACAGCTTGGACTTTTGAAGATGTGAACCAGTACAAAGAATACAATTTTGGATTCTTCTGTTCAAGTAAGTGTTTTGTACATATTATTTTTTCTTTATGTCTCTGTTGTTTTATGCCTTTCTGATGTCCAGTCATGCTGATCAGTAAAAACTTTTCATTAAGAGAATTGCCTATAAACTGTAAATGAACCACTAAATTAATTCTGAAGTTCAGCTTTGCCAACTGTAATTCTTCCCTGGCCTTCCATGAAGACATTTAACAGATACACTGGACTCTGTTCAAATGCCTCAACAGAGTTGTCCAGGAAGAGTGATATCATAGCAAATGCTGGCTGTCCTCCAGCTGCCATCCAACAGTGATGTTGGTCTTCTGAGTGTCATATCTGCCATCTCTGTGTGGATCTCTAACAAATCCTCTCAAAGGTTATTATGAGTTATGTCTGGACAGCTGACTGATTTGGCCCTCCCATGGCATTTGTTCTGTGGTTCCATTGATGTCCACTAATGATAATGGAAGCAGACACATAAATTTAAATGTCACCAGCTTGAAATTAATTTCAGTCTTGTCATCCAAATAACTCCTGGATATTCTAATGACTCCTGAGTCTGTGTTTAAATGAATGAGATTTAGATCTCTCAAAGACATTTTGCATTGTCATTGCAATGTAGGAAATACTATTTCATCCATGTATTTCATAACATTGAGGCGATATGTCAATGAAGAAGATGAAAAATCAGGAATGCCATTCTATGATTCTATTATTGGTAAAAATCTCTTTCCATCTTTCTTACAAGAACCCTGTCAGTATTGAAAGACCACAATAAAGTCTTCTGAGAGCTTTGTCTTTTGAACAGAGCCTGCTCTCCAAGCTTTCTTCACAGGATAGGTATTACAGGCCTTTGATCTTCTTCATGACCCACCCCTGGACCCGCCTGAAAATATCAATTCTTTCCTGCAGAAAGGAGGAAAATCTGGAGGCCCCAGAACTGGATGCAGTACTGAAGTTGTAGTCTAACAAGAGTGGAGAATCACATCCTTTGATCTACTGACCACACTTCTTTTGAAGTGCAGGATACAACTGGCTTTGTGGGAAGTGCGTGTGTACTGATGGGTCATATGCAGCTTTTCATCCACCAGCACCCCCAAGTCCTTTTTGGTGGGGCTGCTCTCAATTCATTAATTCCCCAGTCTTTATTGATACTGAATATTGCTTTGGCTCAGGCTGAGGACTTTGTACTTGGCCTTGTTGAGCTTCATGAGGTTTACATGGGTTTACATGGGTTTACACTCCTCAAGTCTGTCAAGGTCCCACTGGATGACATCCTGTCCCCATAGAGGATCAACCGTGCCAATCAGTTTGGGGTTAACTGCAGATCTTAAATAGTATTGGTCCCAGTAGAGAGTAGTGAGGTACACCACTCATTACTGTTTTCTCTCTTGTTCTCATTTAAAAAATAAAATAAAATTAGGGGAACTGTTTACTGTCTAGAATATTAAGATAACTTTTTGGAATCATGGAATCATAGACAGTTTGTGTTGGAAGGGTTCTTAAAGATGATTTAGTTCCAACTGCCCTGTCATGGGCACCTTCCACTAGACCAGATTGCTCAAAACCCAGTCAAGTCTGGCCTTCATATTAGGGTATTTTCTGTGTCCTTTGGTAGTATAACACTAATTTCCTTCTGTCTTAATTGCAGATTAAGAGTCAGCTAAAGCTAACAAAAGCTATCATTATTTTACCTAGCATTGAAGTTCAAATTTAAATCTAGCACAGAAATGTATGATAGTTTTGACAAAGTCCTTGTCAGAAGACAAATCAAAATACAACTTTGGTTGTAAATATTACGTCTATATTGCTAAATTATTTCAATTATGGCACTTCATTTAGTAGGTGCTTTAAGTGTTTTGCTTGATTGGGAAGGGGAACTTGAACACAGTTGTCTTTGTCCTAGCTCCAGAGTGCTAATAGTTCTGTGATGGGCTATGCTTTGCTAAACAAACAAGTGGACAATAAGCCAAAATAAAATCCTGTAAAGTAAATATTATGGATTTATGAGAATTAATTACTATTAACATCTGCCAATAACACCAGTAGAATTGTAGAACAGTGATCCAGACATTCCTGAGTTCTTAAAAAAGGTATTTTATTTCTCGCATGTTAGTGATTAAGGTGCATTTTTAGCTTAATTGTACATGAAACTGATTTACATGCTATAGTACATTAAGAGAGTTTGGATGATACTCTAGTACATTCCCTTAAAAACATTATTCCTGTAAATGGAATAGGGTATTTAAAAAAAAAATATGTATATATATATATTGAAGGCAGAAATAAAAACTTATCCTAATTATTGTGAAATTTTGAATTTCTATGTGTTACTGACATTACTTTAAGAACTTGAATAACTTTTGTCTATAATTTAATTGTTAGAAAGCTTGAAATCTGGAAATTCATCAAATTTTAAATAAAACCAATGTAACCGTAACATGTCTATATTTATCCAGTTAAAAATTATTAAGTCTTGAATACTCAGCAAGAGCAATATTATTATTTTTTTGAATTCCCAGGAAGATTACTTCCAAATCTAAAATACAGTGCTATGAATTAGACAGTAATAATAATTTTAAACAATATTGCCGACTGTCTCTTAAAATCAGCTTTGGAGCCTTTGAACAACACAAACATCAAATCCTTAATAAAAGCTGGGCTTTTCAGGCACAGATGAAGCTAACTGTTAACTCAGCATTAGGACAGGACAAGCTTCTGTGCAGTTTGAAAATTAGATCTATTTCCTATTGGCATATTCATACTCACAATGTGGCTTTGCCTCCTGTTTCATTCCAGTTCATGATTCTCGGAATTGCCAGTATGTGCATTAATTCACACTCAGAGTACAATGAGCTGGGCTTTTTAGTGGTAAAACTTGATTTCATGACAGGGGATAATCTGCAGCAAAGCTGTGGGTAGAAAGGAAAGCCTATCCATACCATCTGGCTCTGGGAGTACTGTGAGGCATTTGCAGTTGTTGCTAGTGAAAATAGAGTGGAGGTATTTATGTCCCTGTGAAGTCAGCTTCAGGAAGAATCTTGACCTCTGGTGCTCCAGCATGGTCTGTAAGTCACTGTGCAATCACTGTTCATCTCTGGGACCAAGAGATA
Organism: Illadopsis cleaveri; assembly: GCA_013399915.1. NCBI lineage: Eukaryota > Metazoa > Chordata > Aves > Passeriformes > Timaliidae > Illadopsis > Illadopsis cleaveri. The sequence goes on from VXBB01008154.1 coordinate 82,985, forward strand.
CAGAGGGTTTTCCTGTGTTCCTCTTCAGTAAGTCCAGCAATCTTGATTTGGAAAAAGACTACATCCACAATTTTATTCACACTTTTTCATGGAGATGTGCCAAGACCATCAGTCTATGACAACTGTCATGAAGACACTTCTTTCTATCAGAAAAGATTTCTTTACTTTGTCTGTGTCTATTTATTAATAATAAAATGTAACAGTACTTCATTAACATAAACAAAATTTTAAAGACAACTGTTCTGATGACTGGAGTTTTCTTTTGAGGAGACATATGCTAAACAGATCGAAAATATGTATTGTCACAGGTCATTGTTTCCAAACAGATGGAAAATATGTATCTTCACAGGTCATGATTGATTGCAAACTTTATGCTTAGAAAGAGGATAAAAAACCTTAACCAAATTAGCATATAAAAACAGTATTATTATTTTATTACAATTCTATTATTATTTTCTTGATATTACTATACTGTCTTTTAAGATAATATCTATTTCAAGGATTCTTATGTTTGCTTTACCTTTTCCCTTGTATTTTCCTTGATTTATCATATTTGTCACTGTTTACAAAGCTTCAAATTATTTTATGTTCTGATTTCAGTCCCATAAAGCAAAGTTGGTGCAGATGCTGCATCTCTGAACAACTGGTAACAGTGCACCAGCTCATTCCTGGCTAGATACTTGTTAGAAGAACCAGGCAAAGGTTCCTAGCTGTTTCACGATAGGATTATAAATATTTGAAAAGTTACTACACTTTCTCATACAGAAATATTTATTCTTTTCTCTTTCAGTCAATGTCCATCTGATATTGCTATCCTCCGCTTGTGAAAGTGTGCAAAAAAAATATTACAGCTTCTTTCATTAGAGGAATCAGGAAAGAAATAAGAGTATCAAAGTTTAAAGGATGAATAATTCTATATAGTTAGGCAGAAAACAATAGCAATGCTTTTCTTTTTATCTTTAAATATCTTTAGAAATACTTGAATGAACTGCTTGCTATCAGCTTCTCTTTTCCTACAATTTTGTTTATGACTTGATATATTTTGAAAGTGTTCTACATATAGAATACTTATATTTATCAAGATATTATAAGGATAATTTTAAATTTTAAGCATAAATTTAATTCATATTGTATTTTTCTTATTTCAATTTTTAAAATATTTTTCAATTTTATTTCATATTTTTTGATTAATGTAAGGAATCTCTAAACATATTAATAAAAAAAAAGGATGGCTAACGACCTTGAATGTTCAATATATGTCTTGTTTATCAGAATTTTTTTGATTTTTTTTTACTTTATTTAGGTGCCTCTATGACATACAAATATGTTACACGGAGTAGAGTCAACTGGCTGTATCCCAACACACTGGAAGAAGAGTAATGAGAAGTCTCTCTTTATGTTTTTCTTCCTTGATAAAAAATGTCACCCAGAAAATAAAAAATTCCTGATAAAATACAATAAATCATAGAATTAATATTGAAAATACATCTATCGTAATTGAAAAAGAAGAGATTTTCATACTTGAATGGAAGAATTTTCATATTTTATGGGACTCTAATTTGACCAACACTGTATATGAAGAGTAAAATTATTACTTACTGAAGAGGTTTGTTTGCTTGTTTGTTTATTGTAATATTTTAAAAATGTACGCATTAGAAAGATTAGGTGAATACCAATGACAAAATTGTTTAATTGTAATTTCTAGAGTTTCCATATTTTATGCCTGCCTCAATGTGATACATATATCTGTTTAAAATAAGGATTGTTTAATCTACTTGTTACTTCATTATGCTTACTTAAAAAACTCTGGCCTAATTATACTGTGGTCTGAATTTATATGTTTACAAAGACTGAAACAACAAAAACAAAATAACTTGGAAAAAAATTGTTAAAAACCTTAAGAACTATTCTGTTAGTAAATAACATTCCCAAGGGCAGTTTCCCTCTTCAGTTTTCTTCCTTCTTTTTGTTTATTCATCCCCTCCATGCTGCCACGTCTCATTGTAGCAGTGTGCATTTAGGGTTTTTTCAAAGTTCAGTGTGTTTTTATTATTTGTTCATAATGGTTCATTCTGACACTCCTACCCCAAAACCCCTTGGTATCTCCCTTGTAAAAGACATTGCCAATCACCCTGGGAAGACCTGGAGAAGATGCCCTTCTATTCAACCAGGTACTCAGGTGCCCACTTTTCTCACTGTTCTGTTAAGTATCCCTGTTCTGAGTCACATCCCCCCACCCCCTCCATTGGTTCTGGGTTCTCCTCTGCTTGGGGTACGCCCTGGGTACTTAAGCGGAGAACAGAGGGCCAGAGCTCAGTTCTCCACGTGAGCAACTCCCTGGGTGGAATAAAGCCTGGTGAAACCCACGTGAAGAGTCCACTCTTTCCTTCCATGCTGCTGACCATGCTCCAGCCTGAGGTTCAAACCCACCAAACCTTCTTTATATGCTGGTCAAAGAGCTAGCTAGCTGGTCAAGCAGCTCAGGACATCAACATATCTCATTGTGTTTTTTATGTCATTTAGACTTTAGACTTCTCTGAGTAGAGCCATTACATCCAGTTTTGTTCTTAAAGCACCACTAATTCCTATTGAATTATACAAAAAGATAGGATATTTTTGGTAGCAACAATATGATGCACTTGATAATGGATATAAATGTAAACTCAACAATTAGTTAAAGTTGATTGAAACAAGGAATTTTCTAGTTTAAACAGCAACTGTAAAGAGGAATCATCTATGAAATAAATAGGGGAGATTTTGCATAAATTGTGCTGGTTATAGTAATGCAAATTTTAATTTAAGTGAAGAAGGTGATTTTTCAAAACCTTTCTTTACTATATGAATATAAATAAAATAGAGGTCACCATTGATTAAATTATATTGTCAACCCACAATTCAACTGTGAATAAAAAGTTCCAAATAATTGGGTAATCTTATTCTCCTCCATTTCTAATCCCTTCCAAATCTGTGATTTGTGATTACTAAATCTTACCTGATTCTAGTCCTTTGATTGCTCCAGATGTCTGGTTATACAAAAGAACATCTCTTGCTTACATTACTGCCTCATCAATCTGGTTATTAAGCATGACCTTGACTATATTCTACCATATTAGTGAAAGTAATAGTCCAGAGCATCAGACCATTAATGACTATTCATTTTGTGGGAACATAATTTCCTAGTTTACATTGAGGAGCCAAATCTACCTACATTTGTGTAGCGACTGTGGCCACATTACTAAACACTTCAACTCATCACTGTATGTTTTAAGGTTTGATAACATACCTCATTTTAGGATGTGATGCAAGATTTCCAGAATGTAACCTAGAATTTACCACATATCCAGGTTTTGCAGTTGTTGATTTACTCTTTTACAGGAGTAGAATAATAAAGCTTTCCTCTTTCTGTTGATGGAAAAGAAAGTGGAGACAAAAGTGATAAAGTTCACTGAGATATTCATATGTTGCTGTAGAGACATAGTGAAAAAACATAAATAAACAGATGCATAAATAGATGTAAAGCAAACATCTACAAAAAATAAATCACAATCTTTTAAGTTGTGTCTCTGAGCTTGGTGGAAGTAAACTTATAGTAGGGCTGCAGTAGATAATTTTGTGAATTATTGACCCAATTCAAAAAAGAAATAATAAAAAAATATGATTATTAGTAAAAAGAACTGAAAATAAACCATTGTGTACCTCCGTGATGACCCATAAGTATTTCTCAAAATAAGGCAGAGATGGAAGAGGTATAAAGGAGTCAAAAAGAATGATCTAGGAGCTATAATGGTTTCATATAAGTAAAAACAACATTAGACTAAGACAGTTCAGCATGGAAGATAGATGACTGAAGTGCGATATAAAAGGGACTCTAAATCCTGTGTCCCTGTCACAGTTTTGGACTAAACTAGTAGTGTGAGTACCACTATGCTCAGATATCAAACACTTAGGCAAGTTCAATGTTCAGGAGAGACTTGACTCCTCTGTCCTTCAGGGCTGACAACACGGTCATGTAGGTCAGCACAAGAGTGTTGACCTGGGGCCAGGGTGGAGTCACCTCTACTCTCTCTACAGACTCTCTCAGGGTCTCTTCCAGATCTCTCCTTGATCATTTACACTTAACTGCCACCCTATTGCTGAAATCAGGTCCAACCCCTGAGAGCTGCACAGTGCCACAGGGAAAATGCTCTAGAACTTGTTTGATTCTCTAGCACCAGGAGCAGAGTGAACCAGATGATACAGACTGGTCACTGGTTCAGAACAGACAATAGACAGGACTTTTTCATTCAATATGAAGTTAGGCTTGCTATGGTAACTGTGGATGCTGAAAACTAAAACCACTTGCAAAAGGGTTTGAAAGCCTTACAGAGAAAACTCTACAGTGGCATTATGTATCGGTGGTCGCCCTGTGTCGCACGGCTGCGGGCAGCCCTGGGCACCATGGCAACACAGTGTNAAATAAGAAGAGACCACTAAATCTTTGAGACAATCATGCAGCTATTAAATACCAGACGATATGGGTTATTTTTAAAATACTCACATTCTTTTTCTCTTCCCTAGATTATCCATAGTGAATGGGAAGCATTTTAGGTATTTTTAAGGATTTACTAGTAAAGTAAGCCACAGCCTGACATAATCCAAGCCAGGGACCTCGCTATTTAATTATTAACTTACCTCATAGTGTGATTTTGATTGCCATGCTACTTTCCTAGACCATGTCAAAATGTGGCTCAGCCAACAGCATGGACTGGCATCTGCCAAGGGTAGGAAATTTTGACAGGACCATTCTATTTTCACTATAAGGATGTAAATCACACTACTGCACTGGGACATTTACTGCTGTAGGTGTTTAGCCCTGTTGTCACCGTCTCTTCTGAAGGACTATTTTTACAATCTCATTTGCAATGTTTTAGTCAGTCCTTTTGGGAGAGTAGAGACATATGGAGAAGTTTGCCACAAACCTCTGGGAGTACCCAGAGTCCTGAAGTGATCTACAGTACTAGTAAATCTATTTTCAGAGCTATGTATTATTATATAATGGCAGTTCTGATTTATTTCTTCCTGTTAATGGTGAATTAAGTATGCATTATAAGCGTTCTCAAGTGATTTCAATGTTATGGACTACTCACCGCAGTCTTGAAGCAATAACATCAGAGGAGGGAGGCATTTGAGGCATACTGACCTTTTTTCTTTTTTGTTTTGTTTTTATTAAGCGTTCCAGTGTGCAACAGAAGCCACAGGTTTTTTTCCCTCATAAGTGCTCTCCTAAATTTTTTTGTCAGGTTGTGTTCCATCATTCCTTCTGTTCAATACCCTGGAAACTTATAAGAGAGTTGGAGGAGAATTATGGATTGGTATTGAATAAAATTGTGAATAATATTCATATTTATAGCAAGCATTTTTGACACATGCAGTAGCAATTCACATGAACTTCCACTGAGATAAAATTTTGCTATAAACTGGTTCTTATTTTGCCAGACTTAGAATGCTTTGACAAATGACAGCCTAAAGCTTTGTTGAGGACAAGGGATACTCAAGTAGTGAAATAAACTGACTTCAAAGAAAATAGAATATAGAATCTCATCAGTGAAATCATAAGAGCAGTCTCTGAGTGGAAATCTTGATGGACAACCAGTGTTATAGATCACTGCTGGAGATCAATTTTCAGCTTTGTTTTGGACTGCTGTTGTACTGCTGCCCAATAAAAATGAGAGTGTGATTTAAAACACACCACACCCGTCCCCAGAAAATTTTTTTCAAGAACATTTTGCATGTTTTTTTTCTTAGCAATAGCTTCTTACTGTTAATAAGATCCTTTAAATAGGAAATTAATGCTATAATTAAATCCTCTTTGAAGTGTATATGCATCTGCACTCCAGAAAATAAAATTATTGAACTCAAGCTTCGATATGTCTTACTATAATCATGATTTTGTGATCGAAAAAAAATTTAATAGAAAGATATTGCTTGTAACAAGGGGATTATGACAATGCAGAATATAAATTTTAGAATACAGTACTTTTTCTTTCCTTTTTTTAAAATTAATACTTACAGGTAACTTTCACTATCACTCTGTTTTTACACTCTCTGATTTTGTTTGCTAGCACTGTAAGAAAAGTACTATTATAAGGTGCTTAAACAACAGAAAATATCCCAGAAAATTGTAATGTACAGAACAGCATAATCTCTTTTTTTCTGAAAAATATTTTAAAGGGTTATTTAATCAAAAGATAAAGACTCAATTGTTCTTTGAGTCTTATTAGAATATTTTTTTAATTTAATATAGGCTATGAATTGTAAAAAAAAAAATTACTTGTACAGAACTGTAGGGTTTTTCAAACACATTAAGACAGTGTGTGTGCAAATTTACCATGCCCTGATGCATTATTGTCCAACACACTGTTCACTATAGAGAGGCTTACCAACAGCCCCTCTAGGTATTGGTCAAATCTTTTGCATTTCACAGTCATTCTTCTCAAGTTTGTACATTGTATAATTGTGTCAGGAAAGAAATAGAGTAAGGAAAAAACTTAAACCCCCTAAAAGTCCTGTCTGTTCACAGATGTCTTATGTTCATTTTAGTATGTACCAAGTTCAATATGTCCAGAGAGCAACTGCACAGAAACATGTTGTCAAATTTCAAGTTTACTATCTTCTACCTAAAAATTACATTTAAACCCCACCATTAACTTCCCTAGCTCAAATGACAAACTGAAATATTTGTGACGTTATACAGTGGTTGTCTGACCTGAGCACCAGTCTCATACAAAGAGACAGCTGGAGAGATACTGTCAGAGTTGCAGGCAGTTACTAAACTGTAACAGCATTTTAAACTGAAATATATCAAAAATTAGTCACTTATGGCGCAATTCTATTCACAGCAACTCATTTCATTGCGGTATTAAATCCTCTAAAGACTAGATACTCTCTGTGTACATGAAAACATGACCTAAAACTATTGTTTATACATTTTATATAATATATACATATATGATTGGCCAACTTTTTTTCAGTTTTAAGGAAAATTTGCAGCTGCTAATCAAGAAGTTTTGTAATAATTTGATGACATATGTCTCCTGCGTTTCATTATTTCCTTCCACTACCTTTGCTTCTCGTCAACCTGTAATTTTAAGTGTTTTTTCTTCTCTCTCATTCTATAATTTTACTATTATTGTGGACTGTTAAGTAATGTGAAAGGATGAAAAAAAAGCTTAAAACAATTGCATATAGTCACAATTTTAGAACAACAATAAGTTTAAATTGTCACTTTAAAGTGAATATATGCTGGAAAACATGTCAGTGAAAAATTCTCCATTCTTTCAGAATTAAAATAAAAAATTCATAATCTTTGACATATATATGATCAATAAAATTAGTGCTAATAAATTCAAAAATGCTTATCACTGGATTTTTTTTACAGTTCAAAGAAATGTATTATAGTAAAAAGATTACTACATTATATAAAATTTGAAGTTCCAGGTTATTACTTACTCTAAATTCAGAGTGCATCTGAACATTCTTAAATTAACTCTTAGACAAGGAACAGGGATTTTTCTTATAAAATCTAAAGTCCAGAGGATCAGTAAAACAATGAACCATAAAAGATCATGCCTTCCTATACAGTATAGAATCACAAAGGACATCTCCCAAACATTCTTGTCTCTCTGACTGGAGATGATAGTGACATTGTTTAATAAAACAGTTCCAAAATGCAGTAAATTTAATTTTGAGTGTCAGTTTATTTTCTCCCTAATATTCATCTGCAATTTAACTTCGCATAGACACAGTTATCTTCTCCAAGCTGGAAAATCACAAAACATTGTTTACTAGTTCCACTGTCTGCTCTCATCTCATTTGGAACAGATATTTTCAACAGACAAAGGCCAGTGCTTATAACCTCATGGCCAGGTAAATCCATACCACTGAGTTCACATTACTCTGTTGTGGGAATTTGGGAAAAAATAAGAGTGACAGCCTTTAAAAAAGATAGATAACTTCCTGATGTGAAGCACAATACAGTATTTTCTTACAGTGCTTTTGGGATCTTTCACATCTAGCTTATTTTGCAGACTCACGCTAGAATATGTGAGTTGCAGCCTTGCAGGTGCGATCAGTAAAGGCCAATTTCCAGTTTGAGAAGTATTTGGATTATATCAGAAATAAATTGAACAGAGTAGTTCATACCGTTAGTGGAAAAACAGATGCTGAAATCATCCTGGCAGAAACACAGGAACCTCCAAGGTTGACTGGTGGTCTCAGTTACCATAAAGAAACAGTTTGAACCTAGATTCTTCCTCAGATTTTACCCTTAAATTAAGGCTCACTGTCAGCTGTCCTCTCTTGCATTCTTTCCCTCAGAACACACTTTTCTCTGGCTCATTATCTTTTCACCTTCCCTGAGGCAACAATCTCTCAAAGTAAAGCTTTAGTCTGAAAATGCTGTAGAGCCTGCAAATATCAGTAGTTTTCTAGGAGGGCCCCAGAAGTGAAACTGATTTTGTTAAAATACATATAGAGATATTGAAACCTATGAGATATTATATCTTTGTTAATTTGTTCTGTGCCTGAAAGATGTAGCTATTGCAGGCATAAAATCTTGGCTTATAAAACCTTTGCTGCTTACAAAACTGCCATCTTAATGAATAAAAAAATCCATGGTCCTTGGAGCAAAATGACAGGCATTAGGACATACAGGAATTTTCAGGGACTGTAACCCCTTCTCCAATACATAGAATACCAAGTGGTTTTGCCCCTACATGTTTCACGGTTCTACTCTCTGCTTTCTCATCACTTATATTAGGCAGCCTTTCTGGTCATCAGCTGCAAAATAATTATGGTCAGATTTTTAAAATGTGTGCTCCTTTTTCTTTTAGCAGTTTTGCCAACCTGACTATCTCAGAGAAGCCAGAAGCCATCTCCAGAGAAAGAATATAGAATTATGGGCTGTTAGATGTAGGTAATATGAACCAGGTTCAGAACAAATAAAGTTTTACTCATCTGCTGAGCAGGTAGTGTATCTGAAGAAATCAGTTGAGGTAATACCAGATTAAATCTGGAATATTCCTAGGAGATGCATTTCTGGAAGAGGTATTTGCTCTTGCCTTCCTCTTTTATGGCAACCATTTATGGTCATTGTTAGAAATAGGATACTAATTCAGGCCATTAATGTATCTGAGAATATTCTATTTTTATGTTCTACCTTACTGTCCTGTAGCTTTATACTTCTGAGCTTTTATATTTCAATAATAATACTTATTGGTTTTATTGTTGTTAAGATTGCTATGGTTGCAAGTTTATAGAAATATTTAAAAGGAAAACTCTAATTTTTCATATTATTTACTTTCTTGAACATACAAATTTTTCAGTAATGTTAGGTTCTTTTTTATGTAATATTATATTTTTATGAGCATCAAATAATATATTTTTCCTTCACTTTTTAATGTAGAATAATTTTTAATACTCTGATTATAACTGGATTTTTTGTTTACTGCAATTTGGATGAATCTTTCCTTCTTTATAAAATCCACAGAGAGTATTTTTATGTCCTTTTTCATACTTATTAATTTGTTAGTTTGAAATTTTCTAAATTAGACTGATTTTATAGTAGAACATGTTCATAGAAAAAAATTGGGTTATACACCTAGCCTTTGAAAAAGACACAAAAATGGAGGCAGCAAGTGAAAAATCCTGTCATGTGTTAGCACAGCTTAACAAGATGCTATTTGTGTGTTCACTGCAGAAATTGTGGAAAAGATTTGGGAATTGATTAATAGTTGAGAGTAACAAGATTCATCTCTAATTGCTTCAGCTATCCACAATGTAAGTTTCCACTTCTCAGTGGTCACATTACATATTCTCTGTAGTGTGAAGAGGAATTAAATGTGTCTTGTGGGCTAAGATTCAATTCACCTATTTTAAACATATAGTTTAGAATAAGAAGCTCAAAAGCACCTATTGCTTTCCATTGTGTCCAAAGACTTCCGAGAGTAACTAATTCAGCTATAGCTGTCCCCACTCTAAAATTCTATGTGAGTGCTTTTTCTTACTGATTTTTAATGTGCTGTTCCCTGGCACCTCACCAATCTGTACACTGGGTTTCTGGGACTATAAAGACTAAATTTACTCAAGAAAGGAACTCCTTTGAGAATCCAAGAATCCAGTAAATATATGCATACACTATAAAACTTAATGCTTAGTGACTATTTAATATATACATTTAGGCTAAAACAATAAAATTGAAACCTCTCTCTACAGTTACAGACTTCCAAGCCTTTAAATTGAAACACTACATGCAAACTGCCACTGGCTGTCTGTAATGATACAATATTTATGACCATTGTTCCTCACACATGTTCACAGTGCACATACACTGGTTAAGTCATCTCTCATCATTGTAATTGTCTGCAATGCCAAAATACTTGGGAGTTTTGTTGGGTTGTATTTTTTATAAAATTTATGTTAATAAAAAGTAGACATTTTCCTGTATAATATAATTGATCAATTTAAGATATGAGACAGATCACAGATTAGATGTTCCTCCCTTTTCTTATTGATTAAAAAAATTGCTTAGGTGAAAAACTTGGAAGTAAATATGTACACTGAGGGTACGGACAGAGGTAAAATTCTAAGGGTTTTTTAAAGTTCATTGTGGTTATTCTGAAGGCATAGTGCATAAGCAAAAGGTGACCAAGAGAATCACAGAATGCATCACGTTGGGAGGTACCACAGTGGGTCATCAGGTCCACCTCCCTCACGCAAGTGTCCTGCTTTAGTACATTGCACAAGTTTGGGACCAGATGGGTCTTGAATTATCTCCAGTGAGGGAAAATCCACAACCTCACTGAGCAATCTGTTCACTGCGCTTCCACATTTAGAGTAAAGAAGTTCTTCCTCATATTCAGATGGAACTTCCCGTGTATCAGTTTCTGCTCATTACCCCTTGTCCTACTACTTGGTAGCACCAGGCAGAGCCTGGCTTTACCCTTTTGGCAAACTCCCTTCAGATACTTATAGATATGGACAAGGTCCTTCTTCAGTCTTCTCAGGGCTGAGCTCTCATAAGAGAGGTTGTCCCCCACTGTTTCCCTTAAACATCTTTGCCCCTAAACATTTAGACCTCTGCTGGACTCATTCCAGCAGTATTGCAGATACTTCTGTTTAATATCTTTAAGAGCTTTGGAAAATTATTCATTTTTTCTAAATGTTATTTCAGCAAAAAACACAATGTTCTGTGGAAAAGGAACTGCCAATTTTGTAATGAGTGGAGTTTCTTGATCAGGATGGGAAAACCTGTATTTATTCCCGTATCTGTTTTTATTCTTATCCTTTAAGTACCCCTCTAATTTCAGTGCATCTAAGACTAATGATTGTACTCCTCCTCAACAACTTTCAGAGATCTTCACCAAGAGAATGAAGATTATAGTGACGGTGATGCTTTCTTCCTCATCCTATGGCCTTTTCAGAATAATCTTTCATACTTTGCTGCGACCACTACACTTTTTTTTTTATTTACTGGCCTGCAGTTCCATGTTATACCAGAATTTACATGTTTTGTTTTGTGTCTGTTTCTTGTTTATTTTTACTCTGTCCTTTGTAAAAGGAATAAATTTACCCAGGTCCCAAAATTGTATTCCTTAAAAAAAATAATTGACTCTTGATGATTAGTTAACAGCCCTGAAATCTCTGTTATCACCCTACCCCCACTCTTGTGAAGCTTCTGCAGTTATTCTGTGATTGTACTTCTCTACATTGCATCATTATCCTGGGGCCACTCTTTGAACTACACAGAAGAGTTGTGTTTCACTATCAATTTGTTGCATAACTATATTGAATGTATATAACATTGTGCTACTTCATACAGTAATTCAAAGCGAAGCAAAACTAAAACAATTTAGACCAAAATCTTTAGTCTTCTGTTGGTAAGACATTAGTCTTAAAGATAAGAAGAAGAAAAAAAAAAACAATACAACTCCAGACTCTTTTACAAATTAGGCAAATCACAGCTGATAATTTTTTTTGAGAACCTGCAGCTAAATACAAACCTCTGACCTGCTACTAGTAACAGCAGCATACCAGTCTGCAGAGATGAAAAAACTTCCTATAGTTTTATTCAAAGCTGTTTTTCTTAAAAGATTGAAATACAAAACAAATCTGTCTGTTTGTATCTTCACCATTCTCCCCCGTGGCCACAACATCAGCACCAAGGTAATGTGACATGTATTTTTCTGTTCTAGACATGGCAGAGAGGACTTAAAAATTGTTTGCACCTATTCTCTCTTTCTTTCTGGTGTGCTTTTTCTTGCCTCTTGTTATTGTCTGTTTTACTGCTACAAGCTGAGTCTTCATCTATACCTATGATATTACTATACACTCTCTGAGTATACAAAGATGGCTTGGTTTTGGAAATCACATACTTTGCTTCCTTTATCCCTCCACAGAGGATCAATGATTTCAGGATTTTTTGTTATGTTATATTTAATACTGTGACCAGAAGAAGTTATAAAAGCTCTGGTGTTTTTTGCCAAACAAACATCAGAAAAGAAAGCCTTGAAATAAATTTTGTATATACACAATTGTGAAATAAAGCGGAAAAAGAAGAAAAAATTGTGGCATTTTGAAAGTGTTTCCTGGGATTTAGGAATTGTTTTGGCAGTTAATGAAAATTTACAAAGTAAGCTGTTTCCCTTTGTTTTCCTGACAGATTTAGTCTTCTGAAACAGCTGTTGGAATAATTTAAAAGTGTCTCCTCTAGTTTAGTATTCCAAATCCAGACCAACATGTAGCACAGGATTAAACATAACACCATTCTTTGACTTTTAGGCCCCAGAAGCCAGCTAATGCTGGTAATACATAATGCTGGGCTCAGTCCAGGTTGTGTTAGCAGTTGCAGCATTCTGATGTATGTCAGTGGAGTTCAGTCAACAGAGTTCAAGATACCTCTGTGCAAACGTCTTCTGTTTCACCACTTATGATCTCCTGGATAAGAGGAGGGCTACTGAAGAGACTGCTGCTTTTGGCTTTCTCCATTTCAGATCATCTCTAGGCACCCTGAACCATAACAGGAAAAGACAGTTTGCAAAATTGCCGCACAATCTGATTTTGCAGTAGCCTTTCAGTACATACCCTCGCACAGCACTGAAGTGATGCAGTGATGGCAGTAACGAAAACATGGCAAGAATTTCCTTTTCTTTTCAGGTGTTTTTCTAGTATATTCAGGACTAATATTCCAAATCCACCTGAAATGGATTTACACCTCTTTGTCAGCATAGTTCAATAAAACCTAAAAGGAAGTAAAATAGGAGTTTAACCTTGGTCTTCTATTCATCCTTATAGTACCATTGAATTAAACAGCAGTGTTGTGAGAACTATGCAAGGAAACAGCTCTGCACACATTACAGTTTTCTTCATGATTATCAAAATTTGAGAATATTTTGCCCACACTGAAGTTTTGAGAATTAAAAATATTGTCAATGATTAGAGGTTTGTATATAAATTTCTCATCACGTTAAGAAAAAGTTTAATAAAGAAAAAAATCATGGCCTCAAGCCATGGTTCAAGCAAAAAATATCAGTTCAATTATATCGACAATACTCATTTATATGTGTCTTTGAGCAGATAGTCTAACTTTTTTTGCAAGATTTTGCTGAAATAACATTCGTCAAACCACAGATATTTTGCAATTTGATTTTGACCTTTTTTGACCTTTTGGTCAAAGGTTATTTCCAGGGAATCCTGTGCATTCAAATGAGCTACATATTTTCTATATAGATGAAATAGACAAAAGTGTGCGTCCACTAAAAGTGGAAACCAATATTCCCCTCTTACTGAAAGTGTAGCTGAAAAATATTCATTTTACCAAGAATTAGTCGATCTAATTCTTATTAATCCAGTTTTCTTCAGTCAAGAACTGCATTATTCATCTTGATTTTATTACTCCCATCAAGACAAGCATAAAACATTCCTTTCTGAATGGTCATTTCTATGAGTTGTACTAGTTGCCAAAATATTTAAGAGCACAATTAAAACTAACTTTGTATGTATGTATTTTTAATTTTCTTTCGTTTCTGTGTAAGCTAAAAGACTACTTTTCTACTACAGATTTTCAAAGCTTGCTGTTTAGCACAAATAAATAGAATATAAACTTTTAATTAGTCAGTGTGTGACATATAGGTATTTATACTTGAGCAAATATCCAGAAGAGAAGAAAATATTTGAGTGTTCAAAGAACAGAGTTTAATGATCTTGAAAGTATACTGAAATCAAAGAAAAACAAACAAACAAACAAACAAACAAAAAAAGGGGGTTTGAAACCTCAACTGTTATGAGGTTTCTGTGTTGAAAACCCTGAACAACCAGTCCTTAGGAGCACTAAGAAAGAATCCAAGATATAACTAGCTTTTCATTAATTATTTTTTCTTTCTGCAAAAGCCTCTTGGTATTTCCTTGTTCACTTGTGATAGCCTGGAATGCACTATCCAATTAATGCTACACATACAAGAGGTTTCAATGAGACTTCTGTTCCCTGGAAAGACAAATTAGAGGATTTCATAAGTGAACCAAAAATACATGTATTTCACACATACTGTTAAATTTTCTCCCATACTGAATACTGATATTTAAATAACAGCTAGTACCATATGATTAATGTATTACTCTAAGATTAACAGAGTTTTATTTCACAGTTTTGTCTTCTTTTGTGCTTGTTCAGCAATATTTTACAATTCATTGGCAAAATTTGATGCTTGTGAATTTCACTATATCAGAATTCTGCAGGGTTTTTTTGGTTTTTTGGTTTGGTTTGGTTTGGTTTGGTTTTGGTTTTGTTTTTTTTTTGTT
>VXBB01008154.1:97862-109080 GCA_013399915.1 Illadopsis cleaveri
TGTTTTTTTTTTTTTTTTTTTATTTGTTTGGTGGGGTTTTTTTGTGCTAAAATAAGTGAGCATTCACAGTCTACCTTGGCAAATAACAGACATAAATTCTTGCTTCTACTTCAGTTTTCACTCAGAACGGACTATAGGCATTTGTGATTTGTTGGTTGGGTTTGTGTTTGAGATTGGGGGTTTATTTGTTTTGTTTTTGTTGGGTTGTTTTGGGATTTGCAATTTTTTTTTCTGCTTGACATGCAGATTAAAATGTGAATTACTGCACAGTGTTGATAAATTTTTTATTAACTATGTACGTTGAATGGCAGATCTTATTGGAAAAATGTCAGAAAATTATGCAGTTTAAGAGATTATCATAATGAATATGTACAGCAAGTCTCCATTTCAGTTTTTCCAATCTTTTGAGCCTTCGGTTTTGGAAACTAGATTATTCTCTTCTAAGGAGGAAGAAGTCAATGACGTGGTGAAAGGAAGACAAGAGCAAGACCAAGTTTATACACTAAGTCCTTTCTGCAGTGGTGTGATTTTTATGTTTCTTTCAAAGCTTTTTCACAGAAATATCTTACACAGAAACAGATTTAAAGTAAAAATCTGAATTATTCTCTGGAGATAATTAACTGGTTTTGGAGCATACAAAATTGTAAAAGAGCTAGGCTCATTACTTAAATACATCAACTGGTGCTCAATTAATGCAGGATGAATGTAGACTAAGTTTATTTCTTTTTTGTTTTATTCCTTTTATCCTTTTTTGTGTCTGTGTGTGTGTGTGGTTTTTTGGGGGGGGGTTTCTGGTTTTTTTTTTTTTGGTTTTTTTTTTTTTTTTTTTTTTGGTTTTGTTTTTTTTTTTTTGTGTGTGTGTGGTTTTTTGGGGGGGGGTTTCTGGTTTTTTTTTTGTTGGTTTTTTTTTGGTGTGTGTTTTTTTGGGTTTTTTTGGGGTTTTTTTGTTGTTTTCTTTTCATTGAACATCCTGTCTGATTTTCACAAAGGGCATTTTCTCTTTGATCCACTGAGAAATGCCATGAGCTAGTTACAATGTACTTTCCAGCCCGTACAGTTCTTACATTGCATTAGCTGTCCATTGTTGAACAAGGGTTTGAGAAAAAAAGTCAGGAGAAATTGGAACTCTAAAGGACTTTCAGCTGATGGGTCTACTTCTTAAGGATTGATCCAAAATTGCAACATTGCATATTGTTCTCTGTTTCATGTTATTTTATAGATTTCAGATCACTTTGTGAATTATTTTCTTTTTCTCTTCCTAATTATCCTACTAAACACACTCTAGTGAAAAGTGGTGTTCAAAATATTTCTTGTTAGAAACTAAATGAACTAAATAAGTAGTTTTGATTCAATTATAACTTCAGAAATAGTCTACAACCCCAAAATTCTTTGACCAAGGGAAATGACCAGCATGTAATTTTATGTTCAAAAAAACTTATCCTACACCTATAGTAAGATTTTACACTGGGTTTACTATATAAATCCTTCAGCTTATAACAAAAATTCACTCTAACCATAGGAGTTCCATTTTTTATAACATCCAGAATGACAGATATGTAAAAAAACAGATAAGTAAGCAAATTAATAAATCAATCAATAAATAAATTCAGAAACACTTTCCTACTCCTTATACAATAATTTCTCTGTGAATATATTTTTCAAACTGGCTACCTTTTTTTAATAAAAATCTGTGATGGATTGACTTTGGCCATCTGCCACACACACACACACAGATTCTCTCTCAGTCTCCCTCTTCAACAGGTGAGGAAATGGCAGTGAAAACATCCCTGAGTCAAGACAGACAGGGAGCTCATTTACCAAATAGTAACATGGGCAAAACAGACAGAACTTGAGAAGAGTAAATTTAATTTATCAGTCAAAATAGACTAGGATGGTGAGAAAAAATGACCTCCTTCTTCTCCCCCTAAAAGATCTTCTTCCCTACCCCATTGCTCTTTTTCGCAGATCGAATTCCATATTGCCATTCCTGACTCCTCCACCTTCCCCACCCAAGAAGTGGAGGGGAGGATTGGAGGGTGGGAGCTGTCTCCATAACATCTCCATTCTGCATTCCTCCCTTCTCACATTTTTTCCCTGCTCGAGCATCCATTATCTCCCCAGCCTGCAGTCCTCCAGGACAAGCCTACGCCTGGATGGTTTTCCATAAGCTGCAGTTTCTTCAGGCAGATCCCTCTGCTTTTGTGTCAGATTCTTGGACAAATTTCCCAAATTGTCTAGGAAAATATCATCAATAAGGGTTTAATTCAACCTAGATACATGTCACAGATATTCTCTCTCATCAGAAAAAACAGAAGGAATGTTGATGTAATCATCATTTCATCCTAGGGTGAGGAAATCTGCCTTTCAAAGTTGTCTTTACTACCTTAATTCTAAGTTAAGATTCCTTCAAAGTGAAAATACTACAATTGCTATGATGCATCAAGATAGTGTGTTTGTATATTTATATATATATATATGTGTGTGTATGTGTGTGTATCTATTCATTTATCTATCTATCTACGCATGGCTTTTAAGTAAACCCCTCTACATTTTAAAAAAATCTCTAAAAAATGGTGTCAAGAACTACCAGGCAGTATATCATATTGGTTTTATGTTATTAATGAAGTTAAATAGGCAAATAAATGTCTCTGAGACTGAAATGGAATTTACCATATTAGTCAAACGCAGAATTTCTCCTGTATGAATTTTAATTTTGGTTTATTGTCAGAAATGAAACTCAACCTATTCTAACTTGTCTTTTCAACTAATGTAAACTTTGAGGCAGTTTCACAGGTCCTTAAACATTGTGCTAATTCATGGAAAATAAAATGCAAACTACATTTCATAATTTTCTGTTTTCATATTCTTAATGAGGACCATGAATATTATTGTGGACAGACTGAATAGATTTCATGTGTGTATCCCTATTAAGTGTTTCTTCCAAAAAGAGGATTAATCTCAAGCATGGCTTTGTTATTTAGTTGGTTTTATTCAAAGCAGATTCCCCAGGGCATTTTAATGAGAACAAAATGTGCAGGGAGTCACACAGACAAGCTGATGCACAAACATTTTGAATTTAGATGCAATTACTATTAGGCACTTAACTTAGGTTTCTTCTATATCATGCAAAAGAAACATCAGAAAACACACAATTTAAGAATTTGTATCCATAGAAAATCTTCATCAGATGACCTTAATTAGCTACTAGTCAAATAAGTACTAGTTAAACAACTGGAAAAGACATTAGGTCTTGAGGAAAGCATCTTTGCAAAGTAATTAAAAAATAAAACTAAATGCTTCTGATCAATATAATTCTTCCTTCAGCTGTGTTTCTATTTTCATTAAGCAATGGATGTTTAATTGAACTCTATTCCTGATTGGCCAAAGCCCTTTTCTAGCAACTTAACTGTTGTGCCTCACTAGTGGTAAATAGCTCAAGTCAGGAGGTCAATAAGAATTTTCATACTGTTGGCATCCATAAGATATTTAGCAAACAGGAAAATGGACAGTGAGTTAGATGGAAAGCAATCAGAACTGCTAGACTGAGATGGTTGTGATCAGCAACATCAAGTCCAGATGGACAGCAGTCACCAGCAACGTGTCCCAGCCATCAGTAATTCAGCACTGTTTAACCTGAGTGACAGGAGGAAAAGTGCACCCTCAGCAAGACTGTAGGCTCTACAAAACTCACTGTAGGCATGTCAGACGGGTATGTTGTCATTTAGAAGGACCTGAACAGGCTGGAAAAATGGATTAAAAAGAATGTCATGAAGTCCAACAACAGGAAATGCCATGTACTGCCCTTGGAAAGGAACAGCATATAGGCACACATATTACTCAAAGCTGTAACTCACTCAAATATGATTTATTTAAATCAGATTATTTATTTAATTTATGACCAATCTGCTGAAATCATCTAATGAAACTACACCGCTGAAGAATATGAAAGTGCAACTGCAGTCTTAGAACCACAAAATAATAGGAGGTTTTGCATTTAAAGGGACCTTAAAGATCAATCCCCTTTGCAATAACATCTTCCAAAAGATTGGGTTACTCATTGCCACATCCAGCCTGACCTAGATCACTAATAGTGATGGGGCATCCACAACTTTTCTGGACAATCTGTCTCAGTGTCTCATCACCTTCATTAAAAAAAAAAAAAAATAAAAAATTGTTTGTCCAATCTAAACCTAAACTTATTCTGTTTAAAACCACTGCCTCTTGTCCTGTCACTACAGACTCTAATGAAAAATCTTTCTCCATCTTCCTTTAGCTCTTTTTTAAGTACTGAAAGGACACTACGAGTTCTCCCTGGAGTCTTTTCTTCTCCGGGCTAAACAAATGAAATGTACTGTACAAACTGCATACACATATTGTTTCTAGTAACCACAGAAGTTTTTCAAGAGGAAATAATCTGCTTGAATTAAATAAACAAACATGAATTATGATACAAAGTAATTAACAGCATTTCAAAATACTCAAAAATGTTAGTTACTGTCCATTGAGAAAAGCACTAAGAAAAGCATAAGTGAAATAATTATTTGAAAGCTCTTATCAGTCCAATTTTTATATTATTTTGAAAATAAAATAACACTGTAACAGAATGTGATACACAGAGCTTAACAAAATTCCTGTGCTTTTGACATATGCAAATTTTGTATCTATTTCAACATTCTTTTTCAGTAGTCATTCAAAAAAGATTTTATCTGGCCTGATGTCAACGTGAGTGAAACAATACAGATTAGGCATTTTAGAATTGTCATTGGGAAAAATCAGGGCAATGTGATCATGGAAATGTCAAATCCTATTTTATGACATTGCAANCTGACATTGGGAAAAATCAATCAGGGCAGTGTGATCATGGAAATGTCAAATCCTATTTTATGACATTGCAAAAAAAATCTGAATGCACTGTAACACATGCAGGTGAATTAAATACTCAAGGGTAGATAACCAAGTGGTACCAGTGTTTTTTTTCTTTAATTCAGTGAAGCTGTAATCAATTATGTCAGATGAACCCCACAATTTCTGTTTACAGATTACAGTCTGTGTTTGGATGCGTTAATTTTGAATGTAAACCACTCTGCCATCAAAATATGTATGTATTTCCAGTTTCAGTTCATGTGTTTTAATGAGAAATCATCAGGTTTTTCTTTACCACATTAAAATACTTGTTGTTTTGTGCTAGGATATTATCTCAAGAGCACTTTGTAGAAAAGTGAAATCAATCTGCTTATTTTTTCAGTTTCTACAATAGAGAACAAAAGAGAAAGAGAAAAATTGAAAGAGAGAAAAACAGTCAATTTACCTCAAGGAGCTAAATTGGCTGAAAAGATACATATTTTTAAACAAGATTTAAAAATCTGAATTATTGTAAAAATTGTAAATTTCATTTTGTTCTGGTGTTGCTATCACCTTGTTTGATTTCAGAACAGCTTACTTCAAGACATACCTACCAATGTTCTTGTGAACTCAAAAGTCACCCTTTCTAAAGACAGGACAAATTTCAAACAATTTAGAAGAGAATAATGGACCATTACTTCCTCATAAACTTGCTAATTACTAAAAGACTGAGATCTATAGCTACCATACATGATGTACTGTCAAAACGATGGATTTGACTTTGATAATACCTCCTAGAAGTCAGAAACTTTATGTCCATACATTTAAATTATTACCCGGGTGGCATATATCTTTTTCTAAAATGTAGCTATTTCTAGCCTTGGGGAAGGCAATGAGCTGTCCAGCACTTAATTTTTTATTTTACTTCCATCAGCACAAATGCACAGCATGAACAGGCACATCTGAAGCAACATGAGCTCATTATGTCTGATTATTCATATCAAGCAATTTTTTTGCATTTATGTTTCTCAGTCTGAGGCAATATTTGCTTGTCATCTGAAATCTAGATATGTGAAATCTGAAATACATGGAAAATATCAGTTTCAAGATTTGGTTTGAATATGAAAATATCTTTGATTCTTTCCCACACTTTCTTGCCCAGGAAAGCCCTCTGCTGCCTAATATGAAAAAATATATTCTTTTTACATGTCTGAAAACTATAGTATTTAAAGAATAAGTATTAACTTTTGTTAAATGTCATGCTCTTTCATATAGTTACAATAAACTTCCTTTTGAGTCCTATGGAATCTAGTTATTTTCACACTTGTATCAGGAATGCACAATGTAATCCTTTAAAAAAAAAGAAGTCAGTATACGTGTTAAGGAAAATGCACATAAAGGAAATAGGAATGTTGAATATGTCACTGCAGAGGTTTTATGACTCATGGATGTTATTATACGCTGCAATATCTTTGCAGTCTGGAACCAGAAGGCTGGTGTCCTCTCTCCTCTCACAATAGATGGGATGAATGGTACTGACTGTCCCTGGTAAGTCTGCCCCCAAGAATCTGGGCACTCTTCTGGCTCTACTCTTTGGCAGTCAATTTTGGCCATTTCATACTCCATTCTGACATGTGGAAAATGTTTTAGAAAATAAGAGATTCATACTTCTCAATGAAACTTAAACTTTCTGTATGTTTTCAAGCATAATGAACTTCTGAGTTATGGATATGTAATGGAAAATCTTAGCTAATCTCTGTACTCCACATCTAGTCTTTTTAAAATAGACGTAATGTGGAATAAACAAAACAAAACAAAACAGCGAGAGAAAAGAGATATCCACACATCCTCATTCTGGAGGAAGAAAGAATACAGAAATTGTACACAGGGTCTATATAGAGGCAAGATGTGAAGTTAAGGAAAACACCTCCCTCCACATAATCATTGCATATACTGTGTGTTTAACTCCTGCCCTCTGTCCGTCACTGCAGCATAAAAACATCTTTGTAATGTTAACACTGCTTTCAGCACAGAAATAAATCAGTGTTACTCAGAACATACTCGAAAGAAAACCAGCCCTGTTCCAGACAGACCCACAACAAATGAAGGATACTTTCAGAGAAATAGGTCATTTTGAATATGATTTAGTAGTGAATTTTATACAGTTATGACAGTAGAATAAATGATCAAGCTCTTTTAACAGTGTCTGCAGCAAAATAAAATAGTGTTGCAGGGGAAAAAAGAGGAGATATATTTTTTAAAGTTTTTTGTCTTTTAATTTCATAAAACATTGTTGACTTCATTAAAAGGGCTTTAAGCTAGGATGTCTGGGGAGAAGATTGCAACCAGCAGAGCTGCAAGAAAGTGATAGACAGGTCTGCTGAGGAAAGATCATGAGGTGGCATGAAGGAAAGGGATCAGAAAGGCAACACAATTGAGACTGGGGTAGCATCCAGCACCTGCATGTGGGCAAGGAAGTGCCTACAGGGCACAATGGTAGACAAATCCCCCAAATTATGTCTGGGAACATGCTGAAATGGCAAGGTGCTCTGCTGAGGCCGGGTTTGTGGTGGCAAGTCCTCTGGTCTGCACAAGAAGAGCCCAGGAGCAGAGGGGGTGAGCAGCACTGCTGGAGGGTGACCAGGACAAACTGACCCTTGTTTAGTAACAAGCTGGGTTTTGAGCCATATGGGGCAGAAGGCTGATAAGAAATAGATCCTGCAGTAAATCAGATAAACGTACAATCATACAGAAAGATAAAATTAACTAAAGTTCCAATAAAGGCACTGAAGTGTAGCACCTTTTCAAGTTATGCTGGAAAAACGACATATCAATCATTTATGTTTTAAATGCACCCTGCAGAAGAGCTGTGCTACCTCTGTTCCAAAAATCAGGGAGGTCATGTTGGATTTTTACAGTCTTCCACATTCAGTCATGAACAAAACATTAATTTTTATTTTAATGAGAGCCATAAAAATGTTCATCTAATAATATATACATTGCTTGCAGTTTCTAAACAAAACTCAAGAGGAAAGAGTTTTGGGGGATTTTATATTGCAAATATTTATTTAAAATTATTTACTTATGTTAGGATGCTTCTAAGTGCTGGAAAGATAAATACATTCTTTGTTATTCAAAACCAGCTATGCTGAAATATTTTTAAATTATACTACATAAATATGATAGAACAGATACAATACAGGTAAAGCCAGGGTTGCCCTAAAGAGAGTTTGGTCGAAGCAACGCAGATCCAAACCAGTATGGTTACCACTACGTTCTCCTTTATTACGTGTAAAATGGCAGCTTATATACATTTCTATATAGTTTACAAAATGGATAGCTCTTTCATTGGCACACAGCAGAGAGAAGAATGCAAACAGACATTGTTGAACTTACTTTTAAGGTAGCTAACAAATACTTACAAACAACTCTCTGCAGTGACCTTCAAAACCCCCATTATCTTGCTGTGACACCTTAACATCTAATTTCTAACTGCGCCACAGGCTTCAACAGGCCTCAGGTCAGGCCTCAGCTGGGGTAACTCAGGTC
The DNA here is from genome assembly GCA_013399915.1 of Illadopsis cleaveri. Classification (NCBI taxonomy): domain Eukaryota; kingdom Metazoa; phylum Chordata; class Aves; order Passeriformes; family Timaliidae; genus Illadopsis; species Illadopsis cleaveri. Next base: position 106,254 of record VXBB01008154.1, read on the forward strand.
TGGGCAGCTCATTCCCTAGGAAAATTCTCTACATACAGGTAATGTTATAGTCACACTCATGGCAAGGTTTTGTTCTGCTGAAGTGAGCCATTGGTCTGTTTGATTGGCTTGTACAGTTCTAAAGAGTCTCTACTGGTTTTTTAGAAGTACAAATAACTCAGTTTTAAGGCATGGATTAACTCTTTCCTTCTTTTCATAACTACCTGTGAGTCTGTCTTTCTTTTCTCTGAAAAGTGCTGATTGAGAAACAAATTCTCAGAAAATATTCAGTAAAGCTATAACATTTGGAATATATTGTTTCATTTGCTCTTTTTTCTTTCTTCTTGGTGATACATGAAAGCCATTTCGAAGTATTCTGCTGAACTCTATAGCTTCTTCTCCAGAAAGGTAAAACACTCCAGTAGGAAGTATATTTTAGCAGCCCTGGGTTACAGTTTATTCAGCCTGAAAGACATACTTTCAGGGTTTTTTTGCAATAGGTATTCACAGAAAAAATCAACATCTAAGAGCTTGTAATTATAAAGTTTGAGGATTCAATTAATTTGCCACATTTATTTAAATGTGTACCGAGGCCATTTGAGATGACCTATATACCTAAGGGGACCATGTAAGCCTGACAAACCAGGACCTGCAGGAGATGCTTGATCTTGTTAATGGACAGCTGGAAATCAGGCAGGATATGATAAGACATCAAGATGAGATTCCGTTTCTTTTTCTTATATTAAAAAAAAATTAGCATTAATCATACAGTCAGTGGCCCGAAGAGATTAAACACCTAATCAAAATTCAGTTACCCATACACCGGCTTCTAAAGGCTCAGCATAGCTGGATAGTCAGGCTTTCTTTTTTAATCATTGTCGTCAAGTGTGGGGTTGCAAGATTTTGTTTAACAGTTTTCATTGTAAGTTTAGTTTAGTTTTGTGTACCTAAAATGGGCCCCTTGCTGTTTCAGAAGGCCCCTTGTTGTCTTAGAGCTTCTTATCAGAAGGTGATTTATGTTGTGTGTAGTNACAGCAACAGTCAAGAGTTTGGTAGATTTATAGTTCTGTTCTTTGTTTGGGGGTTTTTGTTCCAGGTTTTTTTTGTGGTTTGTTCCTTTTTTTTCTTTATAAGATTTTATTGCTCCTCTTTACAAGGGAAATACATTTCAAGTGAAGTTTGCTCACTCTGACTTCCCTTTCAAACATTGCAGAGAGGCAGATAACCTCTAGAAATTATACTGTGAACTGTGTTTGAACAGATTTGAAATGTAGCTAGCTACCTAAAAAACCCAAGAAATTAGTCTTTGCCTCAACCTGGGCATTTTGAAGAATTTTCTTAAATTTTGTGCTTACTTTTCCTCTGACTTGTGTAAATATTTTATGGAATTTTGATGGTCATATAATAAGGGAGTACTCAAGATAAAATCAAAGCTAAATATTTAAGAAAGGAAATTATGACCTGTAATAGATCACCATTAATGGTTCAATAAAATATAAATGAAGATTAATATCTTTCTGTTATGAAATTTTGGAAGGGTAGGCTGAACTTTGTTTGGTATATATACTCTTCAAGCAGAAAATATTCAGGGCTATGGGTTTTGTTATTTTTTTTTGTTTATTGGAATCTTTTAAAACATGTTAATGCAAAACATCTTCTTCTCCTAAAGAGTACCACTTGTAGAAAATAAAGAAAGCTAAACAAATGCAGATTCTTTTTCCTTGTTCTCAAATAAAAAAAGAGAGTTTTGTTTTTCTCAGGTGGCATCTATCTGTTCAAACAAGTAAAACATATCTTGGAAGGATAAAAGGATTCTTATGTTCCTCACCACAGTGAAAAGTAGTTGCAGAAGCACCGCCGTGTCCTATTCACAACTTACAAATTTATTTCACTGTAATACAATGACTTCATGACACTTACTACAAATATATCTTGAGAGGAATATCCAGACTATTAATCATCACCTTGAGCATGATACTGTATCAAAGTAACTATGCAAGCCAAAAATTTTCACAAAGACCTGTTGCAAAGAAGTATACTTCTTCAAATCTTGAATCACTAATAAATGGGTGAAGCTTTTCTGAGTGAGTACTGGAAAATTACTCACTTGAAAAACTTCCACTTTCTGACCAGCTAACCGACTGCTGTCAGAGGTCCAACAGTCTGCTTTCTTTGTAATAGGAAAGTCTCTAATATGAAAATATTCATGATTTAAACAGTCTCTGAGATATATTTTACTTTAATTGCTGTCTAATTTTGAGCAACTGGAACATTTAAAATTAAAATTTTCATGAAAAATGTAATGAACTATAAGTAGAACTCAGAGCTAAATACTACCCATAAATCTCACTTTGATCAGATGTGAAGGAGCAGGTATCTGGTTCATAATTAGAAATATTTAATTGTGCAAAGCCACACAGGAAAAGTCAAACAACTTTATTAGACATCTGAACACCCAAAGAGAAAATTGCACAATGACATATTAAATAATGAGAGATGTAATTAGCTGTATGTCTGTTTTTGTTTCTTATAAGATGGAATGGGCAGATTTTAGAATACTTTCTTTTAAATTTAGTATAACCAAAACCATTAATGGAGAAAGTCTATAAAGGGAGCTAAAGATATTTTTATAAGTGCTCCTAATTATTTATTGCAGCCATTCACAAAACTCTAAGTACTTTTATGTAAAAAAACTTATTTTTTTCTCATGGTATTCAAATACCACCCCTCATACACACACATATACATATATATATATATGTACATGTATACATATATATATACATATATACATATGTACATATATATGTACACACTTCCTGCCCTAGTGAGTGGCAACCTTTTTTTT
>VXBB01008154.1:109155-147213 GCA_013399915.1 Illadopsis cleaveri
ATATGTACACACTTCCTGCCCTAGTGAGTGGCAACCTTTTTTTTTTTTTTAGTGTTCCATTTATAGCTTAGCAATAGAATTATTTTTTAACCTGAAGTTCTTCTTCAGTGTGCCCAGAAGAATGAATGTAAGGCTGAAAGTTTTGACTAAGTATCTGTTATAAGCTAAAGGCTTTTTTCTGTTAATAATTAGATTATTAAAACACAATATGCATTATGTAGGGTAACAAACCTTGGAGCAGATTACAAAATTCAGAAATCAACTTTGGTAGACAGGTGGTGTGATCAGAGCCAAGAAACTGTAGGCTTCTTCCTTCCTACTGGGATAACTTTCATATGGCCTCCCATAAAATGCAGGCTCCACTTGGAGGTTAGTGCCTCTTTTAGCACAGCAGGAGGTGGTGAAGTCTTGCAGAGAGGAAATCAAAACTTTTGCCTAAGCGCTAGAAAATTATTTGGGAGGAAAAATCCCAAAGCTAAATTTCATTACCTGCCTTCATCTATAGGGTCTCACATAAATCACAAATGGCTGACATGTGTTCACAGAAACTCATGGCACAGCTGAAGAAAGGATTGGAGGGCTCTCACAGGGCTCTATGTTTCTTATTTCAATGTGTGCAGTGCACTGTTTGACTCAGAGACCACTCAAAGATATCCAGCTTTTTGCTTGTTATATGAAGACTCTGTAAGCCTGGCTGAAGGCTCCAGTCCTCATGGTACACTATTCCAAGTTCTGTTACACGTCTCTGTATCCCATAAAGAAAAAGAGTTTCCCTCTAAGCTACATCAAATTATCACTTTTAAAGTGAGCTGTCCTGAAAGTAGAATTCAGAACCACATGTCTTTCCTACAGTATGTGTAGGAATGTTTGCTCGGGGCAAAGATTCAAAAAAACCCCTGAATTTCTGAAGAAGAAACTAGCCTTGAGTCATCAGAAAACACTAAGCAGTAAGATGTTTAAAATCATATGCCCAAGGCTGTAGTTTCCATCCACTTGGGATGCAGAGAGAATTCTCTGTTAAGCATAGTCTATTGACTCATAGACTCAATGGTGTGATCAAGAGCAACTTGTAAATAAAAGCTAGGAGCATACTCAGAGGTCATACCTGCCCTGTTTGAATGTCCTAGAAGCTAAAACATTGTTTAAAAGTATAGGCAGGTTCCTAAGACTGTCTACCTTAGATCTATTCAAATTCCCATTGGCCCATCCCCCAGTAGCTTTCATCTCCTCTAGCTAACCCACTGTGCAGGAAAAATGGAAGTCCATGAGCAATGTCTGCATCATGTGAGTAGGTGACCTTGGAGTGTGTATGTCCTGAAGATATTCAGTTTCTGGCTGTACACTGACTTTTATGCTGACTGTGAAGATTCTTAGAGCTCAGGGAGTGACAGAATTCCAATGGCTCAGTGACTGTTCAAGTTAAGCGAAAACATTACATGATATGAAGTTTCTGAGAATTTTTTTTTCTTTAAGACAGAATTGTAGAACTTCAGATCATCTCCACTTAGTATTTGCCCAAAGTGATCTAGTCTTTATCAACTCTAGCCCCATTTTGAATTTATTTTTTTCCCTTTCCTGATAATGGATATTATTTCATATTTAATATTTTGGAAGAGAAGGTCACTAAAAAGTTACACACCCAAACGATTTTTAGGAGGTCAAATGCGGGCATCCTGATTTTCTAAAAATTCAGAGTACAATATCAGTCGCTTCTGAAACTTTTGGTGTACGAGCTCTATTTTCCAGCATTATTTTTCATAAACTTAGCACTTCATATTTCTTGTTAGACTATGGCTTCATTTATTTCAAAGAAGAAAAAAACCCAAAACATTAACGATTAATTAGTCCAAAGACTTGACTATTAATATTAAATAATTACAACTTCCACAGACCTATAACAAATAGCCAGATTCCTTTACAACTGTGAAAAAACACTCAAATTTATTGTTTGTTATTTAGATAGCATCTGACCCTGATCTTCAGTGCACCTTCACTAGTTTTTGTATGTGCAACCAGATCTACCCAATTTACATCATTTATCAAAGCCAACAAAACCAGCTCAACTAAGTTAAATTACTAGAAACTGCATTATCTTCATCACTCTTTCTGTAACCTGAAACAACCATTCATGTCATAGAGCAACTATTAAATACATAGAAAGGCACTTCTTCCTCTGTATTCCCCTTCAGCTCTGCTAGATCTAGATAAATTGCTGTAATAAAAGCCACTAGTGAGTGAGGAAATACAGCAGTGGGAGAGGGAGAGAAAGAGAAAGAAAGGAGAGCTCATCTGCTCCTCTACTAGATTAATCAGATCCTTTAAACAGATTTTAAATGTCTGTGACACGTTTTTTATTCTCAGCACAATAAAATTCTCTCATGCAACTGGAAGAAAACATCACTCATACAGCTGGCAAAAAGGCAGCTACCACAAAAGTCATACATGAGATATTTACAGTTAACTCATACACTTTTTCCTATAATCTGGTCCAATGAATAAGTAAAATGAACCTTAAGAAGAAACACAAATTCCCATATGAAGCTTATGTAGGAAAAATCAATAAAACGACCATAACTTAACACCTAAAATGGGTATCTATAAAATAAAAATATCTCTCTTTCAAATACAGAAGAGGGGGAAGAAGAGGAAAAGATAAACAAAGAAAACTAAAAGAAGTAGTCTCTCTGATGGCTCTTTTTTACATTTTTTTTGTGGACAGCTTCATTTTAATGAACACATTTGTTGTGAACACATTCTAATTGCATTGTGCCCAGAGAGCAGAGATCCCGTTACTTAAAACGTTACTACACTTGTGATGATGAACCGGCTACACATCATTCTAGTAAATTTGCTTTATGCTGTTTTACTGCAGCTGAAATTTACTGCAGCTGAATTTGTTCTGCTGTTGTTTCAGGGATTTTACAGGCTTTCCATTAAAAAACCCTATTTTTAGTCATTTATATTGGGGATGCTGAAGGGTAAAACATACAAACTACAATTGACTGACGCTTCAGTTCCTTCACTGCTAAATGAGATTCTTGAAATTACTTTATAAAAGCCAGTATGTGCTGACAAATTAATTTATGGTGAGAAATACTCCACATTTGCAGATCAATTTAATTTTGTGAGTCATGTGCCTCCTCAAACTTCCCTCTGTTTTATGATGAGATTTGGGCTACGAAATTTGGAGCCACGGTCTCAGCTGCTGTAAATAGATTTAGTTCTATTGAAGTCAATAGGAGTCTGTTGATTGACATCAGCTGGATTTCTTTTTTTTAGTAGTTCTTTTAACTATGTATGTATGTATGTATGTAAAAGATACTTCAACAGTGTTTTTAGTCAAGGAGATAGTTTATCACATGATCTATAATATTCCTAGTGCTAAGAGCATCTATTTTATTTCAGGCAAACTACTATACCCCCCACTTCAACTAGATCTGCTAAAGGCTATGGTGAAGAACTCTTTTATTTCTGTAGCATATGCTTCAGTAGAAGCCTTTAAAAATATATATAAGGCAAAATCATCAGGATTACTATAACTATATTTTATCCTGCCTTGTTCATATTTGGGATAAGTGGTCTCATTAGAATTCTTCCTGCCCTGTCTTTCTGTGATTCTTTGTGCCGTGTTAATACAGCATTCATTGTCTCTTAAACCTGATGACATCAGTTGTAGCCTTCACTTCCACTTGCATTTAAGTAACCCCACAATGATGTCGCAGGGCCTGATTCTCCATATTACAGACCCATCACTTCTCACTTCTGGCTGTCCCCTCAGTCAAATATAGGGTGAACCCTTCTGTGACAATATGACAATATATTCCTTATTTTGGTGAAGTTCTCTGCTTCAGTGACCAAGAAGTCCTCAGCTGACCAGGACATTTTTAAAAAGCAAATTTCTTTCCATTCTTGAGGTTTAGGGAAATGTTGGGGGTTTTTTTGTGTTTGTTGGTTTTCCTTATCCATTTAACCCAAATACTTTCCTTATAGCAAGAAGGATCAAGAGAATTTTCCCACACTAAGATGTTCAAAGGGACTAAGGAAAGAGTAAATTGAGATTAGTTTGTTAGTGGGATCAAATCTAATTTTATTTCTTTGATATTTCTTTCTTTAATATTAGTGGGAAAGCAGCAGCTGCATCTCATGGTCTGAAATTTGAGACAATCCAAGGAATTACAGGCTGGTCGGCCCCACCTGAATCCTTGTGAAGAATTGCCAAACATATTTAAAACAGGACAATAATTAGAAGTAGTCAACATGGACTGACAAGGGGGAAATCATACCTGACCAAACTGGTTGCTCCCTACAGCAGAATGACTTGCTCAGTGAATCATGTGGTGTTCTGGGTTAACCCCTGCAGACCACCAAACACCACACAGCCCCTCTCTTACATGCACACCCCTGCTGTGCAGTCAGAGGGCTGAGAGAACTGAAACAACAAAGAGAAAACTCACTGGTGAAAGGAAAACATAACAAAACCTTGGTAAGTAATGTAAATGCTATTGCTCACAGGTAGCAGACCAATGCAGACCAAATTGCCAGTCCCTGAGCAATGGCAATTTTAGAAAAACTCCCTTTCTGCCAGTACCTTCCCAATTTTATTGCTGAGCACAGCATCTTTTAGTATGAAATATCTCTTTGGTCAATTTGGGTCAGCTGTCTCAATTTCTTGTGCACCCCCAGTCTACTTGCTGAGGGAACAGAATGAGAAACAGAGAAGTCCTTGACACTGTGAAAGAACAGCACAGCAATAGCTAAAGCATCATTTAAGCTTTAGTTAAAAAAATGTAGCACCGTGAGGACTGTTGTGAAGAAAATTTACTCAGTTGCAGGCAGTACCAGTATGTGGGGGGCCCTGCTTGTTTTTGTCAATTGAGCAAGGCTTTTGACATTGTCTCACATAAAATTCCAATAAGTGGACAATGAAAACTGCCTGACCTTCTGGTCCCAGACCACTGTGATCAGTGGCATGAACTCCATCTGGAGGTCAGTAACTGCTGGTGTTTCCCAGGAACCAATACTGTGTTCAGCAATGCTGAACACCTTCATTAACCACCTAGACGACAGGGTGCCAAAGTACACTTTCAGCGAGTTTCCAGGCACCACAAAACTCAGAGCAGTGACTGATACACCAAACAGGAAGGTTGCCATGCAGAGGGACCTGAACAGAGTGAAAAAATAGACCAGTGGGAATCTCATGAGGTTAGAAAACAACCTCGTGCACCAGTACAGTCTAGAGACAAACTGTATGGGAAGCAGCTTTGCAGAGAAGGCCCTGATCTCCAGGTAGACATCAAGATGCTTGCGAGGTACCAATGTGTCCCTGCAAAAAAGAGGTTCTGACAAACTTCTGGGCTGGATTGTGAAAATCCATTGCCAGAAGACTGAGGGAGAGGATCCCTCACCTCTACTCATCTCTGGCGTGATACAGTTGGAATATGGGGTCTAATTCTGTCCTTGCCAGAAGAAGCAAAACATGGACATACTATGGTGCATCCAGGAAAGAGCCATGAAGATGGACAAGAGCTTGGAATATTTTTTATATGAGGAAAGGAGGAAAGAGTTTGGTTTATTCGATCTGGAGATGCCTCTGACAACCGAGGGAGTGATGGATATTATTTGTTTAAATATCTGATGAGGAAGAGTGCTAGACAGATGTCATATATTTTCAAAACCAAACTTTATATGTGTTGACTTTGCTCTGAGCAGTGAGGTTATGTCAGACATCCTACAGAAATTACCTCTGACCACAGCGATTTCATTAAATAAGGCAGATATAATTTTCCCATTGCTATGTAAAATATTATTTCCTTATGATTTTAGCTATTCAAAAGTTATAAAAATGTTTCCTTTTCCTTATAACTCTGGAAATTATTTAGATTTTTTTTCTTCACAAAACAAACAAAATATGTTTCAATAAGCTTATTTTATAATCATCTGTCTACAAGAACCTGATGGAATAGATGACATTCTACATGATAAATTAACTGTAGGTCCAATACAGATTAGAAAAAAATAGTCACTATTATCATCCTTCCCTCAAAGGATCTCTTTCATTCTAAAACATTAGCTACTGTATTTTTTCATTTAAAAGACATAATGAAAATTTATGCACTCCATTTCCCCGTAATCTCCAGGTAGACATCAAGATGCTTGCGAGGTACCAATGTGTCCCTGCAAAAAAGAGGTTCTGACAAACTTCTGGGCTGGATTGTGAAAATCCATTGCCAGAAGACTGAGGGAGAGGATCCCTCACCTCTACTCATCTCTGGCGTGATACAGTTGGAATATGGGGTCTAATTCTGTCCTTGCCAGAAGAAGCAAAACATGGACATACTATGGTGCATCCAGGAAAGAGCCATGAAGATGGACAAGAGCTTGGAATATTTTTTATATGAGGAAAGGAGGAAAGAGTTTGGTTTATTCGATCTGGAGATGCCTCTGACAACCGAGGGAGTGATGGATATTATTTGTTTAAATATCTGATGAGGAAGAGTGCTAGACAGATGTCATATATTTTCAAAACCAAACTTTATATGTGTTGACTTTGCTCTGAGCAGTGAGGTTATGTCAGACATCCTACAGAAATTACCTCTGACCACAGCGATTTCATTAAATAAGGCAGATATAATTTTCCCATTGCTATGTAAAATATTATTTCCTTATGATTTTAGCTATTCAAAAGTTATAAAAATGTTTCCTTTTCCTTATAACTCTGGAAATTATTTAGATTTTTTTTCTTCACAAAACAAACAAAATATGTTTCAATAAGCTTATTTTATAATCATCTGTCTACAAGAACCTGATGGAATAGATGACATTCTACATGATAAATTAACTGTAGGTCCAATACAGATTAGAAAAAAATAGTCACTATTATCATCNTCATATGGAAGAAATACATGTCCACATGCAAGCACTGCAGCAAACTGTTTGTTCTCCTTTTGTACCTTCATGAGTAAAACTGTTGATTTAATGTTAATTTTCTGCATTTAATTTATCATGCCTAATAGCTAGATATTTAGAGCAAAAATAAATGAGTTTTGCAATATCTTCTGGGCTTGAAATATTACAGGTGCATGAAAGTACCCTTGATATACATGTTGAAAAATATTGGCAAGATTTAAAAGGGAATATAGTAAAAAAACCTCTCCTTTTCACTGGAGATCATTATTATTTATTTTAAATATTAATGTTGAAACATGCATTTTCTAAATAGACCTACATCATGCGCTTCTTGTAAAGACTGATGTTCTAATCGCCCTGTTTAGTGAACAGTATAAAGCTAAATACTCTGTAAAGAAACAAAGACAGCAAATTAGTCTACTTCCTCCTTCCCAGACAAGTTCAAGAGAGCACCAACAGTTTGGAAATTATAGCCATGAAAGGACAACATTTGCTGTCTTTTGATGCTCCTCAAATCCTGTTGTGTTTGGTTTGCAAAGGCCATATTTTCGTAAGGAATAGGTTAATTAAAGAAAAAAAATCAATTTCTTCTTGAACTTCCTTTAATTGAAGATTTAATTTCAATTTTCCTTATTGCAATGTCAAACACAGGCAATCACAATTAAACAAACACACACAAAAATTGCACTGACGTGAAAAACGATCAGTATGGTGGTGTAAAGACCTGGTTTAATTCCCACTCCCTCCCATGCCTCTTCTTGTGAAAATCATTTGCAATTTTTTAATTATGGCTTCTCAAAGGAGTTTTCAAACCCCTAAATATGCACAAGACTAATCATTCACATTAATGAAAAACTGAATTCAGTGTTGAAGCAGTGTAGATAATTTCTACTGGATGAACCAGGAGAAATCAAAGCCTGGTGAATGCAAAGAGGTGGACAAGTGCACATATCCTTGAACCCTGTGCATGCTGCTCAGGGCAGAGCTGCTGATATGTCCAGAAGAAACATCACCTATTAGCTGCACTAATAAGTTTCACATATACGAGCAGTTCAGACAGCTCAGAATGAAGTTGTGGGCAGGTGGTCTTGATTCTGCCTGCTTCCATTCATCCATCCATACACGCTCTGAGACAGCCAGATTTGTTAAGGACTGTGAAATTAAGACAAAGCTGGGAGAGGACATCCTGTTGGCCTTGTTTATTTTCCCATGCTTTCTCCTAAAAGTCAGAAAACCCCAATATGGTGAGGAAGAGGAGGAGTAGAAGAAGAAGAAGAAGAAGAAGAAGAAGAANAAAAGACATAATGAAAATTTATGCACTCCATTTCCCCGTAACAACCAGGAACATAAGATCTTATGTTGCAACAGAACTAATTATTTTGAATGTTTGGATTTTTTAAAGTTTAAATATGTGTGTTAGTTGTTCAAAGGTATTACAAGACACAAGCTAGTTATCAATTTCAGTGAAATTTATTTTAATGACCACAATTATTAAAGTACTGATTAAAAAAAAAAGAAAAAAAATCAATGGTATCACAAAAATCTATATAATTTTCAACAGCTAAAATCTCAAAGACATTAAGGCAATGTAAGAAAGCCTGTAGATAGGTATTTTAACCTGCCCTTTGGTGTTGTGCAGCCCTATCCAACAGGCAAAATATTTGCTCTTCCAAGGTNTAAAATCTCAAAGACATTAAGGCAATGTAAGAAAGCCTGTAGATAGGTATTTTAACCTGCCCTTTGGTGTTGTGCAGCCCTATCCAACAGGCAAAATATTTGCTCTTCCAAGGTAATTGTATTAAAATTAGAAATAATTTTTCTCTGAAGGAGATGGTTTCACATTCTGCATGAACCTGCAATTTGCATCAGATGATGGAAAATCACTCCAAGCTTCCACTTAATTTGGTGATGGAATTTTAACAAGAGCTTCCCAGGTTTCCCCTTGGGCACATCATTGCTGCGGTTTTTAATATTTTGAAGGACATTGGGAAGATGCCTGCTGCTGAAGTATGATGCAGTATACTACAAGAGGACATTTCATTTGTCCTTTGCACAGCAAGATGGAATTTCCCAGAGGCCCTTCAGGGGACGTGCCCTTCAGGCAATCACAATTAAACAAACACACACAAAAATTGCACTGACGTGAAAAACGATCAGTATGGTGGTGTAAAGACCTGGTTTAATTCCCACTCCCTCCCATGCCTCTTCTTGTGAAAATCATTTGCAATTTTTTAATTATGGCTTCTCAAAGGAGTTTTCAAACCCCTAAATATGCACAAGACTAATCATTCACATTAATGAAAAACTGAATTCAGTGTTGAAGCAGTGTAGATAATTTCTACTGGATGAACCAGGAGAAATCAAAGCCTGGTGAATGCAAAGAGGTGGACAAGTGCACATATCCTTGAACCCTGTGCATGCTGCTCAGGGCAGAGCTGCTGATATGTCCAGAAGAAACATCACCTATTAGCTGCACTAATAAGTTTCACATATACGAGCAGTTCAGACAGCTCAGAATGAAGTTGTGGGCAGGTGGTCTTGATTCTGCCTGCTTCCATTCATCCATCCATACACGCTCTGAGACAGCCAGATTTGTTAAGGACTGTGAAATTAAGACAAAGCTGGGAGAGGACATCCTGTTGGCCTTATTTATTTTCCCATGCTTTCTCCTCAAAGTCAGAAAACCCCAATATGGTGAGGAAGAGGAGGAGTAGAAGAAGAAGAAGAAGAAGAAGAAGAAGAAAGAAAGAAAAGATACATTGTTTAAAGATTTTTAAGGAAAAAAATGGAGGAATGCCTAGTTTTCCTTTTTCATGTTTCACTGAGCTTCTGGATTCCAAGCATTATTTGTCTTTGTAAGAAGTAAATAAAAAGCTTTGCAAAATCCCTGGAAAACTCGGCGAAGGAACAGAAAAAGACTTTTTTGAAAATCAAACAAAATCTCAACTGAGGGCAATGTAATTTCAACTGATTCTATAAGGAAAGACAAAAACCCTCCTCCCTTTTTAAAGATACTTAATTTCAATCATGAAAAGGCTATAATAAAAAAAACCCAAAATTTGTGTAGCTATCAACTAACTGTGCAAAGAAAAGTCAACAATTTTCTATGCTTACAGGCAGAACTTCTTCCAGAAAGCCATACAGTCTACGTTCTTATTTCATGGCATTATTTTTCAAAGTCAAACATTGTCTTGGAGGTTTTCACAAACGGGACGGGGCTGCTGGGATACATTCCTTGAGCTTTATGGCAACATCAGCCTCAGACAATTGAAAAGATGGCAACAGCTCATATCTTGCCAGTGGCAGCCAAAGATCTCTTTATTACAGGAAATTTTAGAAGTTTTCCAGCCAATAGCATATTGCTAAAGCCTACAGACAATTGTTCTAGCCAATCCCTAAAAGCACACGTACACCTACTTCAAACAATGCTTACTTGTATGTTTTCTATCAACAATACACAATACTCCATTATTAAGCTTAAAACCTTCCACTATCTTGCTAAGCATATGTTTCTGCAGTCTTAAGGTATATCTTAGACAAACTTAAAAACTGGAAGGGTTGTTTCATGTCATTGCTTGCTGTATCATTGTATCTTCTCTACTTTCAGGCTTTGCAGCTGCAGCTAGCTCTAAGTTGTCTACTCTTTCTGTTTCTGAGGCCTGCTTTGACAGCTTCTGAATGTCTTCTTACCTTTATTATTTCCCACAAAACATGATATTTACAAGGGATCAGAGAAGCTCTTACCATACTCAGTTTTGCAATGACTAAAAAAAAAAATTTGCTTTCGTGGGGTTTTTTTACAGCTTTGTGGCTAGAGACTGCAGTATATTTACCCTGAGGTGAGGGTCTGAAACTATTTATAATGCATTGGCTGAAACAGAAGCTGCAGGAAGGCAATTCCTCATATACTGCTTTAAAAAATAATAGCATTTGTTATCTATAAGTGTGAGTTTCCATCACTTTTTGTGAAAGTGAAAAGATATTCTTTTATCTGAAGTTCTTAGGGAGACAGAAGTCAATGGATAAAAAGCTGCATACTTTTTGTCTGATTGTTCAACTGTCAAGAACAAACAGTGGAGACAACAAATTAGCCATCTGCAAATACTAGCATAAGCATGAGCGTGATAACAGCCTCTACAGTGTTGCAGGAGTTAAAAGAGAATGAGTTCCCTGTGTCTTGTTTAAGATTCTAGCTTTCTTCTCCATTTCAGCCATTTATTTCCATTCATGCACATAAGACATAGAATAACAGGAAAAAATTTGAAAGACGAGATCAAATTCAGACACCTGGATTCTTGTGGCCTCAGGTACACGCCCTCAGCTATGTAAACGTGTTATTATTTAATGCAATATGTCCTACAGACTAGATAGATAGATAGACATTTTAAAAGCAGAGGATTCACATAATTTGGCTGTGTCTTATAATCCTTCTTCCTACTTGGGAATCAAAGAGAGTCTAAAAATATTTGCAAGGCTGTCACTTTTTCCCTCAAAAAAGGAGGAAAAAAACCCCAGAACCGCCTAATTAAAAGAAAAAAATAAGTTAATCAACAATGAAGCTGTTTACAGCTCATTAATGCAGCTATATGTCATAGAAAAATGCTGTTATTATTAACAACATTGTATTGGTTTTATGTGCAAGGTTCCAGTAGTAGGGGACTACAGAGGTGGCTCCTGTAAGACACTGCTAGAAAGCTTCCCCTGTGTCCCACAGAGCCAGTGCCAACCAGCATCAAGAAGGACTCACTGCTAGCAAAGGAAGAGTCCATCAGCAATGCTGGTAGTGCCCCTGGCATTACAGGTTAAAAAATGGGAAAGAAGTCACTGTGCAGGGGCAAAGAAGAAAGAGGAGAGAGAATATGAGAGAGAAACAATCCTGCAGTCGCCAAGGTCAGTGCATTAAGAGAAGCAGGAGGTGCTCCAGGAAATTCTGAGCTGAGATTCCCCTGCAGCCTGCGGTAAAGACCGTGATGAGGAAATCTGTCCTGTGCAGCCCATGGAGGGCCATAGGGAAGCAGAGATCCACCTGCAGCCCGTGCAGGACCACCGACCAGAGCAGATGGATCCCCAAAGCAGGCTGTGATCCATGGGAAGGCTATGCTGGAGCGGGCTCCTGGCAGAACCTTGGCCTCCTGAGGAGAGGAGCCCATGCTGTAGAGGGTTTCCTGGCAGGACTTATGAGACTGTGGGGACCATGCTGAAGGAGTGTGCTCCTGAAGGACTGCATTCTATGCAAGGGACCTATGCTGGACTAATTCATGAAGAACTACAGCCTGTGGGAAGAGCTCATAGGGGTTATGGAGGACTATCTCCCATGAGAGAGACCCCACAGGTGATGTAGGGGATGAGTATGAGAAGCCCCCTTCCTGTGGAAGAAGGAGCAGCAGAAACAATGTGGGATGAACTTACGGCAACCCCCACTCCCCATCCCACTGCACCAATGAGAACAGAAGGGAGAGAAAATTGGGAGTGAAGTTGAATGCAAGAAGAAAGGAGGGTTGGAGAAAAGGTGGGAGTTTTAAATGATTTGTTTTCTATTTTTCATTATCCTACTTTGATTTGATTATAAATAAATTGAACTAATTTCTCTGAGTTAAGTCTTTAAGTTTATTTGTGATGGTAATTGGTGAGTGATCTCTCTCTGCCCTTGTCTCAAACCATGAGCCTTTCCTTATATTTTCTCTCCCATGTCCAGCTGAGGAAGGGCATGTTAGAGTGGCTTTGGCAGGCAGCTGGCATGCAAACATGGTCAGATCACGACAGAATTAGTGTTTCCAGTGGACATTGTGTGCAATCCAAATCACAATCTACATTTAACTATTATCAAAGATCTTGAGTCAGTTAACAACTTTCTTGTTTACAAGTTCTCTATCCTCTAAAGTGAACTGTTTCCACTTTTCAGTTCCCCTGTAGTAATAAAAATATTACTATTTTTAATCATATAGCTAGCATATATTTATTATGTTCTATCTAAAGAGGTTCAGATCCAATATAATACATAGTAATAAAGATAAATTTTCTCTTACACCCAATATTTGCAATTTCCTGGGACAAGGTGAGTCTAAAAGAAAGGAGTTAAAGACTTTTCCTTGTTTAGAAATGATTTTGCACAGTTATTGATGCTCTATTTTAGGCCATCAGACTACATTCAGAAGACTTCATAAATAAGTTGGGCCAACTGTATCCCACAATTATTACTCTGAAGTTTAGAGATACAGCTACCTCTAGACATTTCTGAAAAGTTTTAAAGGCAATAGAAGACAAATGAAACTCCAGGGTTCATATTATCAAATATGGCTTTGAAATATTGATCGATATTTTAAGTAAACAGAAGAAATGTATATTGAATAGTTGTCAGAGTGATCAGTTGGTACCTGCATCTAGGATCAAAGCACACAACCCAATCAGGTTTTCTACCCCAAGTGCCAAAGTCACCTCAGATATGTATTAGACACTTCAAAAGAAATTAGACATGGAAAATGTGAAGATAGGAATATATAAATCTGTCTGCTGTAGGTTAAGTCCATTCAGATGGGTTTCTATCAGCTCACTCAGATGAATCCCCCTCCCCCAGCACCCAGCCTCTAGCTGAATAGTCAGTTTTCAAAGTCAATGTCATTAATGCAGAAAATACAGTGTGCATTTAATTGGAAACCCCTCATACAGACTGTGTAATTAATGACTTAGCTTTATTAACACAAGCAGTTGACAGACTGTGGACTTACTTAAGCCCCAACAGTCATGCCTGAACTTTAAAGATTTTGGTATTCAAATTACCACAAGGTTATAAAACTTCACTGCTTGTATAAACACCTCATGATTTATCCAGATTTCCTGGTTACACAAGAAAACAGCCAGAGATTAAAGAAAGTAGGCTCTATGATAGTCATGACATGCTTTTCTGCTCAGGTTGCCAACACTAGGAGAAAATTTGGACCTAGTCACTTCTGGAAATAACCAGGGTTAGGAAATGCAGAAGCCATTAAAACTGTATGTCAGACCTTTGTGACCTTTGTGAACAGGTATTACTTATTTTATCTATTAAAGTGACTCAGAAGCAGAAATTGGAATCCTGGCTATAGTGCTGTAAGCAATGTACAAGCACTTAGTTTCTTACTAAATCAAAGTATTAATCCCTAATGATTCTTATGAGGCTATAGTGACCATTAATAGATGTCTTGAATGAGATTGCAGATTTCTTTGTGGTGCTGTGGCAAAGGCTTCAAACAAAACCCAGATAAAGTAAGAGAGCTATAAATGCCCACATACTGAAAACACTTATTTGTAACAGCTCAAATTGGTTTTAATCACAATGAAGCAGAAATTCTTGAGTGCAATTTGCTTATGCTTTACATTATAAAAACCAGAATTAAGGTTTTTTTCATTGTTAGAATAGAAATATATGCAATTGACATATAAAGAATAAACTTATTTTGGAAATAGACCCAGGTTTAGACAAATAAAAAGAGATGACGTCAGAATCTTCAAAATAAATTTTACCCCTATCCCATCTCCAAGATGCCATTGAACCTGTGAGCAGTCAGCAGTTGGGAATGACATTAGCTGCTCTTTGGCACAGTTGCATCCATTTTGGGGAAATATATTGATATGGTTTGCACTAGAACACATTTAGTTATCTAAGTGGATATAAAGAAAAATGCTTACAGTAAAATTCTACATAGTTAATAGAAAGAGGAAGATTTTTGCAAGGACCTTAGTTTCAGACATGTAAATAACTTTTTCCCTTTCAGCTGAAAGGCAAATAACAAAGCCAAGGAAACTAGGCTTATTTGGTCCAATTACTAGACAGTCATCAATTAAGCAAGACTCAGTGTTTTTTAGATACAACACTCATGCAGTACAATAATGAAACAGGTTTGAAATTTTAATGATCAGTCTATTAAAAATACATAAACTTTGCACATATAGTATTTTTCTCAGTATCTCAGATTCAGATGCAGCCTTAATTAAATAACTTCGTTCTGAAGTGTCTTTTTCCAGAAGACATCATTCACAAACATTGAAGGCAGTCATCCTATGATCTCTAAATATTGATTGTTTCTCTAATGCCATTGTTTTGGGAGGGGAGGAGTTGAGTGAGTGGAAGCTTCTAAAAATGCTGAAGGTGAATCAAACACAGCACTAATTTAGCAGTATCAAAGGTTTATTGTTTTGAACTGCCTTTTACAACACTTTTCAAATTCTCAGTAGTCACATAGTATTTGAAAATCTAAAACTGTCCTCCTTTGCTTATATATTAATGGCTGTTTATATAAAAATTTAAAAGGGAAGCTAGAAAATTGTTGGTATGAAAAATGGAACAAGATCTTAGCCTTGCACCACAGAATTGCATAAGAGGTTAAGAGGTAATTGGAACCCTGTTTGATTCACGAGTGAAGACAGAGTCTATACTCTCCATGAGATATTACGGGTAGGCAAGCTTTTATCTATCTAGTCACAGAAAAACAGTATTCTGAAAAGCTGTTAGGCTTGCACCTCATTTGTATTTCTCATCTTAACTTCTTTTAAATTCAGCCTTCTGAGCTGAGAATGTTTCATAATGGAATATAGGATCCTACACATCTAAGGGATGGTTCCATGAGATGGTATTAGGTCATGATGTGATTGTGATGTGGAGACCTGGTATCTTTTCATTGTAGAAACAACTGATATAGTCCCTGATTAAGTCAGAATTGAGAATAAGATTAAGGGAGAACATTCTCTGCAGAGATAAAATTCTATTTGTCTGTTGCT
Organism: Illadopsis cleaveri; assembly: GCA_013399915.1. Lineage (NCBI taxonomy): Eukaryota > Metazoa > Chordata > Aves > Passeriformes > Timaliidae > Illadopsis > Illadopsis cleaveri. The sequence continues at coordinate 124,816 of VXBB01008154.1, forward strand.
ATAAAAGGTCAGTTCCTTGTTCTCATGCGCTTTAACCCATTTTCTGTACCTTAAAGTAATGAAAAATATGCAGTACGACCTGTAAGATTATTTCCTTACTAGGTTAGGAGTTGTTTTTTCCTTCCCTTTTAAATTACATTTTTATGAGTAAAAAAATCCTTAAGAAGAAATAAATTATTTCTTTGTTGAGGACTAATTTTTTATTTTTTTTAAATGAAATAATGTGATTTTTTTAAAAAAATCTTTTTTTAAACAAAAATAACTTAGACTTTATAAGAACACAGAAATAATCTGCAATTTAGTGAAAATCCTGACTATGATATCTCATGCAGAAAAAAAACAGTATATCCGACTCTACAAGGGGAGAAAATCTGACAATATCAAGATTGTAGTGTAATCTGTGAGGAAGAAAGTACTCAGATATTATATCTATTTTTTCAAAATAGGATCACATGGAGACCGGCTTTTCTAGAAGTATGTATGTTGTATAGAAATATAACGGTTGAAAAAACCAGCAGATAATTACCTAAAGACATACCAAGGAAAGCTGATGTCTTCTCTCACTGGAGACATTTCTGTGCTACTTTGTCTTCGAAATAAAATATAGGTAAATCATGTATAATGTGTATAATGTGTTCATCTATATGTCTCTAATACCAAGACTATTTCTTTGATTTTAATCATATTTGATTTAATCAATTGTTTTTTATCTCCTATTCTTCACAGGTGGACAGGATGGGCTAGTAAGGCAAGCAAAAGATTTTGGCTGGAGGAAAGATAGGGATGAATTTCACCCTGAATTGTTTGATTCTAAAAGTCATCTCACAGTTATAATTTCAGCAACTTCAGTAGCAATTTAAAGGAAAAAAACAAGATAATCAAGACTTGTTCAGATAACCATGAAAACTGAGGTAAATATGAACAACATTTTTCAACATTAGATTTCTTAAATCACTGTTCAGCTTGGTGATGCCAGCAAAATAATACTGAGATCCACAGAAAACTTTAAAAAGGGGCAAATGAAAAAACTTCTTTGCTTTAGAAACCAGAAATTGTTAATTCTATTTTTATTTTAAACTAAGCGGATATTTTCTTCCTTCTGCAGACATTTCCTATTCAAAATATAAGAAAGTACTTAAGAACAGGAATTAGTGAATTATTTAATATTAGATGCAAATATTTGCTATTGAAACATTGTCTGTTTTATTATTAGTTATTTTATAGTTTTTCCAACAGTCAAGAGCAAAGGATGTCACTATTTAAATTTGTCACAATTTAAGGAATTCTAAAGACTAGTGGATAGTAACTACACAGTTGAAAGATGTCTAATTTTTGTGCTTTAAAATAGGAAATTGCTCAGAACTTCTTTGTGAATAATATTCTTATTGAACTGGGTGCAGTGAAGCAAGAACTTTGAATTCCTGCATATCAAAGACTGGTTTGGCTATTTGCATTATTAATGTCGCCCACAAACTGCATTCCTAACAAGGAGTTACATGAGTTAAGATGAATATTACTTTCTATAAGTTTTAAAAAGCTGCTGAAATAAAATTCATGTACTATATTTCCAACTCCTCTGTTAACAAACTATTAATTTCATGCACAGTAGATTATATTTTTAAAAGGTTTTTAGGCTGATTTTAAGAAACAAGAATCATTCACTAGTCTTCATGTTTAGGAAATATTCCAGAGGTAAATACCAGTAACTATGACTTTTAGAATATCATCCTGTGAGAGGTTGCCTGAGCATTGTTTAGATTGAGTTTAAGGTGTATTTTCTATTGTTCTGTTTTCTACTGTTCTATTGTTCTTGATATCTTCTTCATGTCATGGTGCTTACCAAATGAATGATATAACTCAGCTTTTCTTCTATGATATTACACTTGTGTGTGAATTAATATGAGAACAAGGAAATCTTGGCTTAGACATTTCCCTTCCGCTCAACAAAGACATTTGACCTGCAAAATCTGTCTTCCTATTTATTTGGGTTTTTTTTCCTTGAATGGTTTGTTTTGTCTGAATTCCTACTCTAAACCAGGTAGCTCTCACCTCCTCTATCTTGCCTTAGTTCAGGCAACAGCATGTTTCCTGGGCTCTAGTTTATGCATAGACACATATAGTACTTTGAACCTTAAACTGATTGAATAGATGATCAATTTGTCATATACTTGCCTGTGCAGGGTTTTTTTTTGAACTATCATGAGGTTTTACTTTATGCTTTGGAGCACTACATGATGACGTTAAGTTAGCTCATGGATAAGCAAAGCAATAGAAAACTAGTAGAAGGGGAAAATAAATCAGTGAGAAGATGACAGGAAGCAATACCATCAGTGATGAGAAAGTGAGGTGAGAGGAGTTTGTCTCAAGGGCCACGTATGGACACATATGGAGACAGACTAGGAAAAAAACCAGATCTCACTGCAGGTGTTAATTTCAGAAGGATACAGAGCCAGATTCTTCTCGGAGAAGCACAGTAAAAGGAGGAGACACAATGGTCACTGTTGTCACAGTTGAAATTGTGATGTAAGTAAAGACACATGTAAGTAAAACGAAAGAATAAACAAACATTAAGAGAAGTCTACCTAGAGATTTTCAGAACTAAACAAGGCATGGCTTTACACAACCTTGTGTAACTCAAACATAGCCATGGTCCAAGGAGGAATTTGGTCTAGATGGTTTACAGAGGCCTCTTCTGATATCAGGTTTTTTTGTGAGATGTGGTAAATAGTAAATAAATTTTCTCTCTGTGATGTTATTTTGCTTATTTTGTTAAATCTATGGCTAGTATTAAAACATGGAGCAGTTTACTGTTGCTAGGAGGAGTATAATTTTGCATCTGTTTCTTAAAAAATGAAATGCCTACTCTATAAATATTTTATGGATTATATATTTAAGACTTGCAGTTAGAAGTATATTCAGAAAGAGGACACTTCAGCTACTTGAATGGTATACTCATAGATATAAAATGTAAAAATTCTACTAATAGGAAAATTTCCTTTGATATTGACTGTCAACATCAGTAAAATTATGCACAACAGTGTGGGGTTTTATCAGTATTGACCTCTTTGACAATTCAGCATTTCAGTTTTCTTAAAAAATAATTGCTATGGGATTCCTTTAAGCCTTTATCTTTAGATTACCATAAATCCTTTTTCCTAGGTTGCTCAGTAACTTTTTGTCCTCAGCTAGCATTTGCATTTCTATGAAAGAGGGTCAAATATTTTTAGCCACAACATCTCTCACATTTTATTCCCTCTAATCTTTCCTTAATTGCTCCTTAATAAAAGACCAGTAAGGGTTCAGAGTACAGCTAATAGACATTATGTATTTAGCATAAATTCCCTGTATTTAATCATGAAATCCTGCAAAGACAGATTATAACCCGCATATTTTTTTTTAATTAGCATGCATATTTAGAGAAAAAAAATACAGACATAAGGAGAAAAAAGAGAGCTCCTTTCTGATAACTGACTGATGTTCCTGCTATAGTTTATTTTTCAGTAGATAAAGCAAAACCACAAAGTCACTTATTTAAGCTACAATATGCAAGAGGGTACTCCAATATAGGAATGTATTGTTGGTTATATCTTCCTAAAGTTTCTTTATTAATTATTCCAAAAATTATTTTCACAAGTTGATTCACAACTGCATATTAAAATTATGTCTGAAAGACAATGGCTGTAAGCCCTCTTTCTACAGGCCTTATCTTTTTCACTTTTGTAGGGAAAAAGAAATACAGATTAATTTTAATAGAAAATAGAGTACATATGTATGCTAATTTCCCTGAAATCCAACCCTGCATCAGTTCTAAAGTGAATACAGCAATTAAAAATATAAATACAATAGAAGGAAATGAGATGCTAAGAGGCAAATTAAATATCAATTAAGAATGATGGTAAATGGGTTTTTTATGAAAAAAAAAAAGCAAAAAAAANCTAAGGCAAACATACAAGGCAAGGCAAAAGCAGGAAGAAATAATTCTGTAAGTATTTTTCTTCAATGCTTGTAAACGAACAATATATAATGATTTCAATTCAATTCATTCTGAAGTTGATAATAATTGAGGAATATGTTAGGGAAAATCTCACAAAAATAATGAAATCATGCCTAATAAGAATGTTACTAATTCAGACTGCAGATGTCGTAGAAAACAACCTTTTTTAGGAGAGTCACTGGTGATTTTTAAGAGTTGATAGTCTTGCTGATGTAAGAATACACTTGGTCAAATATTTCCGGATAAACAAAAAGAATGAGAGCTTCATTAGTCATATGCTACAAACAACAACAAAAAAATACTAGAAGAAATATTGGCATCTCCTTTACCTATAGATTTCAAAAGAGAAGTGAATATTTTCAGTGGTAAAACCCCTGCATCAAAATTTTCCTTTATATTGATGAAACTAACAATAAGGTATTCCTCCTGGAGATAATTACATGATGTAACAAAAGGTCTGTGAAACTGAAAAATGGTTAATCTGTTACATACATGACACCAGACAGACCTAATATCAGCAAATTTTTAAACACCAAAGCAGGTATCAACTGTGGTATAATTCTGCAGAATACTAAATAGAAGTTTTTTACTGATGAAGTATTTTGTTGCCTGCTCTCTCAATTACTGCTATTTTACTTTGGCACTGTATAAAAATCTAATATAAATTTCCTTTGTGTCAGCTTTTCAATGGCCTTTTATACTTCTGTACTTATAGATTAGATTATTGCAATGGAAGGTGAGTGTACCAGACAGATGCTAGGTTGGCAGGTCAGCAAGGAACATTAACACACAAATTGATTAAGCTGGGAAGAGAAAACATCACACTTTGATAAGCACACAGGCTGTTCCTGCTAGTTCATTAAGAACTCAGAGTGTGCTACAAGTTCAATTTTTGCCTCATGTCCCCACTGAGCTTTACAATGAGCCACAGCAGCCTATACAGGATCACTTTCCAGAAGTCAGGTAGAAAGCATATGCTCTGAGCAGAAAGGAATGAAGAAATTCTTCACTCAATGTCTGATGAAAATTGTGCAGAGCGCTGCCTAGATGAAAGACACACGATCTGTGACCACTGTGAAGTTCTTATGAATTTTAATAACTGCCATGTGTTCTCTGAAGTATATGACACTTTAACTGCTAATTTGTCAGCTATTTTTCAGATAAGAAAGTTACAGCTGATACTTGCAGAAAGTGTAGACTTTAAATTAAAGTTGCTCATAAAAAAAAAAGGGAAAGCATTATGGAGAAAACACTTTCACATTCAGAACTAGGTATCTTTCATGAGTTTCAACTTTTGGAGTTATAATTGGGCTGTCATTTTGGGGTGAATAACATGTTTTGCAAGTTAAGTTGCATCTTCTGTCAAAGAGTAGATAGTAGCATAAAAGGCAGCCTGAACAGTGGGAGCGCAGAGAGCAGGACAAAGTAGGCACAAATTCATAGAGAATTGGTTCCTTAATCATCTGGAAATACTGCATAAAGGTGTCTGGATGTATCTGTATAGAAAAGCCCTTAGGAAGTGTCTCAATAAACTGTTAATGTCAAAAGAGGTAATGACAGATGGAGTTTTACTTTAGCCCTTAGAAAGATACTTACTATGTTGAAACAAACATTTAATATACTTCACAAGGAACATCTACAACAGATTAAAAAAAAGAAATCTTTATATATCTTATCTTATTCTGTGATATTCAGAAAATACTTAACAAAGTTGCATACTCTATAGAAAAATCTAGGGGTTTACAGTCCTCTCAGGTTGAAGCAAATCAAACTAAGTTGAGAATTCAGAATTGCATTCCAGAACTGTTGCTGTTGCAAGCAACATTAGATCTTTGGTCCAGTGAAAAAATCACTTGTGTATGTGATTACTTTGGTTTTCTTCAGAAGGAATAAGTTGATTACTTGATATATTTGAAGCAATGCAAACTGAAAATTTTATTTCCCAAGTCACTGTAGGTCTGTCAGCTAGGATTTCTGAAATGTCCATCACTTTATTTTTTTGTATACCAAGGGATCCAAGAGCTGAGATTCAAGAAACAGACATAATTTTCAGTGATGAATTTAGGATTCTACCTTCATCTGGTTCCTGAAGTGAGGTAGCATTTGATAAAAATAGAGAGATTTATGATGTAAACTTTGAATCCATGAAAAATATTTAGAACCTACACATAAGAGTGAAATCCACAGAGTTATAGGATCCTTTAGGCTGGAAAAGACCTCTAAGGTCATTGAGTGCAACCATTAACCCAGCACTGTCTTGTTGACCACTAAACCATATCCACACACCTTTTGAACACTTCCAGGGGTAGTGATTCCACCACTCCTGGAATGCTTCACTATGCCCCTATTCCAATTTTTGGAAACCTTCTCCATGAAAAAAAAATTCCTACTATGTGATCTAAAACCTCCCCTGGTGCAACTTAAGGCCTTTTCCTCTGATCCTGTCACTGGTTATGTGGGAGAAGAGACCAACACCCATGTGTCTTTCAGGTAGTTGTAGAGAGAGAGAAGATTCTCCCTGAGTCTCCTTTTCTCTAGGATAAACACCTCTAGCTCCCTCAGCTGCTCCTCACAGAACTTGTGCTCCAGACCCTTCACCTCAATGTTCTTTTTACAGTGTGGGGCCCAGAACTGAACACAGGATCCAAGGTGTGGCCTCGCCAGTGTCACCTACAGGGCCCTGCCTTGGCTCTGATGGTCACTCTATTCCTAGTGCAGGCCAGGATGCCTTTGGCCCTTTTGGCCATCTGGACACTGTGCTGGCTCATGTCTAGTGACTGTCAACCAGCACCCCCAGATCCTCTTCTGGACATCCAGCCTGCTTTTCATCCAGTGAAGAGTACGACCATCCAAGCCATGTGCAGACAGTTTTTCCTGGAAAAACTGTGGCAAACGGAGTCAAAAATTTTACTAGAGTCCAGGAAGACAATATCCACAACATTTCCCTCATCTACAAAGCAGGTAAACCTCTCACAGAAGAAGATCAGTTTGGTCAACCCGGACGAGCTTTTCATAAACTGACGCTGGCTGGGCCTGATCCCCTGATTGCTGTGTATGTGACATGTGATGGCACTCAAGGTGTTCTGCTCCATGATCTTCCCTGCCACTGAGGTCAGGCCAATAGGTCAGATCAATCCTCCTTCTAACCCTTAGATAGGTCTAACATTTGCTAACTTCTAGTCAACTGGGACCCCTCCAGTTAACCAGCAGTGCTGCTAAATGATGGAGGGTGCCTTGGTGATCACTTTTGCAGCTCCCCCAGTACTCCTGGGTGGATCCCATCTGACCCCATGGACTTTTGTTTGTCTGAGTGGTGTAGCATGTCCCCTCAGATTATAGGAGAGTCATTCTGCTCCCGGTTCCTTTCTTCCAGCTCATAAGGCTGGGTACCCTGAGGACAACTAGTCTTGCTCTTAAAGACTGAAGCAAAGAAGGCATTAAGTTTCTCAGCCTTTTCCTCCTTTATCACTATGTTTGCCCAAGCAGACAGTAAATGACGAAGATCGTGCTTTTGCTGCTGATGTACTTGTAAAAACATTTTTCATTGTCTTTTATGACAATGGCCAGAGCAAATTCTAGCTGAGCTTTGGACCTTCCAAGTTTATCCCTGCATAAACTCATTACATCATAGTTCTCCCGAGCTGCCTGCCCTTTGTCCAAAGGTGATACATTCTCTTTTTCTCCTGAGTTAAAACCAAAACTCTTTTTTTAGTGAGACTGGCCCTCTTCCGCTGCAGAACCCACACTGGAACTGGGGAAAAGTAGGAAGAATAATGACTGGCAGATATGAATCATTATGTACTGACTGCAACTCTCATCTCCCCATCCCCTTTATTCCTCTTAGCTTGGAGGAAGGAAAGGCAAACAAAAGACAAACAAAAACAACAAAGTTCTAACTGATCCTGAATAAAGTGTGTGGGGAGGAAAGGTGCTGTTTTAATTTCTGCCCTTGTTTCTCACTATTGAATCTATTTTAATTGGCAATAAATTAAATAAATTTTTATCAAATCAATTCTTCTTCCCAACTGATAATAAGTGATCTCCCTGTCTTTATCTCAACTCTAAATCTTTTTCATCTTATTTTATTCCTTCTTTTCTGATGAGAAGAGAAAATGAGAGAGCAGCCAGATGGGTGTCTGCAGACAGCTGAAGTCAACACACCTAGCATTCATTCAGGATTTTGTGTTCCTGGCCCCTTTTCCTGAGGAACTGGCTAAAATAGGCTTGCAAAAAGTATGCCAACACATACTAACTTTAAGTTCAGTATAATACACAGCAGTCATAAACATATTTTCTCATAGACAGTTAAATAATTTTTATACAAAGCTTATAGCTAGCTAATACGGATTGCCCAGAAAGTATGAATTTAAGGTTGAAAGCATTTATCAAACAGAAAAAAATACAATACTGCTCACAAAAACAATATCCTACTGCAAGGGACTTAAAGGGATAAGAATACAGAAAAAAGGAGAGAAGGAAGGGAAAGAAAAGTGATACAGCTCTGTAATAAGGAATGCTAGGTTTCTTCTCCCTGATTTTTTATGTGTTTTAGCCAAATGTTACTGAAAGAAAACATATAAGGAATGTGTAAAATCCCTAAGGGCTTAATAGAAGGGTCAGCTTGCACTTATATTTGTCTTTTCCACAGTACTTTTTCTTCCGTTGCAAATGTTAGGTGTTATTCTGCCCCTGAGAGCCTTAAGAGCTTGAGAGACAAATTAAGATCTAGTTGATTACAAGGGTGCTTACCACAGACTTGTATGTGCTTTATTTGGAATGCATTTCTTTTTCTATTGTCATAATACAAGGCTTATTACCTTATTGTATCAGTATATCTTGCATGAAAAGGAAAACCTTTTCCCTTCAATATAAGCTGCAGCTTCAAATTTTTCTTGTCATTTATTTTCACACTCCAAAACACCTTTCTTGTATTGTTCATTTAAACACTAAGTCTGAAGTCTCACCTCCCACCATTTTGTTAGAAGCATTTGCTCTGACAGCAACAGCAGGCTACAGAGTGTTTTACAGAAAGACATTATTATCTTGCCTTAGAGATTTTTCAAGCTAATATGGAAAAAAGCAGGCTTGATCTCACTGGAAAGCTGTGCAACTTTATCTCCTGACTCAGACATTCACACTGCCGTCACTAATAGCAATAGTTGAAAGAATTAACCAAGACCTGCAAGGAACTTAGATAGAAAATAAGATTCAAAGTATAGAAAAGGAAGGATGAGAATCAGCTCCCTGAGTATATTTATCTGGAGTAGCTTTAGTCACTATGGGGAAGTCTTCTAGATTTCAAGTTGCTGCTCAAAAAGATATGAGTCTCTTCTAAGTCTTCTCTCATACCTGTGAGCTCTGAGTGAAAATTTTGCATACCTAAAGGATCTCAGATGACATTGGGTGCCTATTTTACGTAGAAAAAATAACTTCCAAAAGCATGGCTGATGGCAATAAAATGGTAGAGAGCAAGAAAGTTGAGCATGTACCTTTCCAATGTACTGCAATTCTAACTTCACTTTTTTCAAAATCTTCCTTATCCTTATGGGAAATTTAAACTTCCCAGATATCACCAGTATATATATATGGAAATATGTGCAGAATAATTGTTATTGAATATGTCATATCAAACAGTAGGATGGATATTTGTGTACACAGGGTATTGCTGTATGTAAGACACACATGCTCTCAGAATATTTGTAGTAATTATAGATGCCAAGAGCAACCCACCAAAAGAGTTTTAAGAATGCAGTTCAGTAATATGTAGAAGTGTGATGTTCACAAGAAACTCATTAAATAAATCATAACGTAAAACCAAAGTATCCTATGCCCCACGGAGTCATTTATAGTACATAAACACATTGTTTCAATACAGCAGGGACTGGTTTCTACTCACAGAAACAGTAAGCATTTACTTTTGATAAAGCTTCATTGTCCTGGTATTTCTAAAACCTCACCTCTGAAGACTTCTCACCTTCTACACTTGAATCTCTCTTGTTCAGAGGAGAAGAAATATCTCTTTTTCCCCCCCACTTCAAGTTTTCACGTGCAGAACTAGCAATGGCAGTTTCCCTCTAAACCTCAGAACGTACCTCCAAAAGACCTACGGTTTAAACCCCTTATAGAAAGAGTTATAAATTCTTATAGTAAAAGAACATTGTTTAGGACATTTTCTAGTCAAATTCTGAATGTGTCCAGATGATGGATATTCCACAGTATCTGCAGGAAATGCAGCATGTTTTTTGATCAATGTTAAAATGACCCCTCTGATTTTTTTACTTTTTTTTTACTGAGAATTTTCCATGTTCCAACCTGAATCTGTTGCCTCCCATTCTTCTGCTGTGAGAGTCTGAGAAAAGTTTCTCTCCCTTCTTCACACTCTTTCCTTAGAGTTTTGAAGGCAATAATAAGATCCCCTTTTAGCATTCTCTTTGGAAGGTTGAACAAACCAAATTTCTTCATCTTCTTCTGCTTCATGTGCTCCAGCTCCTGATTTTGGTGGACTCCTGTCGTACTCCCTCCAATATGCTAATGTCTTTCTTGGAATGGGTAGCCCAAAGGCAGCATCATCAGACCAATGCAACCTCACAAGTGCCAGAAGGGAATAATGACATGCTTTGACCTACTAGGCTCGTTCTTGCTAGTTCATCCCATGGTGTATTTGGTCTCCTTTACTAGAAGGGCATATTCCTGACTCTTTCAATTTATTGTTGAGCCTGGTCTTTTTCAGAAATGTGGCTTTCCAGCCAACCAGTCCTCATCCTGCACTGTCACAGGGGTTCCTTTCTTCCCTGGTGCAGGGCTTTGCATTTATATTTGGCAATCTTCAGAACCTTTCTGTTGGCTCACTTCTTCAGGTTGTTCAGGTCACCCTGGCTATCAGTCCTATGCTCCAGAGTGTCAGCAGCTTCCCTCAGCTTGGTATCTTCAACAAACTCATTGAGGGATCAGGCTAGCTCTGATAAAAGTTGCTGAATGCTACTGATCCTGCTATTGAACCCTATGAGGCATCACTAGGGATTGTGAGCCAGTTATTGAGCTGACTTTCTGAATTCATTTTGCCACCTGTTTTACTATCCACTTCTGTCCTACACCCAGCCTATTCTGTCTTTCATCAGAGAATACCACTTAAAACTAATTGTTTTTGCAAGCAGGCAGCTTGGATACTCTGGAATCCACAAGCAAATGTAATTAATCACTATATACCCTACCTTGTTCCTGTAAGCCTTGTAACAACCTGGCAAGTCACAGTGGTTTCAATACACTGTTTCAATGAATTTTTGTGTCTAAAGTGAAGGCAGTATAGTTCACAAATGATGGACGAATACACTGGCAGACAGGTGGAGAAAGGCATTTTCTACTGCTAATCTATCTGCCTTAGAAGGGCATTCAACACAAAGAACTGTGTATATAAAGGACAGTCAACTGGATCATATGAAGTTATCACAGGACATTATTGCAGCAAGTGCCTTTGTGTTTAGTGAAAAAGTTTTGTAATCTTCTCTGAAAGACAAATAAAGCTTCAAATATTTTCTTTTTGATAAAATAATTATGTAATTTCATACTGTTGATACCTGAACCTTCATTAAAAAAAAAATCTGTTTCCTTGATTGTGAGTTGATTGTTTTACTATTTTGAAACACTGAGATTAACACCTTAAATTGGAATGCTACATGAAAATTACTTCTCTATAGTCTTTTTGTACTTCCAGTTCTCTCTTCTGTATTTTCCTTCATTGCCAAATACTCAAGGTGGGTTGTCAGATTGGAGTTACCTGTCTTTTATCTTTTTAATTTTCAGAAGTATTGATATTGCTTGAACTGTAGGTCATTATTTACTTTGTTCTTTGTATTATTAGCTTGTTGCATCATTTTGTCACTAGGTCTGACAGTTCTGATACTAAAGAGAACTAAATATTATAAACACCTCTTTCCTGAGCAAGATATTACTGCATTATAATATTGCCATAAAAAACCTGCAAGAAGATGACTCTTAATATCTCCATACTAACAAGTTACTAGCAGAACTCACACCAGCCTTTTGAATTTGGGGTTAAAAAGAGAAGCTGTTAAGCCTGTACTTATCTGATTAATTCTGAATTAATAAGGTAGAATAAATTTTGATTAATAAATTTGTGATTATTTTTATTCATATAAACTCAATGAAATATACTTTGATCTGCTGACCTTCTTCACAATTCCAACCAATTTCAAGCTGTGATTATAAATTCAGGAGAAGTATCAGTGAGATTTGGACATTTTCTTAAAGAGGCTCGGGATCCAGACATTCTGATTGTGTAAAAAAAATTTACAAACAAACAGGCAAACAAAAAAAATCCCCAAATTTTTAAAAAATTCAACATTTTCCTACAAAGTTTTAACATTATATTGGTATTTCATGCCTCCTTTTCAGCCTGGCACCAACAGTTTTGTCAAAAAATACTACATATATTTATCATTCTTTTTTTCTCTTTGCAATGTTGTCCATGTCAACCTTCACGCTGGTGGAAAAACAAAGGTAATAATTTACTGTATTAATCAAGAAAATGGATAGGGCTTTCCAGAGCCTACCAATCACTTGAAAAAGGAGAAAAAAAAAATCTAATAACAAAGTATTAGATTACAGGTTGCTCAATACTGCTTATACTGGCAATTAATAAATCACAGTTTTTCATAAAAATCTATTGTGTATTCTTTGGCACTTGATCAGCAAGGCTTTTTTGCTTTTTTGTTGTTTTGGGTTTTTTTTAAGGAATGCTCTGTTTAATGAGAAAGTGACAAATAAAAGAATAAAGAAAAACAAACGATGCACAAATGTTAGAACGGATGAGTTGTCAGTAAAATATATTTATTTCTCAAAGAGTTAAAGCAAATTATTCTTCTACAGCCAAGGCATGCACAGAGCACTGTGACTTATGTGAACGTCCTTGGCAAAAGGACATTGTCTGCCTTTATAGGAGATGTATTTTAAGCTGATGATGTCAGAAGTAGCCAGACCCCAGTGAAACAACACCCCAATGAACAATCCTATATATTTGTGTTTATCCCAGAGCAAAAAAGCAATTGCAGTTTGATCAACTGATTGCAGTGCTCACCTGGGAAATCTGAAACCACCACCTGTTGTTTTCTTTCTATGTCAGTATAGCACACTTCAGCTGATTTCAGCAGAATATAAAACAGTGTAGTAGCCCAGGGAGAGGTTGGGGAAGGTGCTTATTGACTCATACATCTGCATTTGAACTGTGGCAGCTGAGCTTTTAAAGGAAGCATCAAACAGCTAAGGCAGATACTCAGAAGCCTGGTAGAGATTCCTAATATTGAACAAGTACTAGAAGAATTCTTATCCTGTACCCATCACTAATATCATTTATATAAATGTAAATCTATGTGTGTGTGTCTTTCAATAGACCTTCTCTCCAAGGTGATTATTTTCTATCTTATACCCCACAACAACCTCTAAAATTAAAACTGAATACAACAAATAATTTCTATTCCATTTGATAATGTTAGTATTTTTTAACTTTACAGAATGTTTTTTAGATGTTATTATGCGAAAATACAATGCACCACCACACGCAGCAAGGTGTTTCAGGATTTTAATTTTTTGTTGTTGTTTTGCCTATTTGCATCACTGAATGGGAAGCAGAAAACTATACTTCTTTCGTGGAGAAAGGGCTGTTAAATAATCAAATATCATGGAACTTCTACACAAGTACATAAATTGCACAAATAGAGCCAAATAAAGAAATATAGTATGGAGTTCAATTTTATATAATTTAAGCACTTTAAATCTGCAAGATTGCACAAACCTAAATATACATTTCTAAAAAAGATATATTTTTTTTAATTATAGAGTAAAATGCAAAGAAAACCCACGTCATTATTCCATTTTTTCCTTTTTATTTGAAATATACATATACAGTTCCTGTTGTCAAATGTATGTTAGGAGAATGTTTGCATTGTTAACTTTCCAAAGTGAGCGTTCTTGATACATTCTGACTTTTTGAAATAGAAAATGAGACCAGAGAACAGAGCTGTACAAAGTGTACAAAATGGATTCTGTAGTGGAATACAGCATTTATTTTACAACTGTGGTGTATTTCAGCTTACAGCAAAGACACACGGTAGCAAAAGTTTTGGAATAATGACAAGTGAGCTAAGACAGTTCTCCTTCAACTGCAGTCTATTAGCTGCATACTTTCCTTTGTAAATAACAGAATGACACTTTAAACATTTACTGAGTCAAATATTAAAATTACAACTTCGCAGTCAAGGTGACAGATGGACTGTCCCAGAGCAGAGATAAGAATAAACCAATTTCATCCAAAGCTCAGTTTAAAATAAAGCCAAAATCTAAAATACAGTAGAAAAAATTTAAGCCGATTACATATATAGATTTTTATAAGCTTTATCCTAGATCTGAGGCAATCAAGTATATCTAACCACTCTAATCTAGTGGTGAATAAAGATTGATTGTAGCAAAGCAAGGTCTTTGTCGGCTTGTACTGCATGGAATTTGCTGTTTGTATGATTAATGTGCTAAAGGTCTGAGCTGAGCCTACAGGCTTCTTCCTAGCTCTTACTGCCATCTACTGACCAAACCAATCTTCTTCCCTGCTTGCTTGCTTTATTTATTTTTGGTTTTTTTTTCTATTGGATAGTTTATCTAACCTGCTCCAGAGATGTAAGGCTCAACAGTAACAATCAAAGTACAATGAGTACTGATACAAATTAGCTGTCATACTACTGAAGCCAGGAATAGATGGGAATGCACTTTTTGAAATAGAGAAAACCATGCCTTGTGAGTTTGTTCAGAATAGGTAGTGTCTTCTGAAACATCAGGTTAAATGGAGTATTATTAAAATCTGTATTACATGTTTAAAAGCAGTCTACACACTAGGCAAATTAGCACCATAGTGATCTTTCTTATAAGAGGAATAATTACTTAAATCACAGCTTTATGTACTATGATCAGAAATTAAAGGAGTATTTCTAAATGTACAAAAGCTGTGTTGAAATAAAAACCTAAGCCTAGATGATTATTTCTCAAAAAGGAAATATGGTTAGAGATTTTCAAAAACTGTGGAGGATAAAATTCCAGATTTAATTACAGTGGGACAGAATATAGTATCAAAAAGTAAAGAAAGCAGCAGCTGTTTTTGAAGGCTCCATAGAGTGTTATGGGAGGAAAAAAAACAATCTTAAAAGCTTTATTTTCTTCAAGGCATATCTGGCCCTTTAGCTCCTCATGTGGTTCATCTGCAACATGTGCAAGAACGTAGCACTACAAACCTCACAGGGTCTGCAAAACTTTTCTGAGGGTATCTAATGAGCTCTTTGTCAAGTCTACAAAATAAAACCTCTTATCTGATCATGCTATTTCAATAGATTGGAATAATTGGAATGTTTAGATACAATGGCACTCCAAGTAATCCGGGCATACCAAGTGGACAAAACTGAATGTGCTTCAAGACAAAGCAAAAGGCATTTCAAAAAATAGGATTTTGCAGTGTCTCTTTAGGATAGAAGGAAAGCTTCAAACCAACCATACAAAAAAACACATGATATTTCCTGAACTAAAACCTCTCATAAGAAATGTAGAAAATCACTCAGGTTTTGCAAAGACCAGATATGCCTATTATAGATCTTTTCCTTCTGTCCTAGTATTTACCTCATGCAAAGGTTACTTAAGAGTTTGCTCCTCTTTTAGAATACTGTATGCACAATTTCCATATAATCATTGACATTGCAGGGACCAAAAAAAAAAAAAGAAAAAAAGTCGAGATAAAACTCAGAAACTGTGATGTGGTAAATGTATTTTTTTAATGGCACAAGTAGCATTTGACCAACTATAATTCATCCACTGCAAAGCACTCCTGCTTTGGTTCTCAACAGTTTATGATTAAGTTCCTTTATTAACTTTAACTCCATTAATCCTGCTGCAGAACCTTGATGAAAGTGAGAATTTAAAAAAAAATGAGCTTTAGAATAAAATACAGAACTCATATCATTGAACTTTAGATGACTTCAGTAGAACTTTCAGTGTTTAATGCTTCCACACTGGTTAAAGTATTTCTAATTCCTAGCTCATATTGTTAAGAAATAGACCAGGGTGAACCCTGCTTGTGAAATGACCACTCATTCTTCATTTTCTCTTATTTATTTATTTATTTTTCCTTTTGGTTCCAGACTTCAAGAAAGATGGATGAAAATGCTCACAACGTCTCACTCTCAGCAGCAATCCAGGAATTCTTTAAATGTCTGCTTCAGCCAAGTGCATAGTTCACAAGAAATCAGTAAGACTCTTTACTAGTACACAAATAAATCAACATTTAAATATCTTCAGTATTTCTTTTAAAGTCCTGGAATTATAGATTTTCTACTTCCTAATGCACATCCATGATTCCTGGATAATCTGGTAACAAGAAATATCCTCTCCTTCCTGTGACTTCTCTCTTATCCTCTAAGTAACATTACTCTTATCACTCATTGTTTGACAAACAGTGGTAGTCATTGCAGTGTATGTTCTAGAAATTCATCCCAAAAGCATCTTATTCTGGCATATAACTGCATCATATTTAAATAAGCTTTACATTTAAAGTGGCATTTAGAAACCTTTTTCAATTGTCTGGTTAAAGCTGAATTCTTTTCTCTAGCCAAAGTCTAGATTCTTTCCTAAAGCCCCTAGAGGAAAATGCTGAATTTCATCATATGTTCCCTTCAGCCCGGAAGATGAATTAAGCATTTTAATTTTTCTAAAATGCAGTAAGACTGATTTTTCTCTTACTGAGTTAAAATAGCTTAAATTATTTATAATGGAAATGTAACACCATCTCACATGCAGTGGCATGAACACGCTGCTCTAAAAATTATGATCCAGCTAACTTGTTAAACTTTGTATAGTTACGTAAGTTGTAAACTACTTTAGTTTTTAAGTTTCAGTATTTAAGCACAAGAGC
This sequence comes from Illadopsis cleaveri, assembly GCA_013399915.1. NCBI lineage: Eukaryota > Metazoa > Chordata > Aves > Passeriformes > Timaliidae > Illadopsis > Illadopsis cleaveri. The sequence continues at coordinate 141,768 of VXBB01008154.1, forward strand.
GACAATATTAATGAGGTATTATTATTATTACAGGTTAAAGTCAAGTTATTTACATTTTGTATGCACAAGTAGTAAGATAAAGCAGTCCAAATCAGATGCAAGTCTCTGACGGACCAAAGCAGGATACATTCTGCATGTATTGTTTCAACTGCATTAGAACTGGAACTTAGAAAATATTCCTTTAGATACTATTGGTGGTGGTTTTATTCACCATGATGTAAATACTTGCTGAAAACTAAAATTGAGACACAAAGGGGAGAGTGAAAAAAATGGGTAGAAATGTCTTTAAAGTTTCTAAATGTAGACAAAACCTTGGAGAGAAAATTGTCCAGACTATCTCCAAATACCTATCCAGCTGCTTTCTTACAACTTCCTCTAGCATAACAGCAGGAGAAAATCAGACAAACAAAGAGGAAAAGGTCACAGATTGAAAAATGGAGAGATTACCAATTTGACACTGCAGGCAAAATAGACTCTACTAGGGGAATATTAATATAATATATTAGTGAATAAAAGAAAAATACAATTACTAATTTGAGTCATGGAAAACAGAAAAAGACAAAATTCTTTCCTTCACTCTTTTCTAATCTCAGCTTAATTTCTTCACTTCTGATTCTTCTATCCTCATCTTGATCACTGCAGGGAATAAGAAATGGGGATTCCAGTCAGTCCACAACAGCTCCTCTCTGTTTCCCCTTTCTCTTCACACTTTTCCCCTCTTGAAGTGTAGGTTGTCCATGAGCTGCAGTCCTTCACGAAAAAATATCTGCTCCATGGTGGATTCTCACACATGCTACAGATCCTGTCAGGAAAAATCTACTCTAGTTCAGGCTCTCCATTGGCTCCAGTATCTCCTTTGTCATGGAGGGCCTTGTTTTTCTTGGTCTCTGATCTTTGCGTTCCATCTGCCACACCTGCAGGCTAAAGTCTTCCCATTTACAGCAATAGAAATAGTAAAGAGTTATTTAGTATTACTGTCTAATTTAGTAAAAATTACGATGACACTCTATCTCACTCAAATCTATGCTCTGCTCATGCCAAAACCTTTCCAGTACAAAAACTAATGTGCCATCTCTCAGACACCTAGAAAAAAAGATGAATTAAAATGTTTTAGGTTATAGATCTTGCCTTTGTTGTCTAGTATTCAGGAGAGAATATTGAGAAATTGATTTAATTTTTTTAATGATCTAGAAGAAAAGCCTTGTTGAATATTGAGAGGGTGATTAAGTAAATTATTGTCCCTGACTGCCAGGCCTAACTAGTTTCCTCAAGCTCTCATTTACAGTGAAAGAATAATAATAATAATAATGCATATATATATATTAACCTGCACCTCAGTCCCATAAGGTAATGCTCCAGATTTGTATTTGTAGTTGATGGAGTAAATTCTACACAACACTAAAGTAAAATGTATGGTGGAGGGATTATGGCTCCCATTGTATTATCCCTGATTTGTGGGTAGTACCACTTAAATTTGGTCATATTTGTACAGGTAATTTTACATTGACTATCTTGCAATAATGATTTAAAAACTAATTGGCATCTAAATATTTCATTCAAATAAAATACTATCTCATCAATTCCCTTTAGCTTTCCAGAAATATCACTGTGAAAATTAGCCACAAGGCTCTTGCGTTGACAACACTGTTGTCTTATTAGTACCTTGTCAACACTTAAAGTCTCATATAATTTATATCACATAACTCCTAGATTGTTCAGTCTTCCACTAGAAAAGAGTTAAGTTTCTTAGTAACTGGTACAGTGCTATGATTTGGATTTAATGTGAGAATGATGCACATAGAGTGTACATTAGATAAACAGTATTGTATAGAGTCTAATAGCATATCTTGCAGGTCAAAATAAGGTTTGAGAATATGTTCAGAAATTCTGCAGTCTAGACAAACCTATAGAAACTTCCTAAGGCAACTTTATCCCTCTTTGAAGAACTGGTCTTTCTATGTAATTATGACAGGAGAATGCAATCACAAACATAAGGATAATGGGTGCATACAGCTGGCTAAGGTGAATCTGTGACTATGTGATTTTGCTCAGATCTCTCAGAAAGCCTGTGACTGAATTGGATTTGGTTAAGTATCTAATGCACTAATTAACTAATAATGAAATCAGATTTAAACAGAGTTGGTGACAACAGAGCATCACCAAAAACTGCACTTGTTTTTTGTGTCAATAGGTAAACTTTTCCTCTCCCCTCCATACGAAAGAAAAACTTCTAAAAAAAAGCTATAACTATGACTCCAAGCAAACTTAATGAAGTATAAACAGAAATATACTGGTTTGTGCTAGTTTTATGTCCTAAAAACAGAGAAAAAAAAATTAAAAAAAGAAAAAAAAAAGAGACAGTATACCTAAAAAGTTAGACTTGTTTCTGAAATGTTAGGGTTTTAAACTGAAAATGTTAGACAAAGCTACAGTGAAACCATCTGCTCAGTAGATTGGAAGAAAGTTGGAGTTCAGAAGCAATGATTCATTTAATTGTGCCACTAACAAGAAGCAACCAGGATAACTGTCAAGAAAAANACTGACAAGAAGCAACCAGGATAACTGTCAAGAAAAAAGTGGAACATGGCAGTATCGGGGTATGTGGCTGCTATTGTGGAATAAAGTAACAAAAGGGGACCAATATCAAATATCCATGTCAGCAGATGACAGTTCTAAAAAGGACTGTGCACTAAACTTTTGCAATGATATTGATTGAAAACCCTGTTGGCATCTGTCATTTTCTCACAACAAGTTTCCTTTGTCAATCATTATATTTAAAGATTTTAAATTATAAGATTTAATCAGACTATCAACAGCAGCATTGTGAAGACCTTCCTACTTATAGATCATATAATATAACAAGATGCAAATTTCATCATCCTTATGAAAGAATGACACTAAGAGGTATTTCACAGGTGTGTTGTAAACAAGGTATATGTGACATGGTACTTCAAAAATTGAGCAGTGGTAGAAATCCTTTTTAAATAATCCTTTTAATATGGAATTAGTATTACATTAAAATTAATTAACATTATCAATTATACTCTTACTTGAATGCATGTCAGAGAAAAAGGTTGTATCTAGAGGGTGCATTTGCTATATTGGTAACTATAGAAACCATTATATACTCAAAATAGTTCACAAATGGTATCAAATATTAGAAAAAGTAGTAAAATAAAATGTCTGAGTGGAAAGATTTGTCTTTGAAAATAATAATTGGATTAAAATACTGTTTTGCAGGAACATATCTATTTTCTCAAATGTGCCTATAATCAGTTACTCAACTAATTTCCTTGAAAAAAACAAACTTGTCTCTCTTTTATTTCTTTTTTCTTTTTTTTTATTTTTCTTTTTAATATCAAAAGAAACTAACAGAACATGAATAGAAAGAAAATCTCACAAAACACATGAATGAGCTCCTGACTTTCTGTATTACCCTCCATGATAAAGATTTATCCAAAAAGATGACAGATGCCTTATTAGAAAAACAAACAAACAAAACAAACAAACAAACAAACTCACCACAAAATACCGAACAAAGTTAGTACAAATAACTTCTGTTTGAAATACTAATACTCTGAAATGTTTTTCTACTACACAGGAAAATGGCAATTACATTAGCATTTGTACCAGGCCAGGGTCATAAATTATTCCAAGATTTCCACTTATTTTTTACATAGCAATATTCCTAACATAAGTTAATTTTCTATGTTGTTGAATAGAAAAATGAAAATGCACATCTTTTGTGAGTCTACAACAACATGAATGGATGGCAGGTTTAATATATCTACATCTGTGAATTAGCTTATTTCTCAGTGAAATTTCAAGTTACTGAACCGCAGATAAGGATTTTGTGATAGTAGTTTGCTTGTTTGTTTCTCAAAAATGGGCTAATAAAACCAAGAAGTGATGCAATTTTCTCAAGCATATGAAGTTTTAGAAAGTGGGGTGGAGATTAACTTCCCATGGCAAAATTTCCAAGTGGTTCAGTTCCAAACCATTCATGACAAAACAACTACAAAAGCAAAACTGTTCAGATGAATAAGTCATTAGAAGGAGACTATGGTCTGTACTAAAATCTAAATATATATTGATGCATCTATTGATCTAGAGCAGAGGAACAAGATCAAGATCCTCTAAATCAAATAATTACAAAAACAATTCATAGGAAAATATGGAGGCTTTGGATTCATATTTTGCTTTACATATGGGCTAATTTTGGTTTGTGTAGGCCTAATTTTCTTCATGGGTTTTTATTTTGTGCTTATGCTGAAATGAATGTCAGTAATATAGAGATTAGTTGGTTATTGTTAAGCAGTGCTTAGCACATAGAGTCAAGGCCTTTTCTGCTTTTTCTGCCACCCTGTCAGCGAGGAGGTTGGGAGCGCACAAGAAGTTGGGAGGGGACACAACTGGGACAGCTGACCCCAGATGACCAAAGGGATATTCCATACCATATGGCATCACACTCATCATATAAAGCTGAGAGAAGAAGTAGGAAGTAGGGATGTTTGGAATGATGGCGTTTGTTTCCCCAAGTAACAACTACACATGATGGGGTCCTGTTCTCCTGGAGATGGCTGAACACCTGCCTGCCCATGGGAAGTAGTAAATTAATTCCTTGCTTTATTTTGATTCTCTGTGTGTGCCTTTTGGTTTATCTGTTAAACTGTCTTTATCTCAACCCACAGGTTTTCTCACTTTAATCTTTCTGATTCTCTCTGCCATCCTAAGGTGGGGAAGGTGAACGAGTGGCTGGGTAGTGCTTGGTTGCCAGCTGGGGTTAAACCACAATATGAGAGAGAGAGAGAGAACAGAATTAGCTGTATCAGAGGTCTCTCATGTCCATCTGCTTTACCAGATTGAATGCAGTGTATTCTAAATTTAAACATTCATGGTTGGAGGGGAAATATGCAAAACAGTGGCTCATACAGAAAATACCAAGGGAAATTTTTCAGTAAGAGTGTTAGTTGATACCACTAGAATAAATCAACAGAACAGTTCACTCAATACTTCATTTGTTGAGATGGAGACTCAAGCACAAACTTTTCCTCTTCCTGTCAAGGAGAATAAATATCCCATTTATTTCTTGGGCATTTCAACAAATGCCAGACACCTGTACTGTTTAGATGAAACATTAATCATTTTACCACCTGTATGTCTTCTCGTTTACAGCATCTTCTCACTTTCAATTCCAATCACTGCTATCATTTCCTACAACAATAGGGAGCAAGCAGTTGCTGACAGTATTCTGTTTCTCATTTAAGTACCATAATATTCAGATTTTTAAATTATTTTTGATTTACACTTTGGTCCATTCTTCTCATATCTCTACCAGTTTGCTGTTTTCACCAGAAACCTTTTTTTTGCTAACACATTAATAATAAAAAAAAATATTTACAAATAAATAGAATGGAAAAAAAATTGTCTTCTTTTTTTTTTTTTT
>VXBB01008154.1:156205-173721 GCA_013399915.1 Illadopsis cleaveri
TTTTTTTTTTTTTTTTTTTTTTTGGTTGGCCTTTTTTTTTTCTTTATTTTGTGTTTGGAATGGATTAAACACAGAAAAAAAATTAGCACTTCTACTGAACTGGTGTTTTCTCTTCAAATATAATTTTGTTGTCCCCTGTCATATATTGCTGAAAAGCAAAATTTGAAAACCAAGATTATGAACATAAACTAACTTGCAATGAAGAAATATTAAATTGTGTAAGTATCAACAGATATAGACATCTTATCTCGGAATAAGGAGCATTAAGATGACAACTAGGGCTAGATTTTTTTAATATTCATCCCTACATAATAATTTTTGCTGTGAGAGTACAATAACGAGACAACTAATACCTATTTCATTTATTTGTGAAAAAATTGAACTGTTAACTCTATCTTACAAACCACAGCATGCAGTATTATTTGGGGATTGTTTTTAACAGAAGTTTTGACATCAAAGTCAATAAATTTAACTTATTATAAAAGTCCACAAAAATAATGATGTAAGAAAGAAATAACTTGCTTTAAAGTCAGTGAAATAGATATATGAAATACAAATCTTAACGTAGCATTGTAACTGTCTTTTAATGCATATAATGAATAAGGCAGGAAAAAAATGCCCAAAAGTCCAACCGATATTTTTCTAAAAAATCATGGCTATTCTGTGATCTTGAACTCCAGTGTTTTGTGGTTGCTACTGATAAGAGAGTCACTGACCAGTTCTTCCTTTTTATTGAATAGCAGATCCTGTGTCTCAAGGTTCTCACTGATAAATTTTTATCAGAAGGAAATCAATACCCATCCTTGGAGATATTCAAAAGCATAGTCCTGGCCAACATGTTCTAGTGCAGTGATACAGAAACTTCTTGAAATTGTTTAAAAAAATTTCATCCACTTCTTTGCCCTGATCAGGCAGTCTGCAAAAAAAATTCATCACAATTTAATTCCTACTAATCTCTTCTCTATTTCTGACTCTTGCAGGAGAAGAATTATCTTCTTCCTTTCTTGCTGTTGTCTATGGATATTATTTCCAGAATTACTGTTTCTTAAAGATTTGCCACTGAAACAGCTTCACCCACTGCTGTACACAGGAGGTATACATAGTCTTAATGGCACTTGTCCTGTGATGAAAGAAAATCATAAATGGACATTTTCACATCCATGAGATGCACACAATTTTTATACCAGCTCCTTGCACTTGAAGAACACCTACCTCCCATCTTCCTCCCAAATAACAAGCTTAGAAGTTACCCAACTAAAAGCTCTAAAAAAATCTTGCAAATGAGTGGATCACCAAGACAGACAAGTGAGTTCATATTATGGAATGGGCCATTGAGAAAACATGTAGGCGGGAGAAAAAGCTGTTCTCAAATGTCAGACAACTGTCTCAGGCAGGTCACCATTTGTTCTGGGTTTTTTTCCTAAAATACATCCATGTGCCAATCATTATTTGGAGTTAATATTTGATACTGCCCCTGTTAGTTCAAGATAATTTAAGGTTTTATGTGTGCTGCTTGTAACTTCTATCCTTCCAAACCTTTTTTCTAGAGAATCATCTGCATCACTTTATTCACAAAGAAATGATGTTCAATAAGTGCTTAGAGGAAACAAATAAATTAATGGACCCACAAATTAGTGTATTCATTAAGTCCAGTTCTTTTCAATATTCCCAGTTAGGTTTTCAAGTGCTTTAACAATGGTTACCACCTGCTGCCTTCATGAATCACACAAATGTTTGTAGAATAAACAACAGTTTCATGAAAAATTTGCATATCAGTTAACATTATTTATATTGTCAAACTTGGGAAGCTGAGTGGTATTTCTGCCAGTATTCTCACAGTTTTCATCTGCTGAGTTGGCTCCATTTCAGTTAATCCTTTTGTTTTAGTCAGGTTCTACAGGGGTGAATTTTGGAAAACAAGGTAAACAGAGATAACATGCTTTTCTGACTAAAAAAGTCTTTCAGCTGATCCAATTTAGGAAACTGAGTGTGAAATTATAACAACTTCAAAAAGCAATGGAACAGATAATGGGGACCACAACTCAGCTGTTTATAGCAATAAGAGCATTACTGTGAGTCAAGGAAATACTGCATCCTACATGCCAAATCAAATATGTGGTTCACAGTATTTTTCTGAGCTGATTTTGTGTAGTCTTCTTTTTCATAATTAGCATGAGTTTTTCTTCTGAATCTGGCAAGGTAAATTTAGATAGTATACTATTGTATACATTTATTTAAGTTCCTTATAAAACCTTGATTTTTGTCATGTTTGGTTTGTAGTCTGCTTATCTAACTGTTATCAGTATGAGTAATACAATTTTCTGTATTGCTCTACATCCGCAAGTTATTTTTGATCTCTGGGACAGTTTCAATTACATTATGTAAAGAGCTAGGAGCCTTAAATATAATTAAATTCCTAAAACTTCTGTAACAAATGCCACCATGGTATACAGAGAAATCCCAGCCTGTGCTTTCACAGAAGGAAAAAAGAAGCAGAAATTTTGTGCAAACTATTTAGAAATAGGCTGAACTGTCTGCATGTACATAGCAATTACTGCATGGTGGCTAGTCTAAACATCTCTCTTGCCCAGAAGTGTCAAAGGAAGCATGTTTAAAGAAGTACTATTCCAGTAGAACAAAGCTAGGTGTGCAGAGGTTGACAGGTTCATTGTTATGCTATTTGTGTAGCAATATTTTTTACATTGAAATTCTCTAATCGCTTAGTGGCCTTCTAGAACTGAAGCACTTCTTCAGTGGAAAGGGGAAGAACTACTGATTGCATCTACCTAGGCTTTTGTAAGGCCTTTGCTACTGTTCCAATACTGCACAATATTCTTGCTGCTAAATTAGATAAACATGAATTTTATGTATGAACTGCTAAATGTCTAAGAAATTGGCTAGATGGCTGCTTCCAAGAGTGACAGTTAACTTTTCAATGTCCAAGTGCAAAGCAAGAATGACTGGTATCTCACCGGGGCCATACTGAGACCAATAACTCACCAATAATACACACAGTGGGACCAAATGCACCCACATCAAGTGTATTTCTAACGTAGGAAAAATAGCATTCCCCAGCCTGAAATTGTTTCCCTTTAATAAAGAACAAAAAAATAGGTTTTATTAGAGAGAGAGAGCAGCTTTACCAGAGGAAGCATTTTTTTTTGTTTTGCTTGATTTTCCTTTGTTTTTTTTTCTGTTTCTAGGTAATGATTACATAACATAGAAAGATAAAAGAGTTCAGAGTTCAGATACTACATTTCAGCCTGTCTGTACCATCTTCCTCTGCCTTTAGGACTTTCACAATCTTACATGCACAGTAATCCAGGAACAGTAGAACAGGTGAAGAAACATCTTTCAGTATATTATACACACATTTGTTCTGGAGCTGAGTAAGCAGGCAAACACTACCTCCACTGCACTCAGTGACCTGCTTAGTGACACTGAGACTACCAGGCATGGAGCATTGCAAAATTGAGCGGCAATAGAGTTTTTGTTGCTTGCCTATGGACATGGCTGCCAGGACTTTGAAGGGCTGTGCTGCTTCAACCTTTCTTCACACTCAGGATCTATCCACTCAAACATCCAGAAGCTGAGGGAACAAGTGAAGGAATTAAACATTGAGAACTCAGATTGGATCAATGAACTTTTCAGACAGTGGGGATTGACAGGATGGGTTTCATCCTTTGTTAAAGGAATTTTTTGGGTTGTAGTCATTGTTTTTTATCATTTTACTTATGTTCCCCTGCTTAGTTAAGTGTCTGCAGGAATCTATTGGGGATGTCTTCAGAGTTAGTCTCGTTTCCATGAGACATGTGGATCCAGATCTACCAAAATGCAATAGCAAATCCGAATCTCCCACATTCTGATTCTATATTTTAATCATCAAGATATTTGTCAAATTCTTGATGATTTATAATATAATAACAGATTGGATTCTCTTCAAGATCCTTGTCTCTTCTAAGATTAGAAACTAACAGTCAATACTTCTTTTGCAATTATAATTCTATCATCTAAGCCCTCATGATTTGCCAGAGAAAAATCTCATGCACAAAATTTCACTAGCTTTTTAGAATTCTCAGTGTTTTTCTCAGGGTGCTCCAAAGACAAAAAAGCTTTTGTTGATTGCTATTTCACCCCACATATCCTTAAAACTAACTTTCTCATAGTACAAGAAGTGAGAAATAGTCCATTCTGATGAAATGCAACCAGTTACATATTTACGTACACACTTAATTTGAAAAATATGATAATATACAAGATTGACAATATATCTGAAGCATTGCATATGAGCATGGACATACATATTTTAAAAGATGATATTTGAATAAATTTAAAGTAAGACATTCTGTATGGTGTTCTAAGCCATATTTCCCCTTTTGAAAAGTTGCCAAAGTTTTACATGAATATTCAAACTAGTTTCAAAAATATGATTTTTAACAGTGATTTAAGACATAGCTCAGATATGGTATTGGTGATTCAAGTTTTGCATCTGGATTCTTAGATAATATTCCAAGTTCTATATCTGCTTTCATAATTACTCATTCTCACTTAAAAAAACAAGATGTATATTATGACTTTTTCTGTTTAGCAATACAGCTGTCAAAAATAATAATAATAATAAAATATCTATTATACTTTTGCTGAAAAAATACTGACAGAATATAGCCAATAATTCATTCACTCAGAAAAGCATCAAAAAGCTTCTTAGTTTCTCTAAAATTCTCTGTAAATCTCTTATTTTTTTATTTAAATAAGAAAGATCCTGGGTCCTCTATTGATATTTTTAAGGCTTATTTCTCCCATGAATGACAAAATTAGTATGATGAGCCAGATAGTTTGATAAACAAAGAAGTGTTAAATGTATTTTCCTCCAAAGGGATTAAAAGATAGACTATGCCTTTGTTACATGATATATGGGGGGAAGATCGCTCATTTTTAGTATTCAGATAAAATTTGGAAGGTGTTACATAGTTTGGACAGACTATTTTTTCAAATAACTTTGGTTCCTTGATGTGTTTAGGGATTATAACTACTAACATTCCATTCAACACAGCCAAAGAGTAACTTGATTAACTGCAGTTGTGTGGAATAGATTTGTCTAAGAATCAGTTTGCTGTCAACCCGTCTGCCATCTTCATAAATTATGTATGCAATTGTGCAAGAGCAAATAGCATTTATGTTGATTTTCCAGGATGGGTTCCATCATTTCATTAGATTATTATAAAAGGGAATTTTCCATGACTAACAACTTGCATAAAATTGCCAGAGCTGCCCATATCAGAACATTTAGTTATATAATTATGCTATTTGGATATTTATGTCTACTCAGCTACACAATCAATAACTGAAGGACACACATGTTTTGCAACTTAAGCACTTCACTATTCCACAATGAACAACCATATCCTGAATATGATATTGGTAAAATTCTGAAGCATACTATATGGGTTTATTTATAAGACAATGTTATGCTACAACAAGCTTCAGATGACATGCACTGGTGTCACACATATCCTCCATGAGGGGAAAAAATTGTGTGAAGAATTTCAAGGTAATATTGATTTATGGTTGCTGTTTTGCTGTAAATGTAGGTGTTTCTGAATAAAATGTACCTCCTTCATCTGCTATTAGTATTGGGAATGACTCTGAGAATTCCAGAAACATCCAAAGGATATACGACTAACTTTTCCATCTAAGTTAAGTTGGTCTATGTTGTAATCATAACACCATTGTTATCCAAATGTTTTCCAGGTCTTTAGAAGATACTAAAGGATCTGATAGTGGCTGAAGTTGGAGAAAATGAAGCAAAATTCATATTATCTGTATGTACATAAATGATCTATGTATGTGAATGCTGAGATGAGTCTGCTTTCCTATTTTTAATGTCTTCTTTTGATGGCTCAGGCTTCAGTATCAGACGATGCATCTCATTCAATGTCTGCAGCCATAGACTGGTGCAGGTGTTACTACATGTGGTGCCATACCCAGATCACAGTTCTGGAAAGGGGTGCTACCATCTATAGTTGCAGATCTGACATTTCAGTCTCAACCTCTCACCCTTGGTATGTTTTTCTTTTTACCTCTGGCAGTGCCAACAATGAAGTTTAACTATCTTTGTTCCTAGACTGACTATTTTCTTTCTTACAAGATGGGCATAAGACTAACATTCTATGTTTTATATCCCAAAAATGGCATTTCATAATTCATTGCATTTAAGATGTAGTCTTGAAAATTCTAACAACCCTAGAGAAGGGGAATATAACAAGTAGAATTCCTGTAATTCAGGGAAATATTTAAAATTGGGGACTTTATCAGTTTTAATTGTTCTTTCTTTCTTGTAATTTCTCCCCTCTCTTGTACCAGAAATGCAAAGAAAATTAAGACTAGGATGCCTTTTCTCTACAGTGTTTTGATGCCTCTTATTAATTTGGGTCCTCATTCAAGTATTTTTGATTCTATACTTTAGAGTGTAGAGCTCTGACTAATTATTTGTCTTTTCCATATAAGTTTAGAGATAATTGTTTTTGTCCAACAGGTTAAGACAGAGGTAGTTACACATCTGTTGCATTCAGTCCTCTGAACATCTTTATAATAGCCCTGTCTGTGAAAGTCACTTCTGCCAGGTAAAAATTAAACGAGATGGAAGGAACTCTTTTCTCTTGCTAAATTCAAAAGATGCACTCTAAACAAAATGCATCTACACCAAGGAGTTTGTGAGCTGGGGAAAGTAAGATGACTCATACATTTTTAAAACATTTTTTGAAAAAGCATGTTTGTCAAAACTGTCTGTAAACATTATATTTTGTCCTAACTCATTAGATTTATATTTCTATTTTCAGATAGAATGTATGTTTAAGCAGTCATCAAATGCCATCTTCATTGATACTACATCCCTTTGTTATTGAACATTACATCAACATTGCTATTTGCCTCTTCAAACCAAATGTGCCATGTTTCTTATAATTAAATCCTGTATTCATTCTAACTGGGGAAACCAGTCTGTATGCATTCCATCAAAGCAAACAATAATGTCTGAATTGATTATGTTTTTAGTAAATACCAGGTCATCCTCTGTTTCCATTTCTGGCAAATCCATATCCGTCTTTCTGCAAAAAAGCAATATACTACATTTATCTTCTTACCCATACAGCATTTCTTACGGGGAAAAAAAAAAAAAAAAAAAGCTAATTTATTAGAAGTCTCTGAGATCTCTTTCTCTTTTATTTACATCATTATTTTAATAATACCTTAGAATACTTATCAGAGTAAATCAAGATATAGTGTATACAAAATAAATCAGATCTAGCCTATCAACATTTCTCTAATTTTGTCAAGGACAGCAATAACACTTTTTAAAGCATGAAGAGATTTTAAGTAAAATAAGAGAGAAAAAATACACTTGAAATATTGTTATATCAACCCACACCAATATGAAACACTTTGGATAAGAAGGTTAGTCAAAAAGCATTACATATCTCCACACCCTGGTCCAAGGTATGGTCATGGAACAAAAGAAAGAGACTGCAGTTTTGGTTTTCAACAAAAAAACTAAGATTTTGATTCTTTTGTTATCAGTCCTTTGACAGGGTGTGGACTCAATATTTTCTGAAGTTGAGAAGAGCTAGCTCTTCTCAAGGGGAACTTTTCAACAGTTTTCTTTTTCCCAAAACAACCTTGTGTAAACAATATTCCTTTCCCATAACAACAGGTGTTGTTTGCTACTTTTACTACTTAGCCAATGGGAGAGGTCTCAGTTCTATGGACCAATGGCATGTCTTCTAAGTGCAGCATATTATAAAAGGGCTGAATGAATTGTAAGTAAAACCTCCTGATTTCTACTGCCTTCTAACTGGAGTCAAGCATCTTTATTTCATGTCGTACTGCGACAACAGGGCACTGAAGTTTTTCACATAAAATTAAAAAATACAGGGGTTTTTTGAGTTTTTCTAGATTAAGAATGCTTCTTTCTGTCATGAACATACTGTTTTTCTTGACTTAAAACAAGACTTAAAGACAGCCCATGACCAGAATTCTAAGGAAAAAATAGTATGTGAATAACCTCAGCAGCGGTACAGTTTCCTGAGGTTTTACAAATCTTTCATTGAATTGAGGTAAGTTTATTCGAACTAATAATTATGTAAGCAAAATTAAAAGCAAAACTTTGGAGGCACATTCAACGAGGATTACCTCCAATAGTTTTTTTCTGGGTTGTGCACAAAAAGCATCACACATAATGATTTCAATGAGTACATCACGTTCATTACTACATCAGATAATATGAATACATGAGAATGAAATATAAAACTTTTACCTTGTTCTCATTACTTGTTGCACACTAATTGTAAAATAAAGCTCAACACTGAAAAAAATGCAGAAAAACCTGTGTTAGAATTTTCATAGTTGTTTTAGAATAATGCAGATGGTGACAAAGTAAGAATGTTTTATTTTTAATAGACTCATGTCTATTATCTATATTTTGTCTACAGACAAAGTGTAGGTATTTTGAAATAGATCACACAAGCTGTCTTGAAAATATTTTTTATCTAAAAATAGATAAAGATTATTAAAAGCCCTAAGCATGAACAAAATATAATTTTCAGTCTTTTGATGACACACTGAGAAAAATACCTCCTTACAAAAAAAAACAACAAAACATCCTGAGGCAAAGGTTTTAATTATGAAGTTTTGTCATGAACAATGATTGAATATGTCATTGCTGTATTGCACAAATATGAAACTATAATTGCTTGTGATTGCAGAAAATGCACGCTTACATGTTCCTTCTGATGAGAAAATTAGCATTCTACACTTCGTTATTTAGTATATTTCACTCAAATAGTTAACCCATGCCCTCTTCAATCTGTAAAATCAGTCTTTGAAACTTTCAGATCTTTTGTGTTTTTCAAACCATATTTAAGCCTTTTAAGCAACACAGTTTAAATTTCAGAAATTATGAAACCTGTACAAAATTCTGCTTGTCTGTCTCGCTGCATCCTTGAGAGATATACATCTAACAATGTCGTTAAATACGTGAGCAGTAAAAACTCCTAGGCTGATAAGAATCATAGGCAGAAGTCACAACTAAACAAAAAGATCAACAGTTGAGGCCAGAGGGAGAAGTTTACACTAACAGTCTCAGAAAATTTGAAAAGAAGCTATTACTTGCCTCTGTGTTCACAATGTTTGTGCCACTTTTTATGAATGTTTTGCTGGGGCCAAAGAAGCTGAGGTTATCAATAAAGGCAATTTTTAATGAGTGGTCTACACACAGAAATGACAAATGTGTATATCCAGAGATACTGTTCCCATGGAAACCATAATTCAGCCAGTTTGTGCACATATATTAAAGAATATGTTTATGCAAGGAAGATGAGATAAGGTTTCTTTGGGAAGAATAACATTGACTTTACTGACTTTTGTGTGTGCTAAATGTCAACCATTATTTTGCATTAATGTATCTTGTACTTTCTTTATTGCACTGTATTTGCTGAATAGCACACTGCATGCTTCTATAATGAAAGGATGTTTTGTGGTATTTTCAATCAGAAGATAAGAGAGACATAAAGTAGTAAAGAGAGCTGAAATTATAAGTTTTCACTCTCAGGTTATTCTTTCAGTTTTCAAGCTTGGAGTTGAAAGATCATTTCTACTTACAGATCTGCACAGCTGCAGAGAGAGCCATGATCTCTTTGTTTGAGGGAATTACACTAGTAAAAACATGACACAAAAGAATTTACCTTGGAGTGCTACACTGTAAGCTTTCATCTTTAGTAAAAGCAGCAGTTACAGATACAGAAGTCTAGAAAGGAACTTGTCAATATTCTTAAGCTAGTGAGATTTTAGCTTTCTTGTTAGACAATGAAAAACTTCAAATTTACATAACACTCAACAATAGCTAAAGAAGACCTGCAAGGCCTGAATATTTAGCAAGTTTTACCTATAAAGGCAGTCTAAAAATACATCAGACACTTTTCTTGCAGGCACAGTTGCATTGTATATGAAGTAGAAAGCTGACAAAACAACAAAAAACAAACAAAAATATTTTTTTCCAAATTCAGATGACTAAAGCATACATCATTACAAGGTTTCAGAATAAGAACGTAAGAAGAACTATCAGTTTAAATCTCACCCCAAGAATCTATGGTTGTGGATATTATGAACAGAAATCAACACTTTTTTCTTTGCCTGACTTAAGTTTCATTCATGGTCTACTGGGAGCAAGCGTAAACTAAGAAATTCCTAGTTGTGGTGATTTGGCCCTGGATAGCAGCAAAGTTCCCACTCAACCACTTGCTCACTCACTTCCCCTCTCACCAGAAGGAACTGCGAGAAGATGGAAAGAATATGAATGAGAAAACTTATGGATTTAAAAGAAAATAGAAAAATTACTCACCAATTACTACTGAGGGCAAAATAGATTTGAAGAATTTAATGTATTGACAAGTAGCATAACCTAAACATATTATTGTACTGGTTCCAGTATTGGGAAACAAATTTTGTTCCGGTTTTTGTTAGGATAATTTTCCTTATAGCAACCTGCATGCACTGTCTTTTGGATTTGTGACCAAGCAGTGTTAATAACACAACAATGTTTTAGCTGCTGCTAAACAGTGCTTAAAAAAGTGCCAAGGCCTTCTCTGTTTCTGCTTTGTTTAGGCTGGGAATTGGCAAAAGATTTTGAGGGGACACAGCTGGGACAGCTGACCCCATTTGGTATTTTAACCCCAGGTGGCAACTAAGTTCAGTGCTGTGTTAATGTATTTCATATATTTACATATCTTCCTGTACTGTATCAAACAGGCATTACCTTGAACTAAGCTTTAGTGGAGATTCTTATTTTGGAAACGGGTTCACAAAAACCTGGGTTTACAAAAATGCTGAAGAACATAATACAGGCTGTTATTTGACTTTAAACTTGCAGTAAATGCTTACAAAATTGAGCTCACTCTTCTATCAAACATTATCACAAACAGTCCTACTAAAGTCAGTGAGATTTTTCATGGAGGGAGATGCTACCCATTTTAGTCTCAGTTATCAGGATCTATCCCATAATTATTACAGTGAACCATTAAAATCTTGACATTTATCACACTATGGTATTTGCCATTGGTGAGGCATTTGCAGTCTCCTTAAGCTTGAATGGCGAGTACTGCAAATACCATGTGAAGTTTAACTACCATCAGCAGTAAATGTCAAGATTTTAATGGTTCTTGCTCTACATGTAATATGGCTTTAGAACTGAAAACGTTCAAAAAGGTCTGAGTTCTGAATTGTTTGTTTTTTGCATCCTATATTGCATCCTGTAATTTTACTAATTTAAGTTATACTTGAAATGTATTTTCAGGTTTATGAAAACCCTTCTGTCAATAATTTAACTGAAGTCTCACTTTCTTAGAAGCTTGCATCATCCATAGCAACACTCTACACAGTGTTGCCACTAACTGCAAATATTATTGAATCATTAACATAAAAGTTAGTAGTCTGTTTTATAACAATATAGTATAATTAGTTTTGTAAATCATTCTTCATTTCCTAGGAGGAACTACAAAATTCCAAAGTATTAAGGAACATTATTGTAAGATGCTACCTAGAATAGATGTGAATATTAAAAGTTTTCATATTATTCTTTGAGAGTCAAGAGAAAATACGTGCAGGTATAAATGGCACACATGAACTCACACATTTGAAATCAGACAATTTTAATTACCCCATTTTGTAAGGCTGAGAGCTCTGCTTTGGATACAAGCCTTGTTGGCACATTTTGTTCCTTGCACACTACACAGTAAACTGTAAAATAGTTAAAATTCAGTAACTGATAACATTTCACTAAACATGGACCGTTGTAAACCTCAGTTAACTTCTCCCAGGTTTGGAGAATCATTTCAGAAGGAAGAGAAAAAGAAAGAGTTAATAAAAATCAAAGCAAACTAACAGAATTAAAGAAGCAATGCAACCCCTTCCTATACTTCTCTGCCAGCTTCAGGGAGCTGCTCATTCTGCAATTCACATCAGGTACCCATGAAAAGTGGTGCAATTTCCAGTGATATGTAGAGGTCCTGAGGGGTGACTTCAGCTACATCAGCTATATATTTAAAATTGAATCCGTGTATTACATTAGTAATTCACCACCATGCTCTGCAAAAGATTTTGGTTCTGGAAAAACAGTCTCTTTTACATTGTTCAAAGGGTAAAAGGGGTTCTTGTGCCTTTTTTTTTTTTTTTTTAAACTTGTTTCTGGCTTATCTGTAGCTTTGTATGTGGCACAAACCAATACTAATTCATTATCTACTTCTCTGGTAATGCCTTTAATAAATCTCCTGTCATATTAGGAGATCAGATGGCCCTTCCACCACTCATTGATTATTACTGTGGAGAAAAGTTATATAGCATACAGACTATATACAGAGGCTGATATTTTACTTAATGAAAACAATAATGTTGATAATACAGATAAGTATGCATATTAATTTACTATCAATGATGTTTTTCAAATGGAACTGGAGAGTTTGGCTGGATTACACTCAGTTCATGAAAGGAGCAAATCTCGAGTAATGAAGTAATTTTCATTCAGCAATTCATACAGCATATATCCTTGTCTGTGGATATGCATAGGATAAATGATGAGGATGTTTAAGGTATAAAGACAAAGAATATTTAGAAATAATTTCTACTCAGTTATGTTTACAGCCTGCTGTCTAGTGTTTCACAATTTTGGGTTTTTAATGAATAAAAGCATTTCATGTGCACAATATGTAATATTTTTAATTATTAGCCTGGTAATAATAAAGATTAAGCATATATGCATACTCTTACTTACAGAAAACCTATTTTTCTGAGGATTTCCAAAAAAAAGCCCCAAACCCATAGATAGAAACATGTATTTTTTTCTTTTTATATGGAAAACAAATTGTATCAGTCATCTCCAGTCTTTGAATTCTTATATGCTTGGTACAGACAAGAACAAAAAATCTATTAGATCGTTTTCTCCTTAATATCATTTTATTAACTGGTATAGTTCATAGTAGATGTATTTTCAATCAAATCTATCACTGTAAAGAAAGAAAAATATATAAAATTATTATTTTCCTTATTATATTCTTGCAGTGAAATGTTCAGCATTGGTTATTGATTATCATTCATGCAATTTTCTGATTTTATTACGAAATGCTTTGAAAAACACAGAAACAACTTAAATTACTTCTTTAGAAACTTAATCCTATTTTTAAATAAAAAACTTTCTGTCACTCATTCAAAAATAAAGAAAGCTAGGCTTGTAAATAACCATGAACACATTCCTGAGTACAAAAGATTCTTTAATACACCAGGCAGGTAGACTTCTGCTGTTAAATGTCAATCTTCTTATATAATCTATTTTGAAAAAAATGTGCTCAAGGCCATGTTTAAGGTTTAATTAATGAAGAAACAACCACTGGGAATTGTTACTGTACATTATCTTATATAGTCAGTCATCGCTCTTATCTTAATTGCTCTGAATAATTTTGGAAAGGTTTCCCTAGTCCCTTCTTTGTTTGTCCTGGTTTCAAAATTGATATAAAGCAAAAAAAAGTCCCCACCTTGAAATGTGATAAGTCCACTAGGGACACATTCAGCCTGAGAGTCTGCATAGAAGTTTTTGAAGAAACTTCCAGCATCCTTACATGGCTTAAAAAAATATTTTCTACTTCCTTAATTTGGTACTAATAAAGCCACATTTGTTTTAATCTAATGTAATTTTACATGATAACACTTTACTATGTGAATGTATAATAAAATGCAAACTTGGAAAACAGTTATGCATAATCAGATGAGGTAGAATTATGAAATCAGAAAACAGTCAATTAGTACATTTCTTCATGCTGCTGAGATGGGATTCAGTTTATGATTCCTAAAATGCAGTATATTACTGTAGGTCTCCAAGACCTGGAAGATGTTATATACTTAGCTAACTTTGATTTTGTTCTTGCATTTGAACATCTGTACAGCTTTCCATTCTATAACTGAACTGCCTAAAGAGAGGCACATGGAACCAACTTGGAAAATTTAAATACTTTTATTATTCCCAGGCTTCAGCTGCTCATATGAAAGAGTTAGCTCATCTCACTCCCAGTGAATTTGTTTCTGTCAGACCTGCTTGAATGTTTCAGACACCTTTAGCACATCAGAAAGTACTGTTGCAGTTAAGAGCTGATTCTTATCTCCAAGTTTCCCTGACTGATTGGAACATCTCACCACTGATGATGGTGGGAACATAGAAACGTAGCTCAGACATAGATCTCTAAATTTTGGCATTTGATTAAAGTTTTGAGGATTTAAAAGCTATTGCAATGACCTTGTGCACATCTCCTCACTTCTGGGCATTTGCTGGCCTGGGCTCAGGTCCAGCTGGGAAAGAGCACAGATCACAGCCTTGGGGAAAATTGTTCTGAAGAAGGTGGACTTGGTAGGGTCTGCTTCCCTTTCCTCCCAAATGGATCTGTACCGCTGGGACTGGCCTGAGTTCCTCCCAAATGGAGCTGTACTGCTGGGACTGGCCTGAGTTAGAGCCTCTGCTGTCTCATAACCAGGCCCTTACCCACTGGGTAATGCCCTCAGCCTTGCCCCACACTCAGAGGAACTCCTAACGTCCATGTTGGAGCCTCTCCCAGTTTTCCCCAGCTGCCCTTTTTCCTAGCTGGTCCTGGCTGCTGGTCCCTTCCCTGATGTCCCTGGGGAACCTCTGAGGCCCCCAGGCAGCCACAGGCTGCACCTCCAGAGACTTGCATGCAGTCAGCAACACACATCATCATCCATCTGGCTGCTGGAAAATGGGTAAAAACAGACTACTAAATTTCTTACTTCTTGTTTCTTGTTCTGTTAGAGGTGTCCAAAAATTATTCCAGAAAAGCTCCATATTGGCAGGGCTCACAAATGAAAAAGATTTTAAAAGTTAGCAGTTTAAAAAAAATCCATTGAAGATATTTGGAAAGAGCAACTGTAGGAATTGGGACTTTAGAAGGAAAAACTGTGGAGTCAGGAAAATATCTATAGAACAAAATAATCTCCATGGAGTTGTTATCCTTTCATTTCCACTGATGAGGAGTAGGTAATAAAAACTTGGGCCTTTACCTACATACTGATACAAATTTGTGAGATCTGTGACGTACAACCCATTGCATACAAGCGAAACAGAACAAGGCTGGTGTGGGAGTTGCCTTCCTGAGCAATTTCTGGTAAAGGAAAAGGTGTGTGGTGGCTGTTGGCAACACCCGAGGTCATGATAAATTGACAGACTAAATAGAAACTTCTGCAGATGAGAAAAGCAGTTTTCTTGAGAGGATCGCTGAAGTTTAGGATATATGAAGGGAATATTCTGCAGATGGAGCAGGCTGGTGGGCACTTATAACTGAAAAGCTCTCTTGATCAACCATCTTAATACAATGAGAATAAGAAATATATCTTCTCAGGTATGAGGGAAGAACATGACCCAACATCTGAGATATTCAAACTGATTTACAAAAGACAATCATAAGGATGTGTAAGGCCAAGTGCCTTAAGTTATTTTTTAGGAAAATTAGCATCCTTATCTGTCAGAATGACATACTCTGAAATGTGCTGCCTGTCTCCCATAATCAGACTCTTGAATATTAATACTATGGACTGATAAGAATTTCCTGGTTTTCTACCTGGAATATAATGATAGCTGCATAGTACCGAGAGATGAAATTTTAGTATTCTATAAAATCCTCACATATAAGAGTAAAGGGATGAATTTCTCATGCTGGAGACAAAAGTTCATTTATGGATGAACACTCAAAGATGTCTATATGTTGTGCAGACATTTAGGTTTTGGACTTTCAAGCATCTTTGAACTAGTAAGAACATAGGGAAACACAATAAAAGACAAGTGCATTGAGACAATTAAAAATAAGTGAGGTTCAAATTCAAGGAGAGCATAGGGTATTATAGCTAGGAAGAAACAATCATCTATACAAAACCAAACAAATCTGATAGGAAAAGTAGGAGGAAGCTTATGCTTGCCGGGCTTAATGATAGCAAATGTTTTGTTAGATAGGTGAAGGGGGAGTTTTGGCTTGTTTTGCTTTTACCTCATGTCTCAAGTCAGGTTCAGTCTTGGAAATTTGAAATCTTCTGTATGCTAAACTCTAAAATATATTAAGGAGAAAAGCCTAGGGGATAAAGACTGGCAAATGTAAGAAACAGAATTGTTCTAGGCTCCATAATCCATGGAAGAGAAATCTGAAAGACAAGTACTCAAATACTTGAAAGACAGCTGCAAAGTAGAAGTGCAGGTTGCAGAAAATACTTGGACAAGAATTGATGAGCTTAAGGGAGACTGAGCATTTCTGTACATTGTTTGCAGAAGTTTAAACATGCCCTAGTTAAACACTGGAATAGATAATAGAAACTGCTCTGTGTAGAAAACAGATCTAGAGTCTGCATCCCCTTCTGGCAGTATTCGTCTAGCATGCCTTTTGAATAGTACTACTTCACTGTTAGTTTTCAGGTGAACTTTCTAACTTCTTCAGATCTTTTACAGACTTGAGGAGTTTTCTGAGTTCTCAGAGGTAATCCCTGAGAAAGTCTACTATTCTCTTTCTTTATTTTTTTTGTATTGTTTAATAATATATAATTTAAAAACATATTTTTCTTGATTTAACAATCTGCTCTCTCTGTCTCACTGAGACAAATTCATGTGTTTAACTTTAGCTTTTCATAAACTACCACACATAAAATATTAATCTCAAAGCAACAAAGTCATTACTTTGAAAGTTACATACTGCTTCAGCAGGGTGATTGGTTATTGTAATTAGAACTTAATTGTTCAACATTAAAAATATTACTCTTCTAATATTCTTGTCTAAGATCATAGCACAAAATTATTATTGTGAATAAAGAATCATACATTTGCTGTTTGACTCATTTTCATTCTTTGAGACTGTGTAATGGATGTTTTTCTCCAGGTGATGGGTGTGTGTGCTGAAGTAATTTCGTAAGACAACAGACTTATGTTGAAATGGATTGCATCGTATTGATTTGCATTATCTGAAGGTCTGACTTACTGCCTTCTCTTTTTTCTTGTTTTTTTTCCCCAAATATTTTGTGATGTTCTATTACCAGGATGCCCAAATTCTGTTAAATGTATCTGTCACCCAGGGAAAAGAAATATAGGAAGGGAAAATCCTAGTGAAGAGGTAGAGATGGATCAAATATTTCTGCTGCTGTTCATGTTTTGCAAAATTCTTTTGTCTCTACTACTTCTCAGTTTTCAGTTTGCCCTTCAAGGAAAAGCTCCACCCCCAATTTTTTTCAGACAAGATAGAATTAAGCCCAAATTTCCATGTAGGTAAAGTGAAAAGGAAAATTCATTGAAGGACGCTAAATGGCAACACAGATAAAAATATTTTTTAAAGGAAAGAAAACATCCATGAAGAAAGAAAATGTACTGTCAAAGTGGACACAAAATTGACAGTTTTCCTTTATGAAAGCAGAAGCTAAATTTCAAATTTCAGTTGGCT
>VXBB01008154.1:182150-200523 GCA_013399915.1 Illadopsis cleaveri
AAAAAAAAAAAAAAAAAAAATTCAAAACAGCCTTATCTTTCAGCTCAGAATACTTTTAAAGATTGAAATAATTCTACACAGAAGAAAGGTAAGAATATTAATGTGCAAATAATTCAATTAGAGAAAGTTGATTACTTGCAAATTAATTTACTGAACCACACTATGTTTATTCAAATTGTTCTCCTCCAATTTCAAGGAAGTACTACTTTGCATAGAAATATTTTCCAATAGAAAAGGAATCTACCCTTTTCCCTGAGGCTTTTAGAAAGTGTACTTATTAGAATACTGGAGAAAGGAAAGAGTTTTAAGACTGCAAAATACAAATGCCAGCTGTGCCAGTCTGCTGAACTTAGAAATCTGTTATGTCAAAATTTTGATGTGAGAGAACGAGCTTCATAAAATTCCCCTGTGAATTCATATGAAGAGAGTCAGATGCCCATGAAGATCTGTAAAGCAAGTGTCATTTGTATAGTGAAAGTTTTTTTTATACTTGGAAGAGACATGAGACAGCTTTTTCCTAACTAAATAAAAATATCAGCCATGGAATACACAGTTTTGAATGTTCATTTTTAAGTCAAAACTCAACTTTAACCATGGGTAGATAATTTCAGTTTTCCAGAGCTCTCTTTAATTACTCTGATCTATGCAGTTGTATCTACCTTCTTTCTTTAATTCTGCCTTGCAAAGAAAGCTAAATCTTCTAGATTTATCCCTAAAAATGTCCAAATTTTGAGAAACTGAAACTTTGAGTTAACTTTGAGTTAAAAACACAGTTTTAAATTTGTCTATTTTTTTTTTCATCATTAACATGTTTCTTTCCAAAATTTTACACCAGAAATTTCTCTTCTTTGACTTCACATTTGACAAAACAATGAGACAGGGAAAGGTGTCCAGTGTCCTGGAAATGACTTCATGTGTTCATAATTTTTCTGTCTTTGAAGAATAGTATTAGGACCTTGTAAAATTAATTTCATTTTAAATTGTGTAACTCTCTTTTTTTCTTTATATCAAAATAGCATTAAAATCAACAACTAGGAAGCATTTGACATCACTGATACTTTAAAAAGATCAAACCATCCAGTATAACTGTACAATTTGACAAAGTGTAATTTCCACATACAGTGTGTGTATATATTGTGCAAGTCATAGTCTTAGAGTACGCATATTCTGGAGGAAAAACAGAGTTTAAGAAACAACAGCAGAAAATCCCAAATAAGAAAACAGTAATCATGAAATATAGAAGCATGTAGAGGATGTTCAGAGGAAAGATATACAATGTGCCATGATCAAGGTGAAAAGCAATTCCAGAGGAGCAGGAAAAGCCCTTAGTTTAAGAAAAAGTGGAGTCGACCAGTGGAGTTTCAATTTCCTTGGCAATTCAACCAAGGATATCCATTCTGCGATCACTAAAGCAGCACTTGCGCACTTCAAGGTGCAATGAGATTACTGCTTTACTGTTCAATGAACAACAGGATCAGTGGCAAATGGAGAAATCATCTTAGGAAATGGACTCAGTGTAATAAAATGCTAGGAGATGGTGAACTTTTAAGGTCTGCTGATCTCATAAACTCTAAAATACTCTGGAGACTATGGTGCATACAAAAAGATGGCGCTTGCTAAGTATACTGGACTCCATAAAGCAGTCTAAAGAAAATGCAGCTTTAGTCTTAAATGGTTAAATTAGAATCCATTACTATCAATCGAATGTAGACAATTTTATTACCTAAGAAATAGTTGAAAGAGATTGTAGTCAGTGTTTGCAATAAAAATCTATTCTGGCTGGAATGCTGAATGAATACAGATTTCAAGAGACTTGAATAGAAGAGCAGACAGAGATTTTAAAATGTATAAATTTTTGTAGTTTAATGTTTTTTCCCCCATCAGCACATTCAGTACAAACTATTCCACATGTTCTGAAAGCAGGATATCTAGTTCTAAACATTTTTTTACTACTTCCTTGAAAGAAGAACCTTTTTGAAATGGTTAGATTATGTGATCAAAGATTCAGGAAGAATCCACAAAAAACAAAGATCACAGAAGAAAAAATACTAATATTATAATCAAAGAGGCAAGTCACTGCCCTGGCTCTGGTCCCAGCTGTTCCAGGAGAGCCTCAGCCTCATGGTCTTGGAAGAAAACTTGTCACCATGAGTCAGCAGGAGCAGCTCTCCAGATGGCTTCACAGACTGGGTGGTATTACTGCCCAGTGTAACAATGTTAATAGTGGGGTGCAAGGGAGCAGCATTTCTGAATTTCACTAGACTTAGTACGGAATGTTAGGGGAAGAACCGAAGAAAGGAAAGGAAGGGATCAAGGTGGTTTGAAGAGAAATAGACACAGGAAAATAGTGGGGTCAGTCATGCTGACAGATGCTGACAAATGCTGATCAGTGTGTTTGCAAGGCTGTGCCTTGAAGCTGATCAGTGCAGGCATTGTGCTACTGTACCCTGTTTCCTCACTAGACTCTATGTGTATTTTCTGACTGCTCTGCAGAGCTGGGGAGATCTTGTGGAGTTGGTTGAGAAACCTGTTTGCGCTTGCCTGTGTGTATGAACATGTCTGTGTATGAGGTAACTGAAAAGTAGAATGTCCAAAGACCTACTACTACTGGGTAGGCTGAGTATCTGGGGCTACTTTCTGGCCTTTGCCAGGATCACCCAGAGATACAAAGACGATGAGGACATTGGTGCCATTCCTGAAGGACATTCACGTTTGTGTGAGCGCCATGTCTTCCATCTGTGTCAATATATATGTATGTATTCTATATGGTGTGGCTCTAGGGAGTGTCCTGTTCAGGGCCAGGGATTGGACTTTGATGATCCATGTGTGTCTCTTCCA
This sequence comes from Illadopsis cleaveri, assembly GCA_013399915.1. NCBI lineage: Eukaryota > Metazoa > Chordata > Aves > Passeriformes > Timaliidae > Illadopsis > Illadopsis cleaveri. Next base: position 184,989 of record VXBB01008154.1, read on the forward strand.
ATTCAGGATATTCTATGATTCTATGATTTTATGAATATCTCTGTGTGTTTGCCTGTGTGCCTATTGGGAAGGTGAGCTCACCTTCACTTCTAGCTGGACCTAGGAAGTGGGAGCTGCAGCAGCCCCTCCATCAGGCTACTGAACTCAGCAACTCCTCACAAAAACAAAAACCAAAATACAAGTATCACAAACATCAAGATATTGTGGTGTTATTTATGGTAAAATTAAAACTCGTGTTCAGGAATACCTGTATCTGAATACCAGCTGGATACCAGCAAGCTGGCTGTGTAGAAAGAAATGGGGGCTTTGTATTTCAAAACAAGGTTATTTCCAGTAAATATAAATCATAAATGGCAAAAGATACGATCAAAAGGAAAATAGTGCTACATTTCTAAAGCATATGCAGTATCAAGTAATTCGTTTTTCAGCCAGTCTATCTGAGTATCGTTCAGAACCTTTATTTTATCTACACAAGTTTAAGGAGGACTTCTATAGATTTACCATTTATTTTAAAGTCTAGTTACTTTTGTCTAGGTCTGGTATAGAAGCATAATCATATAATTCTCACCTTCAAAATCAAAATTCTATAATTGTTGGTTTCAACACAATCTGTGTAAAGTTACTGAAGCCAGTGGAAATAAAATGAGACCATGGTTTTGTCAAACTTTCAAGTTCACATTTCTGATTGTGGCAGTACAGAGAAAGGAAAAAAACATCCAAAGAGCCACAAATTTTGGTTGCATTTTCAAGGCAATGTTGTTGGTGTTCCAGAATACCAACTATATTTCATGTAGAAATCCATGCATTGCGTAGTGAGGTATTTTTTGGAGGTGGGCAGGGAGGGGTGTGGTTTGTTGATTTTTTTAAAGAAGATACTGTTTAAAAAAGTCTCATTTAAAGAATGTCTTCTGAACAGAGAAGACCTCGTATGTTATATATTTTGTACTTCCCTTGAATCTACCTTTTCCATGACTGAAATTGAACTAAAATATGTCCACATTACACGTAGTACCATATTAACAAAAAAAACGAAATGGAAAAGTAAAGGTGTGGCTTTTAAGAATGTTAGGATTAGTTATAAGCTTACACTCTGGGATGACCTTTCTAATTATGAGGAACCTTGAAGAAGACACAGCTTCATCTCAAGCTAAGCTGTTTATGAAAGATGGTTTTTTGGCCTCTGAATTAAATTTTAATTTTTCATTCCTTAGGCATCCTCCTTTCAAGTTCTCTATAGGTCTTCATTTCCATTTCTTATATCTTTTAGATATTCTTCACTTCCTTTTTCTTTCTTCTTGTGTTATTGCACTTTCCTCTATCATGCCTCTTCAGCCTTTCATGATCCTGGTCTTCTTAACTCAAGAATTTGAGTTTGCCTTGCCCTCCTCACTCTGTGCTATAATTTATTCAGCTACTTCCCCGCTGTGTTGAAGAATCTTCCCAGTATGAGTGCTACTGTTCAAATGAGGGCTTCCATTATCTGGCTGTAACACATACTGAACCTGACTGCAGAGTAACAACTCAGGAATGATCTTAGATATTTTACAGCAATGATATAACTGCATGATTTAAGTGAAAAACTCTTAAAGAGAGTAATTTTGGTTTCAAAGTTATAAGAAAACATTTTTTTTTGCACTTGGATGTACTAGGAAAGCAAGTTTTCATCTCAATTTAACTAACAGCTTAAAAAACAATTTAGTAGTTCTTAATTTTGTATCATAGAATAAAAAAAAATACTAGGACATAATTTGAGGAATTCAGAAATGCAGTAATGAAAGCATGTTCAATGTAGCTTGATTAGAAAGAGTTCATGTTTGTTGTTTTTTAGATGCAACTTTTAAGTAATGATAAATTAATGATGTTTAAACCAGCCAATGTAAGAATTTTACTAAGAAATTTTTGGAATTAATGCAGCATCAAATTGTTCTAATTCCTTTCTTACTGGGTGCAGTGATACCGTCTCAGTACTTAAGTGGTACAGTTGCAGCCGTTTTGCACCTATCTGTGGAAATTTAAGCAGTAGTCACAGTTCCATGGTTTCTACACCTGATTAATTAACTGCTGGTTATAGTATGTGTGTCTATCTTTTTTCTGCTGTTTTAAGTAGTTAAAATGTAGGGTATTTATCATAAAAGTTATTAAAATGCCGTTATATAAACCGTGTAAAAATTGTCTATTTTGAAGCACAGCATGCCATCTAGTGGACTTACCTTGCAAACAGCACAGCAGATAGCAGAACTTAAAAAACCATGATGAAAAAAATCTCATCATCACTTCTCCTAAGCTGAGCTGCAGTGTCCCACTATCTATTTGTGTTTTGATTAATGAACACCTGACATGTTTGTGAATCTGTGCTTCCAACTAAACTTAGCCAAATATCCGAGATGGCATTTGAGTACTTCATACAATTTATTCAAATAAATGGAAATTTAGCAGAACTATTTCGAGAGCTGTGCATGAAATATTAGGAACTCTTTAATGAAAATTACTTTTCAACAACAGAAGCCCAAGAACTTAATTAACTAGTCACTGAAGAGTGACTTACTCTTCACAAACCACTCCTGTAGCTTCAGGGTTTTTATTTTCTTCATTCTGGTGCGCACAAGAAAATACATCATGGATGGAGACTCTAGAACCTGTTTGGGCAATCTATGCCCATAATTGATTCTCTTAGAGTGAAAAGATACTTTCTGTCATTCAGAGGAAACTATTTGCATTTTGGTCTGTGCCCACTGTCTCTTATCCTGGCACTGGGAACCACTGAGAACCTCACTCTGCTTTCTTTATACTCTTCCTCCAGGTCCTACTATACATTAAGAAAAGCCCCTTTAGCCTTTTTCTCTGTCAGTTTAATAGTCACAGGTCTTTCAGCCTCTCCTCATAGGAGGGCTTTGTCATGTTTGTGGCCCTTCATTAGACTCATTCTATTGGGGCCATACTGGGGAGCCCAGAACTGGACACAGGACTCCAGGTGTGGCCTTACCTGTGCTGAGTAACCCCTGAGCAGGAGGACCATCTCCCTTGACCTGCTAGCAATCCTTTGCCTAATCCAGCCCTGGATACCACTGACCTTCTCTCCTGTAAGGGTACAATGTTGTTTTGTTTTCAACTTCATTTCCAATAAGACTCCCTTACCCTTTTCTGCAAAGAATCTGCTTTCCAGCTGAGTGGGCCAAATATAGATACTGGTACTTCCATTTAAAAAAGTAGAAATATATTTGCCTTTCTAGCACGTATTCTGGTCCTATCATATATTCTGATACATATAAAAAGGAGATATTAATTCATCTGTGCTTTTTATTGCCACAAATCCATACCAGACATAAGTTTCATCACCCTTTGAATGCACATATCATCACATACATGATTTAATAGATTAAATACAAAACAAATTAAATCTGAAGGGCATATCTGTTAACTCAGTGGGAATTCTCTGCTGTTCCATGTGACAACTAAGTCATTACCTTCTCCTCTAGCAGCTAATAGTATTTCATCTTCAGAAAGCTTTCTGCTGAAGTGAGTACATCAGCCATCCTCCCACTGCTGAGTTAATACATGAGCATTAATGTATACAGGTGTGATAGCATGCAGCTTTCTGTCTTACCAGTGTCTAATAGGAAGGGAGAAGGAGTGAGGGCTGCATTCAGCATTTCTTGCCCTTGCTCCCAAAGGACACACAGGAGTAGGGCTGAATTATCTCTTGCTACATCAGTGTGATTTAAAAGGACAGAAGCCAATTGTGAAATTGCACCTCAGAGGCAAGCTGGCTGATGGGCAGCACCATTCCTCTCAGACGTTCACACTGCTGGCTCCCACTGCACTGTGAATCCAGCAACCTCAAGTTTCTCATGCTTCTTATGTGCTCAGTGAAGAAGGAAAGTTTTTCAGGTTGCAAAATCTCATCTTGGTTCCCAGCTACTGCTAAGATTCAAGATTATCCAAAAGTTATGCAAAATATTCAAATGAGTTGTGGAGGCATTCCCCACCTCCCATTTTTAACACTGGTGTTCATACACTAATAACTGGATCACTTCAAACTCCTAAATATAATGAAATTCTCCTAGATGAAGTAAGCATTTTTAAAGGAATGTCAACTATTCACTATCAGTTTTGGGATCTCTTGAAAGACAGTTGGATTTCCAAAGCAAAGAGGAAGAACAGACAGACAGAGAGACAGAAAGATGGAGACATACAGAGACACACAGAGGAAAGGACAGAGACAGACAGAAAGAGGAAAAAGGCTTCCCAATCATGTAGTCCAATCTTAGTTCCTAGAAGTGTACTGGAAAAAGAAAAGTGTACTGGAAAAATAAAATCAACCAATCTATCCATAGCCTTTGGAAAAATCAAAGTGTGAAGAACAAATCACTTTGGAGCAATGCAATTTGGAAAAGCAAAAAACAGGTTCAAGGAATATAACTCACTCTCTCTTTCTAACTTTAACATTGGCTCATATGACCTTACAATAACACTTAGGTCATATGGCACAAAGCAAAAGAAAAGTGATAGAGTAGGAGCCAAGCTTGCTAGAAAACTGTGCTCACTGACTAAAGCAGAGGTTAACCATCATAATGACAGACAGTTTTGATTAGGGTTCTTCAGTGTGTCTTTGGCAGTTTTTAATCTGAACATAAATCAGTTCTCAAAGTGCAGCAGAAAAGGGGAAAAGTGCTGAGATATATAAACAAGAGTGTTGCTGCTAGGATGAAAAGGAAAGGAAAAGAAAAGAGTTCCACTTTGCTCATAAACCAGAGAGCATGTAACAAAAACGTGCATAAGTACAGGAAATGTGACCAACAAAGAATGACTGTAGGTATGAGCACTGTTTAGTCTGCAGAAGACTAAGATTATAGTCTTTGTATGAATAAGGGTTGTTATTGCAAAGAATAAGGCAATAATTTATTCTTGGTGTCCATAGGGAACAAAACTCCACATTTCCATTACAGGAGGTTCTTAAGGACAGATTTGACAAATATTTGGTAGGAACAGTTTGGACAGAATTAATTTGAAAGTAAAGGAATCAGTTATATGACTCTCAAGGTTAATTCTGGTTATAATTTCTGCAACTGTAAATGACAGACATATTGACCAAACTATGAAGAGTATTTCCTGTGCCCAGAACTAAAATTCCCAGAGGTTGGTAAAAATTAAACTCTTTTCTGCTCCTGCTGGATATGTCGGAGATTTCAGTAAAAAAACAAGACTGTTTCTTTTTATTTTTTTCCAAGAGGACATACTGAAGGAAAAAAAAAGAAAAAAAAAAAGAGGAAAGAAACTTCTTAATTGTACAATGACTGCCTTTTCTTTTTATACTTGAAGTTAAAAACATTTACTTGAAGTTAAGGGCATATAGTATTTTTAAAATATTTTATTAATATTTCTAACTCTTAGACTTTCAGTGTAAGTTATGAACAAATAATATCTTCAATGTAATTTTGAAATAATTCGTTTGCAATAATGTAAGTCTCTCTTTTTGTCCTTAACTGACATATGGAAAAGACTCATAAAATGTAAAGAAACTGTGATTGTTTGCATCACCCAAATGAAGGAATCTCATGAGGGTTAATTTTGTCTCTGCTGCCCTATCATCTCACTCTTCTATAGGACTAGGAGGAAAGTTGTAGCTTCATTCAAACAAGCAGAATTTAACAAGTCTATGCAAACCTTGTCAAATGCCGAATGACCTCAGGGTAGCTGTTTCTCTCTTTTTTCTTTTTTTTTTTTTCTAATATCTCTCAAAGGACAAACTCATCAAACAGAGGAGTCTTACAGTATCTCTGAGGGTCATTAAATAACAATTAATTTGCAGAGGAGTGAGGAACAAATTCTTGAGAGAAACAGCCTTATGAGCTCCAACAATTTCCTTTTTGCTTGCATCTCTCTGATGGCCTATTGATTCCCTGGCTCATACACTGGCTGCTAATGCATATTTTTGTTTTCTAGCTCTCTGTGTTTCCCAGGGAACCTTTGTAATTGGGAAAAACTTTCATGTGTAAATAGTGTTTTAGCTGATAAAGCTAACAGAAATTTAGCAAACAAAGCAAATTGCCTTGCAGTTGAGCATGTAAGCAAAAGTCTCATGGTGTACCTTGCAGGCTTACCACAGTTAAAGCTGCAGCTTCTGGTATTTGAATGGAAGTCAAATGAAGGATGAAATTTTTTAAAACAATTACTCCAATTAATTTAAATTCTTTAAATATGTTCTTTATTTAAAGATAGCTTTAAAAGCTTTCCAGTAATTAAATAACTTGGAAAGGTGATAGGAGATGAAGGAGAGCAAAGTAGGAGAACTGTAGAACTGAGAACTGTAGAATATCATTGACATCATGTTATAGTTGAAAATTATATACTTGACGGAGTCCAGGGCACCCCTCTGGGCACCCTGGAAGGCCACAGACCTCAGCAGAGAGGCCTGGGACCCGAGCAAGAGGGTTTGGGCTCTGTCCAGGGGGGTTGCCTGGTAGAGAGCCCAGGAAGACACTGGCTTTGATTTTAGTTCATGTGAAAAACTTCCAACACAGAGAGGAATTACAAGCCACAAATGTGTGACAGACAGTAGCGTAGTTGATCACCTGGTGGAAAATTTTGTAGTTTTGAGNAGCTCAGAGAAAACCAAACCCGCAATATACTCACAATATCTCGATGGGGCCTATACCAGTGGGGTAAGCACAGCTGTAAGTTTCTGAATAAAGTGACTGTAACCAGGAGAAAATGTCAACATCCAAAGGTTATATTGTTACAAGCAACTTGATATATCATTCACCATGACTCCATTTGTCAGAACACATTTGCGTGCACTGTTTATCAAGCATTTTTTATTCACTGACTGGAATAAGGGTAGAATGAGGAAAGAGAAGAGACTGATCAAAGTAAAAAATGCAACTTTTTTAATGAATTACAAAGTTAGGTAGTTTTTTTCATTTTTATCTTTTTTTCTCTTTCAATCTTCATCTCTTTTCCATCACATGTACACATTTCTTGTCCTTGTATTAACTTGGACTAGCCATTCACCAGTGGCTGAATCTATTTCAATAACTAAAGATTCACTCCCCTTTATGCAATCATTTTCTGACACCAATTCACCTTCATATGAATTGCCTGCAGGTTGCACACTTGTACTGCATTTATTACAAAACTTATGATGACTTTTCCAGGCTTCAGCTGTAACGCATCTCACGTTTATGGAGGTCGAAAGAGACAGAAAACTGTGCTTTTGCTTGTTTTCTACAAGTTCATGTCTTTTTCATCAGCACAAAATTTCAGCAGGTGTTATCCATTGTAAAAAAAAGAGGAAATAAAAAATTAAAAGAAAAAATTTAACTTTTTCTGGTGGAACAAACATTGTAACAGTGCAGTCAAAAAGCTGGGTATACAGCTGGTGACATAGCTGAAAATAGAAATATATTTGTGATTAAAAAAGGGCATATGTTTCAGAATGCAGATATATTTTCAGGTGAAGGTGAACAGAGGTATGCACATCTGTCCTTCTAACATAGAAAGAATATGATATTTAAACACAAAAATACAGAATTATAAAAGAAGAAAAAATATTTCCATGATGCAGGTCTCTTAACTTCCAGTAAACTACTTTTTTATATATATATGGGGAAGAAAAATAGCTTCTTAACAGCTTCTCCTGTGTCTTTTTTCTTGCAGTCTCATTCTGAGCCAAGATGTCCAATAGCTTTTTCCTGAATAAAAAGGCACGCTGTTAATCAGGTGAGAAAAGTGCACAGAGAAAAGCACACTGTTATCTCTGCTCTGTGATGGGATGTTTGCTAAACCATCAAATCACTATGTCTCACTAGCACTGTGCTGAAAGGCATGTTTAAAAATTACAGTGTGATTTTCTTGTCAAACAAAGTTGTGCAAGAAGAAAAATTTGAAGAGTCTGAAAATTAAAAAAAAAAAATTGGTATTCAGCAGAAATGGACTACATATTTTCACTGATAGGTGAAAGATGAGCTGCTTTTGCTTCTCAACCAATTTTTTCTGTGTATTATATCTTTTTTTAAAATACAGTATGTATCATCACTTTTAATGTAGTAGGCAAAAAATAAATGCTTTTTAATTTCAATGGATTTGCAGAAATAGCAGTTCTAAACTGCCAGTCTGACAAAAATACCATTTCCCTGTGTGCACTAGACCAAAAGAATTACTTTCAAGCTTTGTCATAAAGCCTCATCCAATAAAAATCTAGTTTCTAGAGAAAGAATTTCTTGGGTTTCTTGTTAGTCTGTCCCAAGGCTGGGAATACTTAAATGTGCTTCTTCTTACTTTGGGTCATGCCTTCCACCTAGATCTAGCAATTCCAGACCGTGATTTAGGGGAAATAAAAATGTCAGGTTTTATATTGCATACTATACAATAAAGGAACAGCAGGATTCTGGGGTCTAAATAAAGTTTCCTGAGTAAAAAAATCTCATTATAAGCCCCACCAAAAGATAAGATTATTTAACTATATTTTTCATTTTCTACTTTTGAAATCACTACTCAGCTTCACTTTTATCTCATGACTACGAGGTTTCCTTAAAGTCATGCAGTGAGGGATTTTGCCAGAAACATTCTGAATTCAGTTATATCAGTATCTTTCTAAGGCAATTCTAATTTTCTAAAGACACTATCAAGATGAAAAAAATCTTGGCAATAAAGCACAATGATAAAGTGCACCAGGTGCAGTTCCTATGGTGAAAAAGGCTTAAAAACCAAAACTGAAAAAGTTTTATTTCTGTCCAAGAGATACCTAAACTCAGTAGAAGTCTGAGATTTATTCATTTTGGACATGCAGCTCCCTCAGATGCAGGCCGCCCTAAACCATGCCTCTATCCCATGCAAGAAATGCCTAGCCACAGAAACTGAACAAAGCACTATGCACTGTTCTTCTGGGCCAAACCTAAATGTAGGGGGTTGATGCTGGCTGAATGCTGGGCACCCACCAAAGCTTCTCTGTCACTCCCCTCTGCGGCTGGACAGAGGAGGGGAAATAGTTTGATACTGCATCATGTATCTTATATCTTTCAAAAAAGAAAGAATAAGGAATACTTAATTTTTTAAAAATCATGTGTGACCACCTTTATGAATATAAAGTAAATGGAAAGTTTGGAACAAATCCTCAAACTGTATGAAGAGATTAGATTAGAACAGCACAGAACAGAATAGAACAGAACAAACCATTTCAGTTGTAAGGAACCTGCAGCGGTCATCTAGGCTAACTGCCTCACCATTTCAGGGTTGTCTGACAGGATAGTATATTATTAAGGACATTATCCAAAGGCATTTCAAACACTGATAGACCTGGGGCATTGACCACATCTCTAGGAGGTTTTTCCTAGTGGTTGACCACCCTCCCAGTAAAGAAATGTCTCCTAATGCCAAGTCGAACCTCCCCTGATGTAGCTTTGAATCATTGCCATGTATCCCATTACTGGATGCCAGGACATCAGTGCCTCCCATCCTCTTTCCCTTCTCTGGAAGCTGCGGAAAGCATTGAGGCTGTCCCTTAGTCTGCATCTCTTCAGACTAGACAAATGCTATGCTCTCAACCACTACTTATAGAAATGCATTCCGGCTCACCAGCTCTGTTGCACTCTTCTGGATAGATTCAATGCCTTTGCATGTTTTTTAAATTGGGGCTATAAAATATCCTTATAACTATGTGTGGATTCCTGGCACAGGACACTGATCTTGAGACCACATATGCCACCTCTATAGAGTCTGGAGTTTGTGGGTTTTAAGTTTGTTTATGTTCAGATGTTCTGTCAAACGGTCATTTGGGTCTAGATTACGCAAAAATTCTAAATTTTGTCTGCATCTAAGAGAAATAGCTCTTTACTGTCTTAATTTCTTCTACTTTGAAGTTGGAAAAAAAGCATTAAGCTTTTGAAAATTCTCAGTGCTTTGAAATAGAATGTTATATGCACATAATTTTCATTTATTTTATAAAACAGTCCTGCTAATCCCACAGTATCCACAATATGGGCCAAGCGACACCAAACTTCTGACAAACACTGACACATCTAGTTAAGGCATCTGGACATTATGTAATGAACTGTATCCTCACATAACATTTATTTTAAATTCCTCATCTTCAACTGTGGCCTGTTTCAGTGATTTCACATATATCCTTCAGGTGCATTTTACTTTCCAGTCATTCTGTTTGATTTAAAAACTTTTCCCTCTCAGTGAAAAGGAAACCTCAGTTAAAATTCTAAAGGTCATCCTTGTGTTTCTTATGTCTAGCTTTGTGCATTAGTTCTGCTCAGTAGCACCTCCACAGGCTTGATATTTTCTCCTGGTGGATTGTGCCCTGAGGTAAATGTTCAAACATATTTTGTATTTCCGTGAAGAATTCTGAGTGCTCTATATTCTCAGATGCCAAAGATTTTCCCCAAAACACCTCACTCAGTAAACCCTTTCTGGATCTGCATGTTTGTTTGTTTGGGGTTTTTTTCGTAATTGCAGGTTTCATACTCAGCCTGCTCCCAGTTTTCCTAATTGCTCTATTTCTCATAATTCCTAGTAATTTTCTTCCCAGACTCATCTAAACCCCTGACAAACAGAAAGGAAGCACACCAACAAGGATCTCACCCCTTTAGAAAATTTCTAGCTGTTTTGCAGTCACCCGTCTGCTTTTCCTCATGTCCACTATTTGGTCTCTTTTTCCTTACAAAGCAATAGCTTTCTCTTTTTTTCTTAATTTCCACCAAGCATCACCAACCAGTTTACACTCAGAGATTGCATCTTCCAGATACCTTAGCATTAAATAAGCCAAGGGAGTTGTATTGGAGCTATTTTTAAAGAAACAGACCCTGGTATTATGCCTTGAAACACAAGATTGTAAGTCCAATAATTCTTTGAATTCTCTTTATGAGTGTCTGAGGTACAAAGACTGACAATGCCAAGGTTATTGAAATAACAGATATTAGACAGGTAATAGGAGAATGAAGTGTGAGTAAAATATGGCACAACATAAAGCAAAAAGAAATGAAATACAGCGTACTGAACATTGCCTAACATAACTGGATAAGGTGGTAACAGAAAAGAGGATATTTTTCATGTAAAGCAGCAATCAATACAGCAATAGCACAAGAAAGTTTCCCCAAAAGCTGCTGAGTTGCTAATGGAAAAATGAGTAAGGAAATAAAGATCCCCAAAGAATATAATAAATCAGGGTTCCAGGGTCCTAAAGTACTTCTCATGCACAGAACGTAATGACATTTCATTTCCTACTTTTCTGCCAAGAATGCCAGGTCAGAAGAATGATATAGTGTCTTAAAAACCTTTCTGCTTCATTTCTGTACTGGATATTTAGCAATGTGTATTCAAGTAGACTAACAACACAGTAGAAAGTAATGTTTTCTTATTTAATATCCCAATTTTCTGTTCATAAATACTTCAAGACTTCTTATAGACATGTGCCATTTTCTTCAAAAAATTAACTAAGGGCTATATGTGTTTTTCTCATTATTTAAAAACTGAGCAGTGTATTTACTTCTGACATGATAAATTTGCATGTCATAATGCAGTTAGAGATCTAGACATTAGACATTGAGCATGGCACAATTCAAAATTATAAAGACATAATTTGTATGAAAGCATGTTTTATAGACTGTTAGGCAACCTCTAGTTTAATGCTGGTGTCTGAAGCCTGTGGCCCCAAAATGTTTTTTCTATCATATTGATTGTTTTGGATGCGTTTCTGAGGTATCTAGTTCCCACTTGACTTCATAAAAGCAGCTTATGCACCTAATTTAAAATATGGATGTGGCTGTGGGACAGGAACCAGAAAGTTAGGTTTTGCAATATTTAGCATTGCTTAACAACTTCCTTTCTTGATTTGGATTTCTGTCTAATGTATAAGGGAAATCTGTCTGAGAACTTGACACCAGTTTTCTCCAAAATCAATTTATTTTGAACCATGACTGCAGCAAAGTTCCACCTAGCCCAGATTACAACTTTTAGATTTCATTACATACCTCCATGAATTCTTCAACAAAAACTGTTTATTTTTCCAAACCTGAAGTATAAAAAATTAATTACAATAACACCAACCCATAAATAAACAGTCCAAATGTTAAGTCACAAAATATAGTCACTAGTTCTGGGACCTGGACTTTTGTTTAATTCAGGATATTTTCAGTGCGTGAGTCAATAATAAAAACTCAAGAAATTCTATTTAAGGGCAGCTGTAAAATGAATTTACAATGACAGTCACATTTTATATGGTATTTGGTGTAGAGAGATATATCGGAGGTATATTGGTATAGAGAGATATATTGGTCTTATTGAAATTAAAATCAAGTATGAAAAGACATTAAAATAATGTTTCATTTAAAGCTTCTAGTGAAAAATTTATGTAGTTTTATTTTGTGTTACAAAAAGGGCTAATAATGTATTCAAAATATAAGGGAAAGCCCCTCTCAGCAGTTAGACACCTGAATACTTAAGATATTACTACTTCACCACTGTGGGGCTATGAAAAAATAGGTCTCATACAGTGCATTGACTTGGACTGAACTAAAAGCAAGGGATTACTTTTAGTCATTTGGATTAATATCTTTTCTTGAACTCCTCTGTAACTAATCACCAAAAAGATTATCCATCACATACTTCTTTCTTGGTTCATCTACTATAGCCTATATAATCTAGTTAATATAAAGCAACCAAAGATTAGATGTGATCACTCTGCTTACCCAATCAAATACAATTTCATTGAAAAATTTCAGTTTCAAAGAAAAAGGCAAAGCAAATAAAAAGTGTATGAAATTACTTCTGTGTGTGGTAAAATTCAAATAGGCTGGGATATGTCACCATGGAAAAGACAGAGATTGGGAAAAGGGTGAGAATGAGTGGTATATACCAACGTGTATAAGAGAGAGAAGGCAGAGGAGCTAACAGTTCTTAATCCCTTCCAGTGAAAGAAGAAGAAATGATTGGCAGAAACAGGAGGGTGCAAGTTTGGAGCAAAGAAAGGCAAGCATTTTTTTAATGCAATGGGCAGCAGAGCTGTGGAACTCCTTGCTAAAAAACATTGTGGTTGTAAAGATTTGATAAGGTTCATGAGAAGCCTGGATGGCCACCTGGAAGAGTCATGCACTGAGGTGATTAAGGAGAGAAGTCAGCTGGGAATCCAGAAACCCCTGCACTGAAATCAGTTGGAATTTAATGAATAATAATATGAAGCCATATGCCTGCTTTGTCCATATTCTTCCTTGAGTACCTGCTTATGATTGGTCAGAGCCTTCTGGAGACAGAATTTGGATCTAGATGAATAAATGAACTGAAACAGTATTTCTGTTCTTATGCCTCAACTCCATAAATTTCAGGAAAGTGTTTGTTGTTCTATAAAAAGAGAGAGATGCTTGTACACATCTCCACTCTCATTTTCTTATCTGTCATTGCCTCACCAAACTTGATTCTTTCCAGTAGACACCTGGGAATGGATTTCCTGCTGGGCTAATTACTCTAAAAGCTGACAAACCTGTCGACTGCTCTCGCCACAGCAGCTGTTCAGACATTTCATTGTATATAACCAGTGTAATTCTCCCCTGTTAACTTGCCAAACAGCATGCAGTTGGCTGAGAATACAAGTCATGGCAATTGTTCCTTTATGACTTGCATGCATCATCTCTTCAGTAACTTAGATCACAAAAATAGTGTGTGTTTCTTGGCTATATTGCCTGTGCACTCTTGCCCACATCAATACAGATAATGGTGCAGTCTTCTGGCAGTGGAACAGCTAATTACACAGCTCCTGCAAATATTCTAATATTACTCATTAATTCATGTAGCAAAATACATTAAAGGTTGTTATTCTGACCCAAGTCTGATAATTTCATGTGTTTGTATTTCTCTCTGCAAATAGATTGTGTACATTGTCAAGATAATCACTAAACAATGGCTGCAGACAAAGGCTATGCTAGGTTGGAGCCAAGTTTAGGATTAAATAACTGCAGTGGCATTGCACCTTTCAGAAAAACAATTAAAAGAAATTTATATATACATAGGCATTAAAATAGTTGTCTAGGGCATGCAAACAACCCTACCTCTGTCATAAAACAAGGCTATAAAAATACTTACATTTTTAAAATACTGTGTTTTTGTATATCTTCAAAAACTAAATTACCTCTGAAGAGAATTTTTTTTAAAATCCATTTGGGATTTTTCTGGTTAAAATATATATATTTTTAAATGCATTCTCACTTCCATCCCTACTTTCACTGCATGTCTCTTCATATTACTTAGGTCCTGATGTTTTGCACTAATCTCTAGAAACAATACTCACATGAAATTGCTAAGATAAATTTGGGGCTGACATCAGCACAGATTCTTCAATATTCAGATGCAGTTTTCAAAGAATCTCATTCTTCCACCCAGTTTAACAAAATCAGGTGGGAATAATCCCTTTTATCTCAGACTTCTTTCAACGAAAAAGAGGCCGACATCTTAAGCACCAAAAGAAAATATTTACATACAGAGTCTTAGAAGGTGTTAGCATTTGCATGCCTTTCTGAAGTGTTGATGGGCAAGGGTATTCTAACTAATGCTTATATAACATTAAATAAACTTAGTCCATAGAATGATGTAACACTGGCATGATAAAAAGTCTTAGAATATCCCTAATAAGCACAAACTTCAAAGTATGAACTCATTTACTTGTGTTTACCCACTGCTATCATGTAGTTGTTTTTCCCCTGATATTGTATCGATGAAGTGTTCTGTTACTGCAAGACTTCTTATATTACCTCAGGCTGGGAAAATGTTATTTTTATTTCTTTTAGAAAAATGTCACAGCCTGTCTATTAAAATTGACCACTAACACGTGAAATGCAAGTTGCTTGGCAGCACAATGTTTGAGCTAGTAAAGACCATTCCTCCCCCCCCAGGCTCCTAAATGGAGAAGAGAGCCATTGTAAGCCTGAGTTCCTTACTAGAAATATTTTCCCCATTTACAACTGTCACAGGGGGTCATTCAGAAGTCAACCTGCCTGAACTTTACCTTCACCCAGTAACCCTCAAAGCTATTCATTATAATACTCATCCACTTTAGATGGAATGAAGCAGAAGAGAAAGCTGTTAAACAAGAACAAAAGCTACAATGAAAGTAGAGTTTATAGCATTCTTGGTAGGATGATTTTTTTTTTTACTTTCATAGCAAATATGACCAAGAAGAATAATAATTAGCCTGAAAACCATCATATTGGAAACAGTGCTAAACACAGATAGGAAATAAACTATAAAAGGGCCTTGGGCGCAAATAGAAAGAAGGTAATTATTTTATGACTCCATTTCCTCCCTTTTAGTTACTGAGATTAAAACTATATTTTATTGCACTGGTTGAGCAGTCACAGAAGTCAAGATGTCTGTTTGTGCTTGTGCAAGTACAGCCAGGACCGTATTTGTCCTGGCAAGCAATCCTTTAAACTTTGACTAATGACATCTAGCAGGTCTTATTTCCTAAGGGAAAGATTAATTTCTCATTAATGAGAATTGCAAAGATGATATCACAATTCATTACCCAGCTCACTGCCCAGGA
>VXBB01008154.1:204075-224708 GCA_013399915.1 Illadopsis cleaveri
ATGAGTTTAACTGGAGGGCCCCACTTTTGAAATTCTTCCCATGATGCTTTGGCTTTACAGATTTAATTAACTGATCTCTATTTCATTAAATAATTCTAAAATAATGAAATAATTCCAAGCATGAGTTACTGGGAATATAGTGACATTTTCCCATGCCAATTTTATGGTGCCATTAAGTGTTTTTGTAATAGCTCATTAAACAGGCAATAAAATATAATCTCATAGCCATTTTCTGCTCCCTCTGAATGGAAATATCAGCATATGGTGATTGAAATAAACATTGATTTAGTTTACGTTTCAGACTTTATTAGATAATTTCATTATTTTGAAGGACTCTAGTTTATGAACCATCATCATTTTAACATAAAATTAATGAAAGCTAGGCTAATTCTTATTCAAAAGGTACCTGAGTTATCTTTTTTTGTATTGTTTTTTGGGTTTCTTTTTACTGAGAGCTGGTAAGGAGTGTGTGGAACACCAATACCAATTCACATAAATACATGAAGAAAATTCAATTGTGAAATGTTTTTAAGACATCATTGCCTTGTTCTTCCAGCCCTCAATGATTATATGATCCTAATTTTAACCTCGTTCTCTGGTGTGATATTCCAGAATATACTTACCTCATTTAAACATTAGAATGTCCATTTAGGAAACATCTACTCAACATTACATTTGTCTCTCATTGTTTACCTCCTGAACTTAAACACCATTTAAACTTTGATTACTTGTACATAAAACAGAGCTGTCTAAATTTTTTCTGCAAAACAATTTGTCCCTCCAGCCCCAAACATTGTCTTTAATCATAAATAGTACTTAGCTTTTTGTCATTTATTCTATTCTTCTGGAAGTGGCTGTGTTGCTTCTCCTAGTCTCACTGTCAAAATTCTTTTCTCTGCTAGGGGAAATTTCAGGTTTAGTAATGCATTTGAAATGGAAGAAGTTTCGTGGAAAAACTCTGGGTTTTCCCTGTTACTTCGCGTGTCCCTCTGGTCAGCCCGCACTCGGCTGGGCAGCCCGGTCAGCTCGGACACGCTTCAACAGGATCANCCCTGTTCCTTTAACACTCTCATTTATGATGAAACTCCTGTTTGTTAATTTTCACATGAGATTTTTGTATAGTAATAAGTTCTGAATGTGTTACTACAGCTGATGAATTTCTTTTGTAACAGCTATGGAAATTGAAGAGCATGCATTTATTTTAGTCTTGTAAATGACATTAAGCACAAGGATCTGATTCAACACTGAGGTTTAGAGTCTAAAATTCTGTTAGATTACATGTGTGTACACACATCCAGGCAAACAGTTGGGAAACTTGTTGCTTAACAGTACCTACCTGCTTGACCTGTCTAAACATGCAATGCTGTTGACAAATACTTCCCAGAAGTTTGCAGTTCTGCTTAGCCAGAAAGGCCTCTGCCTTTGCTCATTTAAAAGTTACATACACTAAGGCAGATTTTGGACTATACTACACCTGAGGTAATTTTTACCTGCATCTGTCCTAGTCCAAGTTCCTTTGTCCCTAGTAAATGTGTATCCTTAATGTGAGCAACAGCCTTCCCACAATAGACCCTGATCTTCTGTGCAGCCAGGAAAACAAGTTCATATACAGAATTCCAGACATAAACTGTCCAAGGGGGAAGGAGTGTTTTTACTTAGTTATGATTTTGTTGGGGTAGGGTTTTTATCTGTCATAAATTTTAAAAAATGTATCTTTTTAACATCCTTTTAAAAGTCCATCCCCTTTAGCATTTCAAATTTTTGCTTCAAAACCTGGAGTTTGGGGCTGAAGTTGAAGACATGAAAATTATTCTTTTATTATGAGAAAATTAAGTGCTACTTCTTCATTGGTAGAAAAAGGCTGGTAGTGTTTTTCTGTTAGTTTATGCTTCAGGTTTCCTGAAATTTGCTTAGATAAGGAAGAGCACATTGATGGTGTTTTTTAATTAAGGATGTTAAAGTAAGGTCTTCTTATTGAAATTACTGGGTGTTTTCATTAGTAGGAAGTGCTACAGTCACAGCTGAGTGGCTGATGGTGTTATCTATTGCTGTTTGAACTGTTTAACATGTTATAGTTTTTTTTCAGATCCTGTGAATTAGTAATTACAGATTATATCTGCCAAAACACTAAAATCTCCAAAGGTTATTGTGATAACTGTCATTTTGGTGTCTGGCTATAGCAGAGGAGTCTTCGCTTAGTACTGCATAACAAATTAGCATTTTCTAAACAGAACAGTGCAATAATGTGGATGTCCATGGCAGCTCATTCACGGTGTTCTACGTGACATTTATACTTACATTCAGGCTTCACAGTTCAGTGTTGACAGCCTGGAACATCCTCCAGAGGGTCAGGCTGGCTAGAGTCAAATGTGCAGAGAAAGGCACTGAATTGTTAATCACATATTTTAAAGCAGATCTATGGCATGCCTTCATTAATACAGTAGATTCTGAAATGTGAGGGTGTTCCCACCTACAGTGCCCACAAGGTGCTCTTCCCAATGGGCTTATTGATTTCTTCTCTGGCTCTCACTTTAGTTAAGATTTTATTATTTTTCTAACAATACAATTTAGATTTTACCAGCAGCAAAATAGGTAGAGAAATAAATATTTCAAATAATTTTACTGTTAAATTTTACAAATAAAATTTTATATTTGTCATGTATAGAAAATGTAATTTATAGCCAAACAATGCTTGATCTTTATATATGTTTTGGTTTAACACCAGCCAGCAACTCAGCCCCACACAGCCACTTGCTCATTCCCCAGAAGTGAGATGGGGGAGGGAATTGGAAGGGTTAAAATAAGGAAATTTGTGGGTTGAAATCAACATAGTCTAATAGGTAAAGCAAAAACAACACACACAGGCAAAGCAAAACAAGGAATTGACTCAGGATTGCCCATGGGCAGGCAGGTGTTCAGCCATCCACAGGAATGCAGGACCCCACCATGCTTAACAGTGACTTTGGAAGACAAATGCCATAAATGAACATCCCACCTTCCTTTTCCTTTCCCAGCTTCTATCATTATGATGTCAGATGGTGTGAAATATCCTTTTGGTCAGTTGAGATCAAATGTCTCACAGGTGTCCCTTCCTAACTTTTTGGAGCCCCCAGCTTAGTGGTGGGATGGGGTGAGGTGAGGAGCAGAAATGGCCTTTACTCAGTGTGAGCACTAGCAATAACTAAAACAACCCCATGTTGCAGTCCCAAATCCAATACATAGCACCATGTGCAAGCTGCTAGGAAGAAAATTAACCTTATCTCATCCAAAATAAACAGAACAGGGACGAGAATGCCCATTCAGGACTTCAAGATTGAATAAGCAATTTGATGGATATGATGCAGTGGTACACGCATGGTGTACTGTCATGCTAAGAATAAAACCTAGATGTCTTAAGTCTCTGTAGTCTTTGTATTTGGAGACTGTCAACATTTTATAGTTTGGCAACAAGTACTTTTTATCAGAAACAATCATCTGTATTTAATTTACTGGTAAATTAAATACCTTGAAGATGGCAACAAATTTTATTAGATATTCTGCTAAGAAAAAAATGGAAGAAATTAGAAAATCATAATCTCTTATATTCTATGAAAACAATGTTTCCATTTGTACATGAGTAAAAATGTAGAAGACAACTTTTTACTGTGTAATTCATACACTACACGAATGTGTAAAGATTTATTTTTGTTGTCCTCTTTTACATTTTTTGTTCTATATGTAATTCAACTAAGTTGTTGGGTTTTTTTCAGAAGCAAGGGTGGAAAATACTTCTGGCTTTACTAAAAGGTAAGGATAGCCATCTGTCTATATGCATTCACCCTTATACAGCTCTTCATCAGCTGTTATCCACTGTATTCAGTGGTGTACATTTATGTATGTGCACACATACATGCATGTTTATTTATTCTCATATCATTAAATATCAATATTCCATTACAATTTAATTTTTATGTACAGACAAGTTACAAAAAACTTATAATAATTTTCAGCTTAATCTTTTCTTTGCCTTCTTGAAGAAATGAAGCTGATTCTTCCAAGTTTGGAAATCCTGGAGGGTTGTTTATTTTTTCTGTATAAGAGGCTGGAAGACAAAATCAGTAAATAGTCTCAAGAGGTTTGCAGATTTTAATTTAAAAGCATTATTAAGAAAAGCAGCAGATGTATTCTCTGGCAAACAGCTTAAGTTGCTGTGACCCTCTGTTTGTACCTGAGAAAGCTAATTTATTAAACATTGAGGTGAATAAGACCTGTTGTGTCCCTCTGTGGAAGAATATTACTGCAGTAAGTACATCGTCCAGCTGCAACGAGAAACAAGGAAAAATATTTTGCCTGTAAGGCCATATCCTATATGGAACTAAGCTGCAGTCCCCCAGGCTTTCTTAGCAAAGATAATAGCTGTTCCACAGGGTCAATCATTTGACAAAGGAGGAAATGGCACTTTATTTCAGGCCAGGTGGGCCTGTGGTAGCTGGCATTGGTACTAGTGGTTTTATGGGGGGCATAAATCTTTATCATGACAAACAAGACAACAGGGAAAGAGGAAGACACAGGTTCCTTTGGGAGCAATATTATGGTGCTAGATGGCAATATGCCATAAAATGTAAATTTATATA
Organism: Illadopsis cleaveri; assembly: GCA_013399915.1. Classification (NCBI taxonomy): domain Eukaryota; kingdom Metazoa; phylum Chordata; class Aves; order Passeriformes; family Timaliidae; genus Illadopsis; species Illadopsis cleaveri. The sequence goes on from VXBB01008154.1 coordinate 208,689, forward strand.
TAATCTAAGATGACTACTTCTGGCTCCTTTTTTAGTGGAGAATGAACAGGCTTTTCTTGGATGCAGTCATCTTGAAGGGAACACTTACATTTCACCAATGTTTTCTGGAAGTAAAGGTGTCAATTTGTCTTTAATGTCTATAAAGAAGGTGGAAAATCTAACTCAAACACAGACATTGGCAGTCTAGGCAACAGAGGCCTGATTTGATTAGCTAAATGCAGGCATCCGCAGCAATCTGTGATGTTGAAGGTAGTTTGAGATATTTGTGTGAGGATGACACACAATTCTATGTACATGATAGGCTGTCAAGGAGATTTCAGCCTTTCCAAAGTGGCAGCTTGAAACCAGGCAGATTCATAAATTTAGATTAGATTTAGATCAAAAATATATGCCAATAGCATCTAAAACTTTTCAATATTGCTAGCACTCTGGCACTGTTCAGAGCTTCAGAGTTTGTGACTATGAAGTAGCCATTAATTTGCACCTTTAGTAATTACCTTTTGTAATCCATAATGAACAGTAACACAGCAGACCACAAATGATTGTTCATATGTTCTTGTTCACGCAAAATTAATTTCGCATTTTGAGAGCTAGAATTTCAGCTGGCTTATGTAAATATAAATTGGCTGGAGTTAACGGAGTTTTCAAAATTTACACCAACTGAGACTTGACACAGAATGTTATGCAATACATTTTACCAGTACAGCTTGATACTTTTGGTGTGAGTACTTGATTTGGTCAAGTGAGCACAGCGAAAGTCAGTTTTTCCAATACTAATGAGGTTTTTATTTTCTTTGGACTGTGGTTACGAAATTGCTTGTGAGGTTCTGTGTTCTGCAACTGCCTTTCCTTTTTGTTGGGCTAGGAGTGCTAAGATCCCTCAGCCAAGATTTCCCAGGAGAATTTGTTAACTCATGGCTTCTGGCTGGATGCTCAGGCTTTCCTCTAAGTTTTTCAGCTTTCTTGCTGTCCTTCTTCACCACTGGATTGTTCTGGGTGTTGGCCATCAGTAATTTTTCTCTCTATTTCACCTCTCTTCTTTCCTGTATTATGTTTTTTTCTCTAACTGCTCATGGACAGCATACTTATTTCTAAAACTTCCTCCTAGTTCTATTTCCCAGACTGATGATTGAGCATAAAAATTTATTTCAGGTTCTTTTCAGCTTGTCACCTGAAAGGGAGCAGCCAAAGAGCGGAGTGAATGAAATGAGAGAAGGATGCATTATTCTCATCTGGCCCAACACTAAAATGTGGCAGCAGCAATATTTGCTCTCAGTTTTTCTGGACTTTGAGAAGTTTGAAGACAGAATAAGCTAACTGGCAGAAGTTGATTAACCTGAGTTTATGAATGACATAAGAGTCAGAACAATGAGGTAGCTTGTGAAAAAGACTATATCACCATAACCTTTCAAATGTCCTTTTAGCAATATGGGAAGCAAACAGAATGCAGCTGCACACTTGGAAAACAGAATGGATTAAGTTCTCTTTGGTTTTGCCATGTATTTAAAACAGATAGACACACAGAGGCTAATTTAGATCCCACAAACCTCGTTGGAACCAGAGAAAACTTCATTATAGTCAGTAAGTACCTCAATAAAAATGGAGTGAAATTTAGTATAAAGCAGTCTAAAAGAATCACAGAATCACAGAATAAGAATAGCCCAAGTTATCAAGGACCCATAGGGGTCATGATGTCCAGCTCCTGGTCCGGCACAGGACAACCCCAAGGGTCACACCATGTGCCTGAGAGCATTGTCCAAACACTTCTTGAACTCTCTCAGGCTGGTGCTGTGACCACTTCCCTGAGGAGCCTGTTCCATTGTCCAACCACCCTCTGGGTGAAGAACCTTTTTCTAAGATCCAGACTAAACTTACCCTAACAGAGCTTCAGGCCATTCCCTCAGATCCTGTCACTGGTCACAGGGAAGAGATCAGTGCCTGCCTCTCCTCTTCCTCTCATGAGGAAGTTGCAGACTGCAATGAGGTCTCCTCTCAGTCTCTCTTCTCCAGCCTGAACAAAGTCAAGTGACCTCAGACCCTCCTCATATAGCTTGCCCTGGTAGCTCTTTCCCACAGAAAATCTTTAATAAAGATACCTAAGTCTTTAGTGCTGGAATGTGGTGTTCTTTTTGACATCTGTCTGTACTGAATGCAAAATGAGAATACATCAGCTGCCAAACCAGAAATCTCCACGCATTTGTGAGGGCATATTTGTGTTTGATTATTTAAACAAGCCATTAGGTAAAGGATGTTGCTACATCAATACTATCTCTATAGCTGCATATTTATCAGAAAGAAGGAAGACCAGGCAAAAGCAGAAAAGTATCACTAAAGCCATCAAAGGGCATGAGGAATGAAGGAAACATTTGAAATACGAACATGCTAGGGTGAACATGCAAAAGTAAGGGTTCACAGAATACTCAAACAGAGAAAAATACCAAAATAGTGACTTCCAGATATGATTAATATAAAATATTTTCAAGACAGCAAAAGTTGTCATGCTCCACTTTCTTATATGTCATTAGAATTCATGATGGATCCAATAACTATTGTTTTTAAACTTGATGGCAATTTCTGATAGTAAAATCAAATACATTGTACTGCTAATTCACAAGGACAGATAGAATTATTCACCATTGTGTTTTTTTAATCTTGATATTTTGGGCTTGTCCCAAAATTAAAATATATTCAAAGCATTTAATTTCTTTATATACAAAATCTATCTTGCAGCTTGCACAGCTTTGATGGATACAGCTTCAGGTAATATCCATGTTTAATTCTTACTTCATGCACTAGGGGGTTCCCTTTCCCGCCTATTATGTAGACATTCCTAAATAGTTTCAACATATATATTTAAGATAACAAGAAAAAGCATCAAGTGTGGTTTTGATTTGCTGCTATTTTAGGTAAGTGTATTTATTCAGAACAATTAACTTTCACTACATGAAGAATTTAAACTACAATCCTGTCTCTGATAGAAGGATATGTAACATTATCCTGTCTTTTTTATTCTGCTCATTTACATATAAATGTTTCAAATTTCTTGAGCTGTGACTGAAATTTACTAAAATAAATAATATTTTTATACACTTACGAATTACTTGTGGATGTAATCTTTTTTTTAAATCCCAAACAAAAACACTAAGAAAATAAAAGTACAAAATTTTAATAAAGCTATAATAAAGTAAAAAAAAGGGGTTAAATAAATATAACAGAGAAAATATGACCTCTTTCTTGTTTTACAGATTAAAATCAACTGGCTGTAGATTTTAAAACAGTATGTCATCGTGGTTTCTTTTTTAAATTTGTAAAAACCTAATCATTCAAACTACATGTGCTGTAGTATTATATTTATCAACAATTCTTATACAATACAGCAGAGATTTTGTTTATTTGGCTGGGTGGTAATGTCATCAGAGTTTTGAGATGTCTGTTAGAGTTGCGACTAATTTCTGATCCATTATATGCTTTACCCTGGTAGAAATTTCTCTCATGCATTCAGAATATGGCAGTAAAGGGAATGTTTTTGAGGACTTTGGGGAAGGGTAAAGCTCTGAAGACATACAAGGTTGGTCCAGTATCTTACAATATTCTACTAACAATAGCAGTTCCATTAAATCTTCTGTTACAACCAAATTTCTGAAATATTCATGCATTATTTATAGCAGAAAGATAGGTTGTAGTATCCATTAATTAATCCCTTTATTAAACACACTTCTGTTTCTTGTTGTTTCTGTCTTTTCCCATGCACCCAAGTATAGGATAATCTAAGTAGGATTCAATGACAGACTGAAGACATCTGTTATATATCATGTATATTTATCAACTCAATAGACACCTAGCTAATACTGTAGTTTAGAGGCAGATAGATTTCCAGTTGAAAAAATCTAGGTGTCCTTGTTAGGATGAGCCAAATATCTCCCCAGCCTCTACTGACTTCTTTAATTACATTTGTCTTTTGATTACAGTGTAAACTAGGCATCCCAGATTACACAGGCAAAGATAGCACTGTATCTACACTTAGAACTTGAATTGTCTTCCTAAAGTGTTTAAAGAAAAAATACTGTCTTTTCCTGTCTAATTTCAGATAGGAAAAAATATCCTGGGCTTAATTCATTCAGTGCCACTTACAAAGGTCTAGGTATCTCTCCTGGTTTTGGCTGGGATAGTAGGGATAGTATCCAAGACTTTGGACAGACCTTGCAGATATGGCAAAAAACATACAGAGACCAGGCCCCTCTAAAGTGGGAGCTGGTCCCCATATGCTGAAGTCTCTCAAAAAGTAGTAGTTGTCTAAATATTAGCAACTGAATGAAGCTCTAAGTTCCTTGTAAGTGCTAAAAGAAAATTTATTTACTGCAATGAAAAAAGGAGTAGCTACATCTAGATTTACCTCTTGGGATGTGATACAGTGTGCTCTGCAGTGAGTGTCTTCCATCCATCCTCTGCCGGAATACTTAAATCCTTACACTACAGAACAGGAGAAAGGTCCTTTTGCCTATAAACAATAATGCACTGCAGGTTGTTTACTGGCCTCAATGTCTTCTTTCTAATAAAGGCTCTAATGGTGTTATCAGCAGGCCTGGAACTGATAAACCTGCCTAAGTAGTCTAAAATAATCATAGCCAAAATAATTCTGATGACATCATAACTATGAAAGATAACTTCTCATTATTGTTTGTAAATGGTAAAAGAAATCATAAATCCTTTTAATAAAAACAAATTTTCTTAAACAATGATGCATATCTACAGCAGTTATTCTTCATATCTGTAATTATGGACTAAAAACTGGCAGTGCAACACAACATAGTTTTCCATCACTTCTGTCTGAATAACTTGTTTTTGCATTTGTGATTGCTCCAGCTACAATGACAAAGTAATTTGCTAAGGTAATGCCAGATGCTTGTGCTTGTCAGTTCTACTTTTAAAAATCAAAGCTTTGTTGGTTCAGTTTCTGCCTAACTTCCTAATCTTAATTCCTATTTTATTACTTTAAATATGTGCTCACATGACTGCAATCATATTTTTTGGAGTCTAACATGTTGCCATTTCTCAATTGACCAGCTTACTTATAACTTGTAACCTTAAAAAATGGTTAATGTACTTAATGTCACTTAAAAAATACATCTCATTTCATTTGCAGGGCCGTGATAGGCTAGAGAAAATAAGGTATATATATGTTAATTAACCTTGGTTCAATTCACAAGAGATAATTTAATAAACAGCAGTAACTTTATCAGCTGAAGTATTCTGAATACATTCTGAAACCCTGTTGACATAAACACAAATATTTCTGTAAATGTGGTTTATGGAATAAAGGTCCTGAGTTGTTTGTTTGGTCCCTCTTCTGAAGATTGCTTCCATGAGAGCAGAGTCAGTTATATGTATGATTTCTGTTCTTCTCTTTTGCCTCAGTACAAAGTCAAATGACCTTATTTGTACAAATATTTACATCTTTGGATTTTCTGGTGGGTTTTACTTGGTATTTTGTTTGAAAAGTGAGAAAATTAGCTTCAAAAAGCCTATGGAGTACTGGTGATGAATAATTCATATGAAGAAGTATGCTTTCTAAAGCAATGAGCATGATATGCAAAAAAATTGTTAAAAGAAAAATAACAAAAAGACAACTATGTACTAATCAAGACATCATCTAGTGAGTGTGATTCTCTGCATACCTAATAATGGACTGCTGACAAAGTAGCTAGTGAGACATTTTAATTTTGTCTGAAAATATTTATCAAAGGAATCATATTTGAAGAGATACACAACTGAATGGCAGAGTAGAAGATATCTTAATTTCTCATTTGCTGATATAAACAAGATGCTGTCAAATTTCAGGCATTACATAACAAGTCAGAATTTAGGTCCTCATTCTATCCGTGGCTGGATAGTCCTGCATACACCTGCATGCCAGATTCACAGTGGCAAGCATATATATTATTAATTTGATTTTTTGTGCCTGTGACTACCTGCATATCCATATCTGTATAGCCATATCACTGATATCAGTACATATATACTGAATTTTTCATGGGTACAAAATTCATTATTTTGATTAATATATTTAATCAATATAATGAATCATTGTCCCATTCAACTATCATCCACCTGATATTTACCAAACAGAATACCATTAAAAAACATAGCACTTGAAGGAATGTTTCCATTAAATTTGCATATTTATATAGCAGGCATAATTTCATTACAAATTTCATTAAGATTTTTCTTACAAGAAACACATAAAATAAGCATTTCATGCACTATACGTGAGAACAAATTCATATGAGCAGAATGAAAGAATTAAAAAAAATGTATTATTGAATTCCATTGGCGTCTTTATGATTAAATATTTTGCTTCAGTAGATACTTTTCAGTGTTTTAAATTAGCATTTGAGAAAGTGAAGAAAATCAGGACAAAATAATCTTTTGTTATGGCAAAATTTATAAAGGTGTGCTTACAAAACAGGTTCTGTTTCTCTAACTGTAAAACACTGTGTACTTTCAATAATACTGATGTTCAAATTGAGGTGCCCTAAATTAATCCATTTCAAAGTCATGAAGTTTCTGAGAACAACCAGTTTAACAGCCAAAGTATCTTAGAATTATTAAAGGTCTTCACATCTTTTAAATGTGCTTCAGCTTAGAATCAATCAATCTAGCCAACCTCCTCCTCCAACACATTTTTAAGTGTCATTTTTTAAAAGGCAACATAATCTTATCCTGTGATGCCTGTTATATGATCATGTGTTTATGTGAGCCCATCCTTTATTTGACAGTCACATGTAACATTTTTAGCATACATGATTTCTATTATAATCACAACAATCCAAGTTCTCAGCTGGTTTAAATTGTTTTTTTCTACTGGAGCCAGTGAACAAATATTGACTTCAATGGGGCTATTTTGATTTATATTCCCAGAAATCTTATCCCACTATGTGGGAATAAATGTTATTACAACAAATTGTGTTACCACTTCATTTGGCCCCAAGAACCCTTTGCTGATCATAGCAGATAATTTCCCTTATTGATATCCCTTCTTAAATTTTAATCAAACAGATACACTTCTCTGTATATTAGAAGTCTATGGTAATTGAAGAGCTGTGCATGAGGATATGTTCCTTTCAATGATCCCATTTAAAACGCTGTCGGTTTCTTAGTCTTAAGAAGCAGTTTATGTATAACTTCAAGTTCATACACTATAATACACCACCATCAATATCACAACTTAGATAAAAAGGATTCCATCTAACAAATTATTTTCCAGAATTTTGTAAATCACATGAAATTTTCCTTAAGCAAATATGCATTTATGTAGTATCATTTGACTTGAGCACTGTAGCAGATCTCAAATATTTCAAAAACCTTTGCATTTGCATTTCACTATTCAGAAAGTTTTGGCCTAGGGAAACAATGTCCTACAAGCTCTCTAAGATCTACATCAAAGTATCTAGACAATAAAAAGATATTTCAGAGAAGGGTAAAGGCAGATGTGAGAATGATCCACAGGAAAGACAGACTATATTCCTGATATTCTGATATATTCTCCTCCAAGAGGAGGACTTTGCTCTAAAGCAGCATTCTTCTGAAAATAAATGCTTGTCTGTGCTGAGATTCCCAAATGCAGATGTAATCAGATAATTTGTTCTGGAAATATACCCTCAGAAATCTGAGCAATACCCATTTCAAACAGTCTGGATACCAGTTAGTACCCCATTGGATTCCACAACGTAGAAATTTCTGGTTATGTAATTTTTCAAAATTGCTAAAGCAGGCAATTTTAAAGGCACAGCTAAAAACTGTCACAATCTTGAGAACAGGTACACAACAAAGCAGAAAGCAAATATAGCTGCACCAGGAGCTCTTTTAACTATTTAATGTATCTAAGGGTGAGTGCAAAGGAAAAACATAAGAGCTGAAGAATGAAACTAAAAAAAAGAGGATTATGGCCAAAAGTAAGTTACAAACATGCGATTAAGTAAATTGTAGAATCACAGAATGTTTTGGGTTGGAAGGGACCTTAAAAGTCATCTGATCCTAACCCCCCTGCCATAATAACTCACAGACTATTTGACAACTTGGTTTATTGTTGGTCATAATAGCTGATGGATCCATCCTCTCACACTAAAGAATCCATGAAACACAATCTCCAGATACTGATGCTCTTTGGGTCCTAAGGAATAAATACTAATGTTTAAAAAATCAGACCAATACAAGAACCCACAGAAACAATGGAATGAGTTAAGGAAAAGTAACAATATGAAGATCTCAGTAATAATAAGGTGACCAAAAATAGACACCATAAAGACTAATCAACAGCTGTGTTTAATGTGTCATTTCCTTTCTGTATACTCTAACAGGTCAATTGCATATGGGTGATTTAATAGACCTGTTATATCTAACAAAACTTAGGATTCCGTATCAAATGAAACAATAATGGATTTGTACCTATTTGAAAAAGCACATGTAATACTATTATTAACAATTGAATCATGAAAATACATCAATGGAGCTCTGAGGGTTACCCTTCAGAGTATTGAGTTATGAGAGGTTTTTATTAACACTCTGTCCAACAGATCAAAAAAAAAAAATCTATAAGAATGTCTCAAGAGTATTTGTAATCATTTTTAAAACAATTCAGAATTATTATTTAATTCAAAATTATTTTGATAACACCCTTCAATTTCAGCTCAATTTTAGAATACTATAAAGATATTTTTAATACAGTATCTCCTTAAGGAGTTGTGTCATATTATTTTAGTGACGCAATGTGACACAATGACCACATTTTTTATCTGATGCTTTATTGTCTCTTATTGAAAGAGTAAGGAGGAAGGGACCCAAAGTTGAAATTAATTTAGGTTCTGTCCATGTTTGACTGGATGTCACCTTCAGTTTTCCAATAAATGTAATAAATTTCTGAGACAATTGAGACAATTTTCTTTTTCTACTACTACTTTCACATCCATAGAATAGTCTACTTCTCAGCAAAAGGATTGTTGAGATGCAGTTCTCAGATCATCGTTATATAGTTTATATATGCATCTGGCCCTGAAATCCTACCGTTTTCATCACTGTTGCAGTAAATGGAAGTAGCTTCAAGAGGGCAGGAGCATCTTTACATGAGTCAAAACCTGTGAATTGTAGAGATAATTAGATGTTTAGTTCCTCTGATAGACTTTGTGCTATGGAAGGTGTTGGCTGAAGAAAACCAAATCATGCTTTGTTATCAGTAGGTTCTGTATGATTTCGATAGTGAGGAGTGTCAGTGTTCATTGGCAAGGTGTGAACTACCCTGTGTGGAATATTTCACATGAGAACACTGGTGGGGTCAGTTCATCCCCTTGTTAATCCCTTAATTAACAAGTTACTTCAAAGGTGGAAGAAAAACTTTTACTTGAAGAATATCAGCTGTTAACTCCTGTATTAGATTGAACACATTAGGAACTATTTGATAGTGAAGAAGCTAAAGTATGTTTAATTGTACACTATTCACAGGCATTTCATAGATCCCAATAGGTCAACAGGATTCCAGTACCTGTATTTGCACTAAGGATGTGGAATTTTAATTCTTTTAATGTATCAGATAGCAGTGGGAAAGGTTAAAATACATTGCTGTAGAATACTTCTGTTAACTTATTTCATTGCCTTGAAAATGCCCTGTTGCATTTATAAATAAAACCCCCACTGATCTTAAATACTGATCTAGAAAAACAGAACACATAGACAGTTTATGACTTCTTTCCATGCCAACCTCATGTCAAGAACAAAATAGTTTGCTGATTTTGACTGATTGTCTGTATACCATCAAACTGAGAAAGGGGAAAAAAGGAAAAAAAAAAAGAGAAGGTAAATATTAAGGAGAACCTTAATACTGATGACACCGTGTAAATTATTTCAGTCCTCTAGAATGACTTTCAAACTGTGAATGCATGAGGGACTTTTCAGAAGGCACTAAATGATCCAAACCACATTTTTGAGAATTTAAGACATCGTCACATATTCAGATGACTTCATTCATTTCCATAAAACATCGGAAGAACATCTGGCAAGAGCGGAAAAGCTTCTAAAGCTTTTTAAGGAGTTTAAAATGGTTTAAACTTGGGAAAAACAAATGTCAATTACTGAGGGATCACATTACCTTTTAAGGATATGCATATTCTGAAGAACAGCCAAAGCCTCAGCCACAGAAACTGGATATTGTGTAATATTGAGATAGTTCATGGAAAAATGGGTACAAAATCTTTTGCAGATTCTTGAGGACACAAAAAATTTTCCAAAACAGCCAACAGAAAGCAGCTTTCTCATGATACAAAAACATGAGAGAGCTTTTTATTTCTTGGAAAATTCTAAGTCTATTTTTTTTCAATTCCTGAAAATACAGTAGCAGCTTGCAGAAACTGGTGATTTTCAAACATCTGTTGTTAGAGTGTTAGATGACTAAATCTCTAAGATGCTGAATATCAGATTTTTAAGAGATTGAAAAAAATTATAACAAAATTAAATACTCAAATATATAATCTGAACTTTGAGGACCCCTCAAAGTAATATTCATATAATTCAGTAAATGATATGAATCAGGTACAAGAACTTGTGGTCTTTACTTAAAACCCACAGTCTTGTGGAATGGCACACAAACCACATAAAAAGAGTTGCAATGATGAATTATCTTGGAAAACATGACGACAGAGGTTTCCTGTTGACTTAAGACAATGAGATTAGAGGTATGAGGTTCAGTGACCGTATTTAAGAAAAGTAGGCTTTGGAAGTAAAATTGAAAGATTATGCCAGTACTAATTTGCATTGGTACACATGCAACAGACTGTGACATTGTTGCTCTTGTCAGTGGTATACACAGAAGAGAGCTGGAATGTCCTTAGGGTCTAAGATGAATGTACAATTAGAGGCGCTGGGGTGGGTTGACCCTGGTACCCTGGATGCCCAATACCCACCAAGCCCTCTCTGTCCCTGCAACTGGACAGTGGAGAGAAAATACAGCTAAGGGTTCATGAGTTAAAGGCCAGGATACCTCACTCACTGTTCACTGTCATGGGCAAAACAGACTGAACCTGGGAATAATAATTGGTTTTATTACTAAAATAATCGGAGCAGGATAATGAGTGTCCTAGGCACTTGCCTGTACATTCCACATACCTTGCGACTATCCAGACTTGTGGGAGATCTCTGTGTGATATTCTTAAATAGACTAACCCTAAACAGGATCTGAAACATTTTCAGAAGACTTAGCAACAGGACCATGCTGGTTTGAGCATCCCAGGGATATTCAAAATTCTCAAGAGCAGTTCTAATCAGCCTGGAGGAGAAGGTGGAGATGGAAGGAGGTGTCTCCCCCTTAGGTTGGCTTGGAGAAAGCATAGTAATTTATAGCTTCCAACAGATGGCTCCTGAAGCACAGAGTTGACAGCAATGCTGATCGTAAATATCAGATCAGTTTCATGACCAGTAATTCTATCATACCATAAGACAGTGTTACAAAACACAATAACAGGATGGCCTTAGATCAGTTCCCATGAGTGGTAAACAGAACAATAGGGATCATATACTGCAAGTAAGGTATTACTTAAAGTAATTTCAAGAACAAGCATACCAACTTTATGAGAAAATAAATCAACACTGTGACCAGCACCTATTAAATAAATATAATGTATGCTTATAATTTCTTTTCTAATCCTTTCCACTCGGATTTTTTGTTAGCTCAACCTGTCATGCCCCACCTTGAGGACAGAAAGTTCTGTCATGGTTTAACTCCATATAGCAAACGAGCATCATGCAGCACCTTGCTCACACTCACCCCACGGTGAAAAGGGAAGGACAATCAGAAATTAAAATGGCAAAGCCTGTGGTTTGGGATGAGAGCAGTTTAAATTTTGAAATAAAGTAAAATACAATCATCATCCATCTCATCTTAAAGTAGTAGAAAGAACAAGAGAACCCCAGAATAAGTGTTGCAATACAATTTCTCATGATCCACTGCCCAATGCCCAGCCCATTCCAGAGTAGTATTGGTCCCCTTCCAGCCAACTCCTCCCCAGTTTATATACTCAACAAGATGTTTTGTGGTATGGAATATCCCTTTGGCTAGTTCAGCTCAGCTACACACCCTCACAGCTTTTTGTGCATGTCTTCATTGTTAAAACATGAAAAACTGAAAAGCTTTTGACTTAGGGCAGACACTACTTAGCAATAACTAAAACACCAGTGTGTTATCAACATTTTTCTCATAATAAAGCAAAAATCTACTGCATTGTATCAGCTATTAGAAAATTAACCCTATCCCAGCTAAAACTAGGATACTAATATAGAAATAGTGGCAGAACAATAGAGAAATTCATGTTAACCTGTACATGAAGGTGATGATCAACAAAATCAATGAAAATTTTTGAAGTTGTTTTGAAATTCTACTTCAAAACTGAAAAAGAGAAGATAGGGAGAATAGACATTTAATAAACATTGGTACTATCTGAAATCTGACACAATTTTCACCTGAACCAGTTATCCTAAACAACTCTTAGAACCACTGCAAAGAAGCAGTGAGGCCTAGATGTCTTAAATTTTAAGGAATTTCAGAAATGGAAGAATACTGTTAGAAAATATGTGTGTGTATATATATATATAGCTAGCCACATGTAAGTAGCTAAAACCTGTCAGATCATTCCAAGAGCACTTCAGGAGAAACAAACCATGATTATACATCCAGAGACACCCAACTGTTTCAGAAAAAGGAGTCAAAATAAACAGGAGATCTTCCATAGGAAGAATCATGTACAATTAGTATCTTTCCCAGTATGGCTGTCAGTCATCACAACTCCATTTAGATTTCTATTATGCTCTATTACACTTCTCTTACCAAGATTATGGGCTGTATCCACATACAACTCTCAAAATTTTCAATAGAACCTAAACTCAAACTGTATTTTCTTCATCTTAAATCTCTTGTTCATGGCCTTGAATTATCACTTTATAAATATAATTTAGTTTAAGTGATCATGAAATTTATATCCCGACCCAGGTAACAATGATTGTCATAAAAAATGAGATATTACTGAAATAAAATGTGTGCTTTGCAAATGAGTTGTTTTTACATTGCAAAATGAGTTCCTTCAAACAACAGGTAGAAAAGAGAAGACCTTGGATTAGAGATGACATTGTTATTCTCCTTGGGCATATCAGTGATAGAGGAATAATAGTGGAAAAAGAAAGAGTATAAACTGGCAATTACTAACTTTTGTCTCAAAATTAGAGCGAAAGTTCTAACTATGTGGAGACAAGGAAGACAGTTGTTTTGGAGAGATGCAGATATATCTATTAATTTGTATTTATTTAGTATTAGAAAATGTTTTCTTTTACTCCTGTGTCCCAAAGAACTCTATTAGTGTAATCAAATGTAGGACAGAATTCAGAGACAGCTAGGAAAATGCAAGGGGGAGTTGGTGGATGAAATTTTGCATACATGTATATCCTAGCTTTTATTACACTTTCAGGAGAGTGAAAAATCAACATAATTTGTTTAAAAAAAAAAAAAGCCATATTCCTCATTATGTTGTTGGGGTTTTAATTTTTCTTTTTAATTTTGCTCTTTTTTTGTCAGATGAGTTCTTTATTTTATATATCATGGCTATTTACTTAACTTATTGTGAGTGAAAAGCATCTTTAATGGAAAAGAAAGGATTTTTAAACACCATGTTTCCTGACCCAAAATCTTCATCTTTTTCAAGTGTTAAATATGGTATTTCGCATAGCTGGTGTAAGTATTTATATTATTTGAGGGTAAAAGTGAAGTTACCCTATTTGTAGCTATAGTCTTTCATATTTTGAGACAGTAACCAGTCTTATTCTTTCTGCTATCACTAAAATCAAGTCAGACACTTTATATCTTTTGTCCTAAGACAAATTGATTTGAAGGTGTGACTGAATACCGGGGTAGTCATACAAAGCAATCTATAACTTATTTGTGGTGCTTGTAATGTTCTTCTTCTTTGTCCTTTCTGTATCTGTTTTATTCTGCTTGAATGAACCTTGTTTTCTGTGTTGCACACACTTGGCTTAAGGTAAAGCCTAGAGTTCAATCCTACATCTAGTCTACTGACCTTTTTAATTTTTTTAATTTAAATTCAAATAAAATTCCAGAGAAGATCAATTGCTGCAGTATCATTCACAAACATGTGTTTTGTTCCTGTAGCTTCAAAGAAACACACAATTTGCAAAAATCAATGGACTACAAAAACTAAATCTCATGTAAATTTTGTAAAGTTCCTGCCTTCCCAAAGTACATCATGTAACACTACTAAGCAGTATGCAACAACTATTACAGCTGAAAGTAAAACCGTTCAGTATGTGAAATATTAATCTTTGTCTTCTTTGTAATGCAGAGTATTCAGGGCCTCCAGTCTCCACCTGATACGCACAATCTCAAAACAGAAATCAAATCATGACGACTGAGGGAATGTTGAACCTCTAGGAGATGTTGTTAAGCTGCCCATATGACTTCCCATAACTATTGTCAACATTAATTAATAGAGAGCCCTGATGCCCACGAAGAGGAATCTAAAGCATCATCTGGCTTTTGGTTCAAAAAGTTTATGAAACTCACTGTCAAGTAGCAGACTGACTGCAGCTGATGGATGCACAGGGATATCTTAAAATAAGGTAAAACTCCTAAAGGAGTCCTTATCCTCCTTAGCCTTTGTGATGTCCTAGTGTAAATTGAAAATGCAAGGAACAACCAATCATTCCCCTTTTTTTTCCCATGGTCACATGTGATAAACTGGACAGCATGTTGCATCAGTTTTATGAAATATCAAGATCTTCCTGGAATGAGAATTCTCTGTTGTTGCCTATGCCACCTTGGAACCGTTTTTCAATGCCTTCACAGGACCTGCATCACAGTAGAGGAGTGAAGACTCAAGTCTGAAATCTATTCAGGTTCAGATATATCAATAAGATGCAATTGTTTGGAACAGCATTGAACTCCAAATGTCTGTCTTATCTGTGCAAGCCAGTGAAAAAAAAAAAAAAATAAACAAAAATAAGGACTGAGAAACCCTCGACACACAAATTAATCCCAGAATTAAACTGGTTTTCTAGCTATGCATTTGCAGAATACATTAATTTTCATTGCAGTCTTCTGCTGGAAAAACCCAGACACTAACAAGTACTGAGGCAAAATACAGCTTAAGAGGATCCTGCAAATACTTAATCTCTAAATGTGCCTTAAGCAGAAACAACCCAATATCCTGCACTTAAAATGAAAATATATTTCTCCTTTGTGAATAGTTAGCTGGAGCCAAGAACACATCTGTTATGAAGATTCTACCTCATTTTTGTGCTCTGCATTCTTGAGAACAAAAGGTTAAAAAAATCATTTACAAATGTGTATCTGCAAAGAACTCTGTATTATTTAGTTACTATTCTATTTAAAGTATTCTGTATATCTGCTGTTTATCATTAAGTTCACTAACATAAAACTGAATCTGCCCTGAGGTGATAATCTAAAAAAGGGACATTAGTGAGAGAAAATGTTATGGGAATGACAGAAGAATGCAGCTATGTATTGATGAACAGTGAGTGTTCAGTGACCCAAGACAGAGGAAGCTATAAATGATTCATAACTTTGAGAAACTCTGTAGTTTCAGTAATTTAAGACATACAGTTCTGTCTAATTAGACGTAAGTACAGTATCTATTCTAGTCAGTTCTTTTATTAGGTCCTGGCTTCAATAAAATTATTTTCATGTGATGCACATTGCTATTTTAAGGGCCTCTGTATGCTGTATTCCTTGATTTATTATTATCTGATTTGCACATTGAAAACAATTGCTCTCAGGAGAATTACAATGGGATTTGATTCAGATGTAAATAAATAACAGAAGAGCCCTGAGATCCCAGCACAGTTTGCTTATTTTTGCAGAGCTTTCCAGATTTCCCAGCTTGACAGAAAATCTTTTTCAAACTTAAAGGCATAAATTTAAAATTTGTGTCTCACTTTTTTTTTTTTTTTTTTTTT
>VXBB01008157.1:0-16407 GCA_013399915.1 Illadopsis cleaveri
AGCTGCTCTGAAGAGCCCTGAAGGAGCTGGTTGTACCCGTCACCGCGGTGCCAGGTGATGTGACAGTCCCTCCCACGTAGCTCTGCCGTCAGTGCCACAGCTCCTGTCCTGCCCTCCTTGCCTTCAGAATTCATCCTGTAGCCACAGTGTGCCTGTGAAGTGTTTAAATTGCAGCTCTGGGCCCGTTTCTGTGCTGCACAGGCACTCAGGCTCAGGATTTTAGTGGTTGTAGCTCACGGTGTATAATTGAACAGCCTTAGGGAACCACTGTCGGAACCAAGAGGCTCCGGGCAATGATTTGAGTCTGTTGGTGAATTACAAGGTACATTTTTCAGATGTTCATGTATTTATCCATTCCCATGGTGCTGCATTTCCTTTGGAGGGACGTGCTGATGAATGACCACCGCAGGCAATGGAGAGGGACAGGTTTCCTTTGAGCCAGCTGGTGTGGGAAGCCTTCAGAATCACTGAAAATAACAGAACAACTTGAAAACAATGAGCAATACCTTGATATGTGCTTATTCTCTTACCCTGTGCCACCATGAAGCTTTTTCACATGTTCCCAAAGCTGGGCTGGCAGCAGAGGGGTCTGTCAGTGAACATCCAGAGGTGGAATCCTAGAATGCTGGAAAAGACCTTTAAGACATCAAATCCAACTATCAATTCATATTCACCACAAAACCATGTCCTCAAGTGCCACGTCCACATGTTTTTTGAATGCTTCCAGGGATGTAGATTCTACCACTGCCCTGGGCAGCCTGTGCTGATGTTTTACGACCCTTTCTGTGAAAAAATGTTTTCTAATATTTAATCTAAACCTCTCCTGGCACAACTTGGGGCCATTTCCTCTCGCACCTGCAGCCCACGCTCTGCTGAAGCATTGCTGGCTGGGGGTGACTGTCCCCTGGGATTCCTTGATACCTAACCAGGGGTTTTCCTCCCTGGGTGGCTGAGGTGGGAGGAGAATTTTCCTGGTCATGCTGTTCCTGCTCCAGTGGAGAAGAATCAGGAGCTGTGGGTGCCCTGGTTCCCTGCTGGCGCAGGAAGAGCCAAGCAGTTCACATCTGACCCAGTTCTGCCTTGCTGTGGTTCCACTGAGTGCAGGAATGGGATTATGAGGGAGGAAACACCAAAAAATTAGAAGTTAAGGCCTGGTTGTGCCTGTTACACCCTCTTTGAGGACTTGGGAACCAAGTATGATACAGACACTCCAGACTGTTTCCTCTTCCTATTCCACGTGTTCCATGTTTCCCACAGGCAGTGAGTGAACACGTGCAGGGTGTGGCAGCACGTGCAGTAATTTCTGTTAGGCTGGAGTTTCTTTATTAAGGCTTTCAGTGCATAACAACATCTACCTGTTGTTACTGGTCCCCTCTGGAGTAAGAGGGAGGCTCTCCCAGGAGGAGGCAGCAGCAGCTGCAGAGCTGTGGAGTCTTTGTCAGCAAGTGGCAGAGGGGACCTCCGACATGGACAGGGTGATTAATCTGGATTACGACAGGAAACATGTTTTTCCGTGTCAGATCCATCTTATGAATCCCAAGGCAGCTGCTGCTCTTCATCAGAGTTCAGTGAATCCTTTGCTTGAATTAAACAGTCCAGTGACAGGAGAGATGCAGGAAATGGCTCTCATTCCCTTTAAGCTGACTGCTCACATTCCTTGCTTCCTCTGTTTGCCTTTTCCAAAGGTAAGACCAACCATTAATTTAGTAATTTGCGGGCCCGACAGGCTCAGAGGCTTTCAAAGGTTATTGCTCGCGCAGCCTCGTCTCCCAATCCTCTGGGACGTGCTGTGTGAAGTGGTGGAAATGGTGCATGATGAGGGGGATGCCCTTTGGAAAAGGTTAAGCCTGCTGCCGGTTTATCACGGCCCTGCGAGCAGGCGGGCGGCCGCTGGGAAATCAGCGAGATCCGAGGGAGGCGGCCCTGCCCCGCTGCCGGGAGTGGGCCCGGGCATGTGTGGAATTCGGATTGAGGCCTTGGGATTTCAGCTTTTATACCATTCGTATGTTTCTAACCCTGCAATTCTTTAGTGTATAAATCCAATCTCCATACACAGTGTGAGCTGCTGCTTCCCCATTTTGGTCAGACACAATTCCTCTCCAGGCCTGAGAATCAAGGACACCTCACTGCCTCAGGCCCTGAGGCCAACTGCCCTGAGAGATGTGAACAAAAATGAGTTGGGGAGGAGCAAACTTGGGATGAAAAAACTTCATTACCCGAAGCTGTAATTGGTTATTGATATTTGTAAAAGATTAACCCCAGTATGCAAATGGACCAAATTTATAAAAGTGTGAAAACCCATGATCCATTGTCCATTTTTGGGTGTAGCCTCTGGGGGGCTTAGTCTGCCCGAAATGTACCTGCAGGCCCTTCAATAAATAGAACTGCTTTTTATTCCCTTGATTTTGCCTGGCCTCTGTTTTAGGTAGCCCTGGAAAAGGCATGAGGATGAGTGGGATCAGATGAACCCTGGCACTGCCACTGCTGCATTTCAGCTCCTCAGCAGTGTCCTGGTGAGGGGATGCAACGTCACTGTGGCAGGAGCTTCGCCAGCCCCCCAGTACCAATGGGGCACTGTTGATTTTGGCTCTGCCCTGTTGGTAACCACCTTGTCAAATGCTCTGTCCATGCCGGTGGCTGTTCTTGGTTCCATGTTTTGTTATTATTTAATGCAGAAAATCATAGAATCACTGGAGTTGGAAAAAGCCTCCAAGGTCATTGAGACCAACCTGTGGCCAATTCCCACCTTGTCACCCAGCCTAGAGCACTGAGTGCCACGTTCAATCCTTCCTTGGACACCTCCAGTGGTGGGGACTCCACCCTGGGCAACCCATTCCAATGCCTCACCACCCTTTTCATGGAGAAATTCTTCCTGGATATGCAAAATTCTGCATTTGGAAGTGAAGCACGGCACAGACATATTTTGAGCAACTGGAAGGAATGAGAACAGGAGCTGATATTTAGCTATTGAGATTTTATACTCCACCGTTGTATACTTAATATCTTCATTATTGCTGCCCCCAAGTGCCTCCATTACACCACAACTGTGAAACTGGTTTTAGTCTGTGTTTTTGGATTAATTCTGTTTGTTCCCGTTTCCATGTAGCTGGTTTTCTTTCAAATCAGGAGAACTGAAACCTCCCAGCAGCCAACACAAGAAGAAGGGGAAACCTGAACAGGAAAGCCCAGAATTTGCAGCCTCATCCAGGGAGGTGAGCTGAGCTCTGCCACCACCCCCTGCCCCTGTCTGCAGCAAGTTTTTCTGCAGGTTCCCTCTCCACAGCCTGGACTGGGAGGGAACGTTCCTGCAGCTTTTTCAGCTCCATTAGGTTGTACAGCTGAAATGGATGGAGCTAATGAACATGTGCACAAGCTGGATGGCTCAGGAGCTGGAGAGCCTGGGAGCAAGTGAGGCAGAATTAGGCAAGTAAGGAACTTGATTGTTTATCAGGTGATAAAAGATTGGTGTGAATTGCAGGAGACACGGGAAATTTGGAAGATATGTAGATCTAAATGGATACATTTGTTCCAATTAAATTAGGGTGAGGGAACAGAATGCCTGTTCAGAAGAACCACAGACAGAGGTTTTCATCTTATTTACCCTGATTCCTGGAAGAACAATTAATAGGAATGTTCCTGTGGCTGGAAAGCCCCACGGTGCTGGTTAAAGCTTCCCTCACATGTCCTGGAGAAGGGAAAGGATGGCAAATCAAGGTGACATGGAAAACCCTTCTGACAAGTTGTTTTTAGAGAATCTGAACCTTCCCCTTTGCTGTGAGGTTTGATTTCCTCTCTGTAAAGTTTTGTTTGTTCTTTAAAACAAATTTTAATTGGGAACTTTACCAGATTCATTTCTAAACCCGGTATTGCTTTTTTTCCAATTACAAGTGTTCTTCCTGCAGCCTTTGGAAAACACAATATTTCTGTGAAGGTTTTGGGAAGCATCTCAAAGAAAACTTTGATTAAAACCCTGCAAACTGAAGCATGTGAGAAATGTGTTGTTACAGGCAGCCTCCCCAAAGTAATCTATTTTTATGAAAAACTGGAATGTGCTCATTTACGCCCATTGCCCTGAGGGCACAGACCTCTCTTGGGAGGGGGGAAGGATGTTTCCAGAGGTTTTGATACAGAGAGGAAACTCAACCCCAGAATTTCTCTTCTTTGTGTCCCGTCTTGAAGCTCCTGCTGTTCCTGTCACCCCCGTCCTGTCACTGCAGCTGTGCAGAATGTAAACACAACGATTTCCCAGCCCCGGAGCCCCCTGGAAATTCTCCTGTCAGGTTCATGCAGCCACTGCTTGGCACCTTCCTCCCATTCAGGGCTCAGGATTACTGTGGCATTGACTGAACAGGAAATTCATGGAGGAAAATTAAGCCTCCAAAAGATACAATAATTTAAATAATTGGCAATTTTTTGTGTGTATGTGAGAACATGAGAAATGCAGCGTGTTCATTCACTGTCAGCTCCTCCAGGACCGCATTACAGGAGCAGATGAATTCTTATGAAACAAAGATTCTATTTTCATGCAAATATCCCTCAGTAATAAAACACCCAGGGAATAAAAATGACAGGAAAATGTATGAGGTACAAGCAGAACTGTTTCCAGAGCAGTGTGTTTCCCACGGAGCCTCAGTGGCTCCTCACACCCTGGGCTGTGCTGGGACAAGGGGCTGTGCAGGATCAGGATGGGGGAGCAGTGGGATGGGGCAAGTTGCTGCATCTGCTGCTCATGGAATCAGGGAACCATTTAGGGAGGAAAAGATGCTGCTTCTGAGCTGTAATTTCTGTGCAGAAATGATCTTTTCTACTCCTATATTGTGACAGGGAAACCCATTCGTACAGGGTTGGGAAGGGGCTGCCCGAACTGCTGTGAAGGGAGATTTTCAGAGCTACAAATTTGAAGTTTTTCCCTTCCTTCTATTTAAAATAACTTCATTCTGTCGAAGCAAAAATCTTTTGTTCAAAATTCCTTTGATTGCCAAATCTGTTAACGAATTCTCAACGCCTCTGTTGTGATCGAGGTGTGAGGAATTTCCCTGGAATGGCAGCTGGTGGGGTGTGGGGCAGGCTCAGCCTGTCCATGCTTAGGTGGTTCCCAAAGCTAATTCCTGCATATTCTTAATTGATCTTCTCTGTCCCTTCCCTTTGGGAATGCCAGGTTCATCTCTTGGGCTGCTGGGTGTCCTGCCAGCCTGTTGCAACATTAATCAAGTTTTTGGGTTTTTTCTGCTGTATCTTGAGCCTTCCAAGCATGGATTTAAATATTAGATGAAACTAAATTAATCAATGTATAAATTAATTACCAAAAATGACTTTGCCTCAGAGGCTGAAGCAGGGATGGGTGAGAGGGAAACCTAAATGCCGAAATTAAAATCTCGATCAAACTTTAAAAATAATGGATAATTACAGGGCTTTTTTTTTTTTAAATGTTCATATTAAATTGTAAGGAATTATTAGATATTTAACTGACATTTATCCAGATAGCCCACAGCAAGTTAGGTAGCGCTTACATGCTGTAATAAATGTCAGCATTTAAAAATTAATTGCTGTGCTATCTAACTTGCTGTGGGCTGTCTCGTTAAATATTAATGGGATGTCTAAAAATATGTTATGAGCTGAAAGGATTATTTGGATACGGGATTGCGGAGTTCTAAGGCCTAAAGGGGAAAGCTGTGTTTGAGCATCACCAGTTCCTGGGGATTGCTGTCTGACAAAGCAGCTCTGGCTGTGCCCTCTCCAGCAGGAACGGGGTCTGGGAGAGCCCAGGGCTGTGTGGGGAAATCTTTCTCTGTGAGGGTGGGGAGGCCTTGTCACAGGCGCCCAGAGAAGCCCCTGGATCCCTGGAAATGTTCCAGGCCAGCTTGGATGGGGCTTGGAGCAACCTGGGCTAGTGGAAGGTGTCCCTGCCCATGGCAGGGGTGGAATGGGATGGACTTTAAGGTCCTTTCAACCCAAACCATTCTGGGATTCTGCGATCCTTCAGCTCCTTTGATAATGAATTAAAGGAAACCAGTCCTGGCAGAGATTGATCAGCTCCTCAGCAAGGAAATAGATTTTCCCCCTGCTCCAGTGGAGAAGAATCAGGAGCTGTGGGTGCCCTGGTTCCCTGCTGGCGCAGGAAGAGCCAAGCAGTTCACACCTGACCCATTCTGCCTTGCTGGGGTTCCACTGAGTGCAGGAATGGGATTATGAGGGAGGAAACACCAAAAAATTAAAAGTTAAGGCCTGGTTGTGCCTGTTACACCCTCTTTAAGGACCTGGGAAGCAAACTCAGTGTTGCTGTTTCACATCTCTCCTGCTGCCCCATCTCCAGGCTGGGGATGGCCCTTGTGCTCAGGCTGGGAAGGAGGAGGAGGGGAGGAAGTCTGAGCACGGCCTCGGCTGCTCCCTGCCAGGAGGAGATAACACACGGTGGAGAAGGTGAAACAGGAGGGAGGGAGGTCCTGTCCAACATGAGTACTGGTATTTATTATTTATTTTGAGCAAGCCGTGCCAAATGCTTTGCAGAGAACACACAGCCGAGCATGTGAGGGGTGTAAAGAGCGGCACAAACACCAGGAGGGAAAAGTCTTTTGCAGCTCAGTGATAAAACTGAAGGGATATTTCTGTCCTGAGTCAGTCTCGCCCATGAATTATGCATGCTGGCCTCCCAGAAACACGGGGTAATCAGGAATGCACCGTGCCCGTGGTGAACACAATGCATGCTGCTGTAATAGAGCTAAAGACCATTCCCAGCCACTCTTGCTATTACAGCTAAGAAATGTGCAGTGTTTTCCCACTCAGCCACCACTTTAACTCCAATGCTCTGCTATTCCCCAAACACTAATAAAAGTGTTTGGAGTGAGCCAGAGCTTCTGCACGCAGAGGAAAGGCTCCTGGATAAGACTGTGGGATGGTTCTCCCTGTGGCTGCAGGGTTTGGAGCCAATTCAGGTACCTGGTGGGGTTCCCTGGTGAGTTCCTCCCCTGAGGGTTCACTCACAGAGCGAGTTAACTCTACAACCAAGGAACTCCCTGTCTCCTGAGTGTCCCATGCTCAGCCAGCTGGCAGGGAGCGGGGATCAATCCCAGAGGAGGATCTGTCCGTGTCCCAAGTGCTGGTGCTGCAGGGGCAGGTGCCACAGCCTGGTGGGGTGAGCTCAGGGGCTGCATCACCCCCCTCTGCCTCTGTTTCACTTCCCTTGTTTTTATCCATGTCAAACAAAAGTCCAGCAAAATTTGGATCTTGGAGGTCTTTTCCAATCTAAATGGTGTGATTCCCTGATTTTGTAGCTTCTGAGACAAAGATCTACCCTGATGTGGCTTTTCAGTCAGCTGGAGCATATGGATCAGGTCTGCATGGATTTTGGAGAAGTGGCATCTTGGGAATAGAAACGGTGGGACTGTTGCAGGAATACCTGCTGGGCCCTCTGCCCACCTTGAGCAGGAGAAGACAAAGTGTGTCCTGCACAATTTCTGTCCTTTCCAGCCTCGATCTGTTCCCAACATGCTCTGGAATGCCCACATGAAGTAGAACATTCTCTGCAAACACTCAGCCTGGGTGGTGTTCATCCAGCACGTTGCCTTTAATTCAACAAAAACCAGCAGAGAATTGAATTGAAGATGATTCAGAATTCCCACTTCCTTTCCCCTGAACAGACCAAGGGATGTGTTTTCATTCATCGTATACTCAGTTCAAAGCACCATTTACTGCTAAAGGATCGAGCAAATATAATTTAAAGTTCCACTGTGCATGTGGCAGATTTAATTAGTGTACTTGGGAGCTCGAAGTTACTCAGGAAGTATTTGTTTGCATAAAACCCGGCTATGTCTGCAATTTAAACTGGAATAAAGTAATGCAGTTATGGAGGACTTAATGAGTTGTTGCATAAACACCATCCTGGATGGGGAATTAGATTAGGAAATAAAACTGGGTTAGGAAGTGCACCCAAATCCAGCCTGCCACATCCTCCTGCCCACAGAGACTGTTAATGCCATTCAGTTAACGTGGATAGAATTGTGTGGCTGTGGGAGGAGCTGGAGTGAAGATCCCTCGTGCTTGTTATCCCATCTGTGCATCCACTGGAGCATCACCCCTGTGGCTGGAAGTGACAGTGGTGAGGGCACTGATGGGATCAGGACAGCTCCTTGGCAGGAGGAGAGCCTCTCAGATAACTTCATCCCTTGTGGGGTCTGGGAAGTTTGTCCTAAAACACTGCAATGTTTTGTGCAGAATTGTCAGAGAAGGGTCTCGCCTGGGAGGGTGATGCAGAGACAGAGCCCGGTCTGGTGTTTCATACACGTCTGTCCACCCCACTCAGAGGTCGGGCTGCTGGCAGGCAGCTTAGAACCTGTCTGTGAAGCTGGTGAGGATTCAAGTTGGAAGCCAATATGATGACACAGCCCAGATTTGTGTGAGGAGCAGAGAAAACGGCTCAGGATGTGCCGTGGGGAGCGGGGTCACCGGCCGCGGGCAGGATAAGCGATGCTCCGCCAGCCCTCGGGGAGGAACCCTCGGGTATCGATTAAACCCGACGCGAATGGCAGGCAGATGGTTCTCTCTCCCCACCCCCCAACGGAATTTCCACCTTGCACTTCCCATATAAAACCCATTATCTCGTCCAGCCCAGAACGGCAGTGATGAAATTGGGTGAGTGAACGCTTGTTTCCGACTTGGGAAGTTCAGTTGTTACCTGGTACCTCTGGAGGTCACTATAACAAAGAAAAATACAGATACTAGAAGAGGTTTTTAAGGTTTTTATTTGACTATTTGCTCTCAAAGTTGTTTTTTTTTTTGTGTCACAGCATGTGCATGTGTGAAATCTGATCAATTAATGCAGGTGTTTTAATGAATTTCTCTGGGGAAAGTTCTTGATCCTGCAGGATTTTGATTCAGCTGTCTGTCCTTCCTGTTACCTACAGCAGTCATTGCCTGCTGTGCCTTCCCAGTTTGAAGAATTCCCCACTGGTCAGAAATGGAAGATCTAACCTGGCACTCCACATCCTGCTAATATGTGCAGACCCCCTGAAACTCTGGGCTTACACCCTGAGGTGTAAGGAGGGTTTGATGTAATTTAATGTTTTTGGGTTTGTTTTTTTCTTTTTCTTTTTTTTTTTTTTTTTTACACTGATGCCAGAACTGCAACGTGGTGTTCTTAAGAGACATAGTTTTAAATAGAAATAGTTTTAAGGCAAATGAACTCAAGTAACACCTAGTCAGATGTCCAGTAGGTCATGTTCCACCACTGGGATATCAGCTGGTCCTTCTTAATAAAGCAAAAAGCTTTATTAACTAATCTCTAATAAAGGTGACTAATTGCAGTGGAATTTAACAGCTGCCAATTGTCTTTTTTTTTTTTTTTTTTTACACTGATGCCAGAACTGCAACGTGGTGTTCTTAAGAGACATAGTTTTAAATAGAAATAGTTTTAAGGCAAATGAACTCAAGTAACACCTAGTCAGATGTCCAGTAGGTCATGTTCCACCACTGGGATATCAGCTGGTCCTTCTTAATAAAGCAAAAAGCTTTATTAAATAATCTCTAATAAAGGTGACTAATTGCAGTGGAATTTAACAGGTGCCAATTGTCTTTTTTTTTTTTTTGCGATATGCACCAAACCAAGAAAGGACCCAATACTCTGAGTATTCTGTTTCTTTAATGCTATATAAATATCCCTACAAAGAGAATTTCTGTTAATGCTACCATTTAAAAGATCTTTTATCTGAAAGAAAGATGCTGATAGAGCCATTCCCATTGGTTTCTGTTCAACAGGTTCTTAGTCCTTGCTGGTAGAGGTGGGTGCTCGTATCAGCCATTTCACACCCTGTGTTGAATCTTTATTTCAGGGTAGACAATTGCAGCATCACTCAGAAGATGTTATTTGGGAACTTTCCAGGAGAAATAAGAATTTTTCATCCTGGTGATATGCAGCATGACCTTCAACTCTGAACACCCTAAAATAAAGTTTGTCTGAACTTTCCCACTGATGTATGCAGGCTGCAGGATAAAGCCTGAAGGTTTCTCCTGCTCGGAAGCTTGTGTTCTCCAGCAGTTTATCACCTGGAAAGTACAATGTCTATTCCCTGATATGTCAGGATAGAGACACTATTTTTTGTTTGATGGCACAGCTTGACTTTTCAATGACTAAAATTTACATCGTGGGGTTTCAATCATCCGAGTTAGTTCTTAGCCAAACTTCAAATGCCTTTGATCGCTGCCCATGGGTTAACTGCTCTGAGGAGTCTCAAAACTGTTGGTATTGTTAAACAGACAACATATTTTTCTTTTGATTAGACACCGAGGCCAGCAACACTGTCTGCTGTGCAGAGTTATCTGAGCAGTCTTCTCAAGTGCTGCAAGTTTACCCTTGAATATGACAGATATAAACCACCTTTTCTGTGTCTGTGTATCTTTCAGTCAAGTGATTGATCTGCCACATTAGTGCGAGCTCCAGCTTTGTCACCCTGGCACTTGTAGGCTGAGCTATATATTCTGCAAGGGGAGACTGCCAAGGACAATCCTAGGATGGAGTAATCACCAGAAGAAACCTTTGCATCATTTGCAAATATATGAATTTGGTTTGTATACTAAGAGGCACAGAATGTCCCTAACAGAAATTGTTTTCAAGGACAAGCACAGAGCCCAGAGAAAATGCTCCAGCCTCAGTCACATCACTTAACATCTTCAGTGGGCATTAACTTTGCAGAGGTGCTACTAACCAGCTGGTTAAAAACCTCTGCTGATATTATTTCAAGATCTGTAAGGACATAAGGGAAGGACACGAGGAACGTGGTATGAGCTGCGTTTCATAATTTTCCTTTAAATTAAATTTTGGAAATGAACGCAAAAAAAGATGAAGATGCTGTGCAGAAGTGGGACAGAGCATGGCAAATTCAATCACTTTATTCAGGACACGGATAATTCCTAATGACAGTAGGCAGAAGAGCAAGGTCCTATCAATTAGTGCCAATCAGGTGCTAAGTGTAGCTTCTGTTCCAGGGTAAATGTGGGCAGGAGATGACGCTGCCTCCTTCGTTTTGCTGGGGGAGCTGTTGGAGGAGCTGCATGTTCTCGGTGCTGTCTTGTGCAAGAGTCAAGCAGGAAAAAGCCCATCGTGTCGCCCATCGTGTCGAATGGCC
Source organism: Illadopsis cleaveri (assembly GCA_013399915.1). NCBI lineage: Eukaryota > Metazoa > Chordata > Aves > Passeriformes > Timaliidae > Illadopsis > Illadopsis cleaveri. The sequence goes on from VXBB01008157.1 coordinate 11,118, forward strand.
TGGCTGAGCTTCCTGAATTTCAAGGGCTTTAAGTGTGGAGTAACTTCCTTTGGTAAGAGCAGGCACAGTACGGAGTGAACAGGACACATTCAGTGGGGGAGAGGGTGTCTCTTGTTCTGCCTTGCAATCACTCCGTGCAAAAAAAGAAGAAAGAAGAGCTCAGTAAGAGTTAAACAATGGTTCTTAACACCTGCAAAGCTAGGACATTGCAAATAGCAATTATAACTTAAAAAGGATGGGGTTTACAGTGGCTTTGGTAAGGGATTTTTTTGGAAATGAGCATTTAAGAGAAGCGGAACTTATTGTGTGGTAATGGAAATGGAATTTTGTACAAGAATCAGCACCTGTGACCTGATAAATTGGGCAGCAGCAGGTCCAGGGCGTCCTTCCCTCAGTCCTGCCCATGCAGAGCCCGGTCCAGGCATGACTGTGACATTCCTTCAGGATTTGGGACTGTTCCTCTCCGAGCCTGTTGGTGCCACAGCTGGGTCCAGGCATGACTGTGACATGCCTTCAGGATTTGGGACCTTTCCTCTCTGAGCCTGTTGGTGCCACAGCTGGGTCCAGGCATGACTGTGACATTCCTTCAGGATTTGGGACCTTTCCTCTCTGAGCCTGTTGGTGCCACAGCTGGGTCCAGGCATGACTGTGGCATTCCTTCAGGATTTGGGACTGTTCCTCTCTGAGCCTGTCGGTGCCACAGCCGTGAGTGGCACTGACCTGTGGGGAACTCAGCAGAGTGTGAACTGTCAGATGAAGCTGGGGAAAAAAGATCCCTTGGAAGTTTGAATGGCAGCTGTCAAATGTGCACCTGAGACCAACCTCTGTTTAATTTGTCTCAAGAGATGAGAGATTCCTTGGTGACATTTCGTTCTGTCTCCAGAGGTGCAGAGGTGAGGGGTTCTGGAGACCACTTCTCTGAAGTGCTACAGAATAAGTATTCAGTTCTCTTTTCTCCTAAGAGACTCTGGGCATCTTGTCGAAATACCAAGGAGAGAAAGGCAGAAAGACATAAAAAGGTCATTAGAAGAATTTAAGAAAGTGGCATTTAGCAGATGCAATGGCCCCGTGATGGCTGCAGTGCCAGCCTTCACACTAATTGTGGCTCAGAAAGATCACCAGGAATGGTCTTCAGAGGAATCTCAGAGAAATATTCCAAGTCTCATTTGTCAATAGATTTTACTAAGGAGCTGTTGATGGAGTAAAACAGAAAGCAACACATCCCCCTTCACTGCAGGATGGCTGGAGTAAGGGATCTCCTTGAAGTTACAACAGGAATTGTAAACACCAACAGGTTGTATCTCCCAGCTCAATTTTGGGCAGTTTCAGTGGGGATGTGGAGTCCTGCCCTGTTCCTGACCTCCTGAAGGAGTGAAAAGCTGGACATTGCCTGCAGTGGAATCACTGAATTGTGGAATGGCCTGGGTTGGAAGGGAAATTAAAAGTCATGTAATTGCACCGCCCTGATGTGGACAGGGACACTAGAACAGGTTGCTGAGAGCCCCCTCCAACCTGCCCTTGAACACTCCGAGGGATGGGGCAGTTCCTGGAAAAATGCAGATTTAGTGCTTCCTGGGTTGTGTTTATTTGCCTTCAGAATAATCTCACCATTGAACTTTTCATAAAAAAGCCAAACATGTATTAAAAGGAATTTGGTTGGGTTTTTTGGCTGTTTTTTTGGTGTTTGCGTGTGGGTTTTTTTGTTGTTGTTGTTGTTTTTTGTTTTGTTTTGTTTTTTTTTTAATTTTATTAGTATTTCAGTATGAACACCCCCCACCCCCTACCGAGCCCAGGCTCTCTATCCAGGGGTGAATATTCCCATACAAGATTATTCCCTGGTGCTGATGTTCCGACTGGCTGGGAGGAAAGCTTGTTAAAGAGGATTTTTCCCCAGTTCCTCCAGCTCTCCTCGTTGCCTTGTTTGATGTGGGCAATCTGATATGAAGGCAAATGCACCTTCAAGTGCTCAGGAAGTGCCAGGATCTACGGAGATAATGAATTAAAACGCTGCCATGGAGCTCGTTCCACCTCTGATGTGCATGTTTAATTATGTGACAGGTTTTGATAGAAAGTACAATGTTTAAGTGTCTGTAAATTCCAAGCATCCGGTTTGATGAACTGATCTTTATGTATTCCTGCCTCATAAATGGCTTTGAATGCACTTCTAACAAGAGACTGGATTAGGCATAATAGGACAGGGACAGCACGGGGAGAACGTTTCAATTGGCATCTAAAAGGCATCACTTTCTGTGTGGGGTGAGAGTGTGAAAGTGCCTTTTAGAATAACCCGTGAAAAATGCAGGAGATGAGTTAAATGTGAGCCCAGGAGGAAGGTCTTGAAGATTGTGCTTGCAGCAAAAATGTGATCAATGGGGAGCAGAGAGCGAAACAATGCGGGGCTGCCGGCGAAGTAGGTCACCCGTTAACGAGGCACTGACTCACGCAGAGGGAGAATTTAATTTTTAAACACCAAACTCTGCATTTGCCTGAAATAAAACGTATCGAGAAATTTAGCAGCTGGCCAAATAAGAAAGAAAATAATATTTATGTTTCGTTCTGCTGCGTTCGGTTTTTATTAAATTGACTTATATAGTGATTTAATAACTTTCAGCATTTAAGTCTGGATTCGATGTGACTCCTTTGTGTTGCTGCTGTTCCTGCAGCTCAGGACTCCCATGAGCCAGGAGCTGTTGAACGATGGTGGTTGTTGGGGTGGTGCAGGCAGAAATCTGTGCATTCCTTGCACTTATGCTATGGGAAGTTGATAAATTCAAGTTCTTTGTGTGCTGTCTGTTCACAGAAATAATATAAAAATATATGTGTGGGTATGAAAAGCATGAGATACCAAAGCTTTGAGAAAGCAGCTGCTGCTGGTGTATCCTTTACGTAACTCCAGGGCTGTATAAAGTGTGAGTAAAGTGACATAATTCAGATCAAGGCTTTCCCAGCATACTGGCTCTCCATGAACAGCCCATAATTTAACACGTTGCTGTTCCTCCAAGAGCAGCTCCATATTCGCTCGAACCTCTTCCTGTTGCAATTAGTATTTTATCTTATTGATTAATGGAGAAAGATCTGTAAGGCCAGTCTTAAAATCATTTAGCAGTAAAACACGGTGCAATAATAGTGTCTCTGTAATCCCTTTAATAGTGACACAGAGAAGTTATTATTTCTTCTCAGGTGTCCACGCTGGATTTATGTCAATGAGAGGGAAATTCCTTGTGGATCAGTGTGGTCACAGGCTGCAGTTTTGGAGTCCCAGACCTGAGCAGCTGAGCTGTGTGCAGCCAAGGCTCAGAGAGTTGAATAAATGCTGATAAACCACTAATTTATAATATTTAACCCTTCTGTCTTCTTTCATCTGCTATACTTTTTTTGTCAGTGGAAACTTGATACCATGATCTAGTTGAGGTGTTAGGGCTGGGTTGGACTCGATGATCTTGAAGGTCTCTTCCAATCTACAAGTTGTGTGATTCTGTGATTCTGTGATTCTGTGAAAATATCCTGTTTCATGCCCATAAATTTTCTGCAGAGCAAAACTTTTCCGATAGTGTTATTTTAAATTTCTGTATTTGCTGGTTAGCAGTGGGTCTGAAGCAGCCCCTCGAGGAAAGGAAGGGAAGGGAAGGGAAGGGAAGGGAAGGTTCTGCCCACAGGAGGCTGGAGAATGCCCAGAGCCCTTTGTCAGGGTGAGCTGTTCCAAACCAGTGTGCACTGAAAGCAGGATGCTCCACTTTTGGTCACACACCAAGTGCCTTTTTATTTTTTTGGTCCCAGCTGAGCCGAGTTAAGCCCACATCATCCCATTTTAAAGAGAGAATAAAACATCCACATGAAGCCGTGCCCCGATTTAATGGGAATAGCTCTTCTGAGCTGCAGAATTCTAAATTGCAGCTGGTGACTAAAGGTGGAATTTTTGCCATTGTGCTTGGGCTTCTGCATTATCCAGAGCAACTCATCCTCACGAGGTTTTTAAAAGCATCCTTGAGAAATGAGCACAAATTCTAGGCAATGGCCAGCATTCAACTGGCAGGAAAATCTTTTATGTCTGGAAAATGTTTGAAAAGAGAGATTTGAACCTTCCCCAAGCTTCATTAGGGGATGAGCTACCTGAAGAAAACTTCAGTGGAAGGAATGAAACAGGAATTGGGACAATGATTAGGAGAAAAGCAGGGTAATTGTCCTCTTCTCACCTGAGAATCATTTCCCCCAGGGCCAAAACTGCCTGACTCTCTCCTTGGAGCAATGATGCTCCTTTGGACCACGGCAAAGGCTAAGACAGGGACTGAAGGAATTCGGGGGGAATCTCTGTGCCTTCATTTCTGGTGGATGTTTTTACAACTGTCTGCTCCTAGGCATTGGTCTAAAATAATGAAATGCATATGTATTTTTAGAGGTGATGTGAATTTTGGATTAATTAAGTATGTAAGTCCCAAGCTCCTTCTTTGGATGTTAGCTCTTATTAATATTTATAAAAAACCAATTCCATATTAATACATTCATAGTACATCAGATATGTGGCACTACCTGGTTTAATAGATTTTTTTTAGAACATCATTGTAACTGTGAGGATGTTCTCCTCTGTCCTTCTCCGAGTTGAAAGAGTATTCATATGGATTTTTCTCCCAGTGTTTAGACAGGATTTTTCTGAAAAACCTCCTTTTTAATTACCTCTCCAGTCCATCAATAAAGGGCCGTAGGCAACGTAATTTCGGCAGCGAGCAGAGGTATAAACTGCAATCAGAACAGCCAAGGAGCAGGATTGCTGCAGGTGTGGGTTGGATCAAACCCAATACCTGGCTCTGGTGCTGGGGAATGTGAATGCATGTGGGGCTGAGGTGGGGTTTGGGGCCTCCAGCCCTGTTCTATGGTGTCTCTCAGCTGTGTCCCCCTCATGGCACCCACTGAGGGGCTGTTCTGAGTCACCTGAGGCCAGGGGCTGCTGGGGGGGCACTGCTGGGCTTGGAACATCACAGGGACCCCACAGGGCACAAGGGGTGCCCAGCTTAAACTTAAAACTGTGCTCCAGAAATTGCTTTAAACCAGGGCTGGGAGCCAGGCACATGGAGGAGGAACCAGCTGCTGGTTTTGAGTCATCCACAGAACTGTAGAATCATGGAATGGTTTGGGTTGGAAGGCACCTTAAAGATCACCCAGTTCCATCCCCTGCCATGGGCAGGGACACCTTCCACTATCCCAGGTTGTTCCAAGCCCTGTCCAGCCTGGCCTTGGACACCTCCAGGGATCCAGGGGCAGCCACAGCTTCTCTGGGTAACCTGTGCCAGGGCCT
>VXBB01008157.1:18241-42461 GCA_013399915.1 Illadopsis cleaveri
CCCTGCCCTCTGTCAGTGTGAAGCCATTGCCCCTTGTCCTGCCACTCCAGGCTCTTGTAAAGAGCCTCTCTCCACCTTTCCTGCAGCTCCCCTCAGCCACTGCAAGGCCACATTTAGGTCACTCCAAAGCTTCTCTTCTCCAGGCTGAACAATCCCAACTCTCTCAGCCTTTCCTCAGGGCAGAGATGCTCCAGCCCTCTGCTCATCTTGTTTTTTAACCACAAAGCAGTGAAGGTGTGGGCCTTGTGTCGTCGTTTCCTTGCTCTTTTGTGCTGCTGTTGGGCTAAAACTTCCCCCAGCTCCTTCCCCTGCAGTAATTAGGATTCCATATTTTGTTAAAAATCTTTTTAACATTCCTCATTTCAAAGTTAATTTGCTTTGAGAACAACCCAATTAGAGGTGAATCACTCTCTATATGTGCAATTCTGCACTAATTGCTTTATTTGATCATTTTATATTTATAAGCTAAATGCCTTATTTTCTTTAGGAGGGAGCTCTCGCTGCCTCCCACCTCTCGCAGCTCAAGGTCTTTTCCATTTGTGGGTGGCTGTTGGCAATAAAGAACAATGTTATTATACTGTTGTTCAGAGAATTGTGTCATTTGCAAAAGAATCACAGTGAGGAGCCAGCACAGACCATGTGAGGGGAGGCTGCGTGGGGGTTCTGGAGAGCAGCGTGTCCTCCTTGCCATCATGGGTGTGGAGGTTTGGATTGAATCCCTGGCTCAGGAGCTGGGGAAAATCCTCACAGAGTTCTCCACAGTGGCTCTGAGGAGAGATCTGATAGCTCATCATGCCTACAGTTACTCAGGGTTCACGCTGAAATTTAACCACGTGATCCTGTGTCCTGGTGAGGCCTTAAGATTTCAGCTTTTATATTTTTCATGTATTTGTAATCCTGAATACTTTAATGTATAGCTCTGAATACTGGTGTATACATTGAATTCTTTAGTGTGTAACTCTAACCTCCACACACAGTGTGAGCTGCTGCTTCCCCATTTTGGTCAGACACAGCAATTCCTCTCCAGGCCTGGCAATCAAGGACACCTCACTGCCTCAGGCTTGAGAGATGGAAACAAAAGTGAGTTGGGGGAGCAAACTTGGGATAAATGACTTCATTACCTGAAGCTGTAACTGGAAGATGAACCCCCAATATGGAAATAGCCCGAACTTATAAAAGTGTGAAAACCCATGATCCATGGTCCATTTTTGGGTGTAGCCCCTGGGGGGGCATTGTCTGCCTGAAAGGTACCTGCAGGCCCTTCAATAAATAGAACTGCTTTTTATCCCCTTAATTTTGTCTGGCCTCTGTTTTAGTTAAGCCCAAAAAAAGGCATCACTGGGATGTTATTTTTTGAGGTTGAAATGGGTGTCTCCAAGTTTGCAGTAAAGATAAATCAATAGTTATCATCTGTTGTGTTACATGGGTTTAGGATTGATTCTGAACTAGTCCACAGTGGCCTTTAAATAAATCTAGCTGTAAGACATTTTGCTGTTAGCAGGAGTGTGAAGCCAGGCCTGGCTGAGCCAGCTCGGGGTAGCAGCTCCAGCTGCTCACAGCACTTCTTCAGGCTGGGTAAATGTCCATCAATCCTCACCACCAAATTAACATCCAACATTTGCAGTTGGGATGTTTATTACCTGGGTTCCAGCAATCTTGTTGGAAATGTGAATTTTCCCAGTCCTGGTTTTCCCTTGGAGGGAGTTGCCCTGACTTTGTACCCATCACTGTCATCCAAATCCATCCTCTCCAAAAAAGAGCGAGTGTCCTCTATGTACAGATCTGGCAATAGAGAAAATGGGAATCTGAAATATTGAGGAGGAGGGTAAAGGTGAAACAGAGAATGGGTAAAATCCCAGATTGAGCAGTGGGAGCAGCTCATGAACCAGGCCTGGCAAGAGCCAGATGACTGCGCCAATCCCTATTTATGTGGTGTTAAAAATATTTATCTCCTTAAAAAAAACCAAAGCAACAACAATATAGAGATGATGCCATGTTTTGAAGCCTGGAGAAAATTTTCAAGGGAGAGAAAGAAAGTTCTGGTTGTTAGTTTTTTTAATGTAATGAATAAATCAGTATTTAGGTGAGTTTCCTGGTGGTATTTACAACACTGACATTTGAACTCTTGATTAATTTATAATTCCAAGGATCCTGTATCCAGCTAAGTAATATAAATATTGCCATCTTGTCCCATTTCAGAGCTGCAGGCAGCACTCTTCATCCCTAGCAGGATCCCATCTACCAGCCCAGCAGCAGGGAAAAAAATTGGCACCAATTCAATTTATTCAGGCTGGAAATAAGATTGGAAAATACCATCACCTTAATTCATTATTATTTTCACTAGGTGAGTTGTAATCTTGTCATTATCCTTTATGCCAGCCTTAAGATCATTCTGCTCTCCAGGGAGTTTCAAATGTTCCTTGCCAGGCAGCAGTGCTGGAACTCCGTGTTCCCGGCTGGCACAGAGCCCTGGGGGAAATCAGGGGGGCCTGGTGGCATTTCAGAGGCCCCACGGGGCTGGGGAAGGTGCTGTGCCCCCTGTGCCACCCAGCACCTGCTGCTGTTGTTCCTCAGGTGTGTGTTAGATCAGGCTGGTTGTTAATTCCATCGTGTCCCTGACAATGACAACTCACAGAAAGCCCCGGGGATATGGTCAGGCCATAAATGTGCTTCTTTACCACTGGCTGTGTTGGAAATAAGGAGCTTTTGTGAGTAATTTCCAAACCCACTGGGCCAAGCAGAGGCAGAGTGACACCTCTCAGCCTGCAGAGCCAGGACAGCTGGAGGAACACATGGGGAATTCTGGCTCTTTTGGCCTCGATCCAGTGAAGTCCTGTGTGTTAATTGGGAGGCAGAGTTTGTGCCCATAGCTGGGACAGGAGGCAGGGAGCTCTGGGTGGAACCTGCCTGCCCTGCCCTGAGCAATCCCTGGCGGTTCTGCCTTAATTTTGGCATCCTTGGGAGTTCTGTCCTGCTCTCAGCACCCCTGGCAGTTCTATCCCAGCCCTGACCCGGGGCTGGGCTGAGGCAGACTGGACAGCAGGATGGAGAACATGTGCTGCTATGTAGGACAAAATCACTGTAATGCAGAGGGAATTATTATTTATTGAACCAAAGCCCTAAGAGGTGCAGGTGGGGTGAGTGCCCTGAAGCCACGGGCTGGGACCCTGTGGCTGCCCTGAGTCCCCAGCAGCTGCCACAGCCCCAGCAAACAGGGAACTCCTGCATCCTGCAGGCTATAAAAATCCATGATGGGGAATATCTGTAGGAGCATCAATCTTCGTGAATGAGGAGAGGATGGAGCAGGGGAGGCACGAGTGAGTTATCCTGTCACTCCTGACAAATGGAGATAAATCGTGTGACACTGGCTATTTATTTATACACTTTGCTGGCTTTGCATATGGGTGTGAGCAGCAGGAGCAGCATCGTGTCACAAGTGCCACTGCTGCTGCAAAGGGCTTTGCTCAGGACGAATTTTGGGTGGTTTTCACTGTGTATTGATCACAGCAGGCAAGGACTGGGCTCCACAGAGAGAGATCAGAGAGGAGCTTTTCCAGCTGATGCTGTCTGGGCTGGATCCCTTTGTTTCCTGAAGCCCACAGTGCTGTGAAGACTGAAATCTGTAATTTTGAGAGCTCTGTATTGTTGGAACAAGGCCCTGGTGGAGGTAATCCCTGATATTTTGCAGTGCTTGAAGAACACATCTGATGGAGGGAGCCGGGAAGCTGCGGGATGTGCATCATGGACTTCGCATTATGCAAATTTATTTTCATATTAACCCTCAGCTCAGTGCAATCCTGCTAATCCTTTCACAAAGGCATGAACTACTAATCCAAGTGCTGCACAGGTCTTGCTGATCTTTGAGCAGTTTCCCAGCTTCCTCTCCGTGTTGAAAAGGAAATTTGGATTATTTGGATCAAGAGTGCGGCTGAAATTGGGGGTGACTTTTGCTTCTCTGGAGAGGTTTCCTGGGAGTGAGCTGGTGTGAAACCTTCCTTCCAAGCTGCCTGAAATAGGAGTCCTGCTTCTCCTGGAGCTCCTTCTAATGGAATTGGACTAACACAAAATGACAAAGAATCAGACAAACTGACACTGAATTTAGGGGGCTGTAGAAGCCTGTATTGCCTGTACTTGGCTTTGTTAAGGAAGGGGAAGTCTGAGTGGGTTTAAAGGTTTGTTTATTCAGTGGCTGATTCATGAGCTGGTTTCTTTGCTAAAAAAAAACCCCATTATTTTTGTTTTGGAATAAATTCAGTACACAAATGTAATCACCCAGAAAAATATTTACTGTCACCAGCACAATCACTTCCCTGACCCCTTTGTCTTTATAAAATCACCCAGCAAGGCTGCTTTATAATTTACTATTGTTTTATTAATTTTATCTCACTGCTCTTTCAGCAATCATTCCTGTCACAGTCAGGGATTTGTGATCCAAGCCAGGCAGCCAAAAACCCAAACCAGTTTGCAAACACCCAAACAGGACCATTAACAGGCCAGAGCTCAACGCTGTACGTGCACTGTTGGTGTCTCAGCTCTGCTGCCAGCCCCTTGGTGGGGGAACATCCTTGAATGCTGAGGGTCCTGCAGTGCTGGACACAGTTCTGTCACCCCTCAGAGCCTCTGATTTACTGTGAGTGAGACAAAAAGGGTCCCATGAGGTCAGGGAATGCTGCTTTTGGGAAGAGAAAGAAGGAGTCCACTGCCAGCATAACAAAACTGCTGCCCCTCCTGCCAATCCTCCCCTCGCTCTGTGCATCGAGGGTTTCTCTAACATTTCTGGCTGGAGGGTGTGTGTGTGTGCTCAGATTTCTTTATTTATTTAATATTCCACGGACACATGAGCTGAGACCAAGCTGTATAATTTTCTTCCCACTCCCTGTGTGCAGCCACTGAATTCGTCTTAATTTCCTGCACCAGTGCCCATGGACTGGGAGCTGGTTTCTGTCCCCCCTGAAGTGAATGATGCTGTTCAGGAGCTCAGGTGATTAAAACAGGCAGACTCCAGCTAGGCACAGAAAAGGGCATTTTTTCACGTGTGTTCTCTGTGTAATGCAGCAAAAAGCTGAGGGGTTGTGGGTTGGTGCAGGAGCCTTCAGATGCCACCACTCATTTGGGGTGTCACCACATGGAGTCGTGGCAAAGCTGAGCCCCAGAGACCCCCCTGCAAACCACATCCTCTCCCCACTTGGCTGTTCTTGAGTTTTTGATTCTGCAATCCCTTTTTTCATGCTCTGGTTGTGTATTTGTGGGGGCTCCCAGGGTGTCAGAACAAGGCTCCTGCAACCCTTGCATACTGTGGAAATAGGTGTTGGCACATTGTGGCTCCCAGCAGGGGCGGGATGGAGGGAGGTGGGACATTTCCCATTACAGGAGGATCTTTGCTTTCCTTTTCATCCACGGGCTCCTCCTGCCCAAATAGAGTCCCTTGGAATGCCTGGGCCCTTGGACACTGAGCTGCTGTCTCCTGTGTAGGGTTAGAATTGCACAAAACCACAGAATCATGGAATGGTTTGGATTGGAAGGACCTTAAAGCTCATTTTGTTCATGGCAGGGACACCTTCCGCTATCCCACGTTGCTCCAAGCCATGTCTAGCCTGGCCTGGAACATTTCCAGGGATGAGGCAGCCACAGCTTCTCTGGGTAACCTGTGCCAGGGCCTCCCCGCCCTCACAGGGAAGAATTTCTCCCTAATATCCCATCTAACCCTGCCCTCTGTCAGCGTGAAGCCATTGCCCCTTGTCCTGTCACTGCATTCTCTTGTAAAAAAATATTATTAGGAATAAATGAAGTAAACAAAGAGTGTTTCATGGGCAGCTGAAAGGCCAGCAGAGGTCACACTGTGTCACTGCTGATTCTCAAACATCCTTTTCTGGCTTCTTGTTAATCCCCAGGCAGAGAAGCCACAAGTGCAGGAGTTGTGTCTGTGCTGCCCCGTGCAGCCCCGTGGGCAGGGCCTGGCCCTGCTGTAACCAGCCAACGCTCCCGCCTGCTGCAGGGGATAATTTTTTGTTTATAGAAAAATCCATAAGGTTTGAGTTATCAAAAGCTGTGTGCACTAGTGGGAAGGACACAAAATCAATGCTGAAATATTGTCTTATTTAATGGCTGCTGTAAATAGCTCTGTTATGATTCTTTAGTAGCAGTGAGTTATGGCACGGACTGGGGGGCAGTGGGGTGGGCTGGGCTGCAACCCAAAGTCCCACCAGCCCCGGGGGAGCTGACAGGAGGCTGTGACAGAACAGGGGGAACAGCTTCCCACTGCCAGAGGACAGGGTTAGATGGGATATTGGGAAGAAATTGTTCCCTATGAGGGTGGGGAGGCCCTGGCACTGTTGCCCAGAGAAGCTGTGCCTGCCCCTGGATGCCCAAGGCCAGCTTGGACAGGGCTTGGAGCAACGTGGGATAGTGGAAAGTGCCCCAGGATGGGCTCTAAGGTGTCTTCCAACCCAAGCCATTCTGTGATTCTGTGATATCTTAGTTCATGGGTTCATGGGAAGGAATTTAGTAGAATCACAGATGGCACAAGCAGGGACACTTTCCACTAGGCCCTGCAACCCTTGCATACTGTGGAAATAGGTGTTGGCACATTGTGGCTCCCAGCAGGGGCGGGATGGAGGGAGGTGGGACATTTCCCATTACAGGAGGATCTTTGCTTTCCTTTTCATCCACGGGCTCCTCCTGCCCAAATAGAGTCCCTTGGAATGCCTGGGCCCTTGGACACTGAGCTGCTGTCTCCTGTGTAGGNAGTTGTTCTGAGCCCCATCTAAGCTGGCCTGGAACAGGAGCGGGGAACAGGGATGCCCAAGGCATGCAGCATCCAGAACTTTCCTGGACGACCTGTGGCCAGTGACTCACACGTGTCTTCTCCCCTTCTCCTTTTGTAAGACATGTTTTTAGAAACATCACTGAGGCTTATAAATGAGGCTTTTTAAACCGTTTAAAGACCTGTCATATCTGTGGTTTGTTTCCATGTCGTCAAATGCAATTATCTGCAGGAGAAGTTCTTTCTAGGATGTGTTCAGGTAATTTGGAAAACACTGGTATTTCTCCCCCTTTTTGGAAAGTGGTTAGGTGTGGGTTGGGGTTACAGGAGTAACGCAGCTTTGTTTCCAGCAGCAACAGTAATCACTCTCGGTGAGAAGAAAATAATATTGCAGGGTTCTTTGCTTGAAAGTCAGAAGGAATTAGGAAATCCTGCTCTGCATCGCTCCTTGAAGGTCAGGCAGGCATTGCTCAGTCCAATCACATGTGCAAACTCCAGCATCTGAGGGCTCACAGAAGCTGATAAAGAGTTTTCCCTGAAGTCCTGCTGCAGCCAGTGGGATCGTGCTGGCATCACCTCTGTCAATATTTAACTCTGGGTCAATACAGCTTGATGTTTGGCTTAACAGAACTTAATATCTGCCGAATGTCAGCCAAGTTCTTGCAAGTGCAGGAGCTCCTGGTTCTGTGGGGAAGGGGTTCCTGGCTGAGGAGGCAGAGTGGTGGGGAAGCAGCCCAGCTCTGCTTCCAGGTGAGGGCTGTGGGTGGCTCCTGCTCTTCTCCAGCCCCACAGACAGGGCTGCTAACCCAGGATGGGTTACTGGGGCTGTGCAGGGAACAGGGAGCTGAATTTCAGGGGATGAGCTTGTCACTGGTGCACGGGACAGTCACCAGGCAGGGCTGCAGCTCCAGGAGCAGCAGCTTCTCAAGGCATCTGTCCCTTTGTGTGTGAGCTGCTGGGGCTCATGGAGCTCCATCTGGCACGGAAGATGCACAGCACAGAATCACAGAATGGTTTGGGTTGGAAGGGACCTTAAAGCCCATCCTTCTAACCCTCTTCCACTAAACCAGTTCCTCCAATAGAGACCCTCTGGTCCCATCAACATCCCCAACATGTTGTGAGTGCTGCTGTTTTTTCCTGTTTTTCTTGTTCTCTTGAGTTTTTCCCTTTACCTGCCCAGCAGTGATGCCCTGAGGCTGCTGCAGGCTGCTGGTGGCTGCAGTAGGGCCATCACTGCCCCTGTGTCCTCCCCTCAGCCTGGCACTGCCCCCTTCTCCCCACAGCCCAAGTCTTTGGGCAGCACTCAACCAGTGACAGGGGTTTCTTTTTATCGTGGCTTTAATATTCATGACACATGCAAATTAGGGAAAAAGGTAATCGTCCCAATTAACACTAAATAGGTTTTTCTCACACATCTTGAATAATTCGATGCTTCTGCTTATCTCATAAAAAGTTTCCTGGTGGAACTGCCTCAGCCTCGGTGTTCATACAAGAGCCTGCTGAGCCTTGGTAATTAAGCTGTGATTAGCCAGCTATAAATACGTGGGGTGGAATTCTACACTGCACTCGTAGGGCACCCGGAGATGATAATAAAGTGATCAGATCAGTGAGCACCTCAGGTACAGCAGCAGTGGTGGGAGAAAGGTTTTGCTGTTAATGGCAAGTCAGCTGCCATGGGTCAGCTCCTCTGGGCTCCAAGCTGGGGCTGAGTGCTGCACCAAGGCTGCTCCTGCTAGATCACTCCCACTGGGAGGTTCCCTGTCCCACCAGCATTTCTTCACAGGAAGGGTGGTCAGGCACTGGAAGGGGCTGCCCAGGGAGGTTTGAAGTCCCCATCCCTGGAGGTGACCAAGGAATGACTGGACATGGCACTCAGTGCTGTGGTCTGAGTGACAAGGTGGGCATTGGGCACAGGTCGGACTCAATGATCCTGCAGGTCTTTTTCCAACCTCAGTGATTCTGGGATTCTGGGATTTCCATGAACGGGAGAGTGGTGGTGAATTGGCTTTTTGAGGAGGGGGCTCATTGGCTTCCTCTGCTCCCCCTGTCCCCTGGGTTTGGGCTCCAGAGATGTGATGAGGGGTCCAATGAATGAGATCCTCCTCCCACCCAGAGCAGAGGACAGCTCCTGGGCTTGAAACCAAGGGCCACGAGGTTGTGTTCATCCAGCCAGAGACATGATGGATCTCATGGCCTCTGGATCCAACTGCAGCTGTTTGTGATGTCAGGGGACTGCTCTCCAGTGAATTACAGCTGATACTTCATCACACACATTATTCTGGTGAGGAATAAACTGGAGGAAGCCAGGACAATTTGGAGAAGAAAGCGAACTGACAGTTCCCCAGTAAATGATTCATTATTCACTCAGCTCTGGCTGCTTATTGCACTTGCCCCGACTCCTGAACAAAAGTTGGCTCATTTCAAACCCTGCTGCATTCCTATTTCTCTGCTGTGACATGACCTGGCAGCTAAAATGTTCATGAACACACTTATCTTACGAATTAGAAGTTCTGTCAAACCTGATTCTGCGAACTGCTCGCAGGAAATTCGTATCAGCTGCTAATTTCCATCCCTTTACGTCTCAAATACCATTTGTGAGCTTTCTAACTCAATGCTATTTCAGTTTTAAAAGCACTTCAGGAAAACAACGTGGGATTATTTGGCAGGAGGCAGTTGTCTAAAGCACTGTCAGAACAAGCACTTTCTCTTTAGCAGCCTCTTTCCTCACCATTACAGCTCCTGCAGGGGCTGGTACAGGCTCGGCCCCTTTGGGCCTGGCACTAGAGGAACAACGTGCACAAAATCCTGATGATTTTGTAGAGTTTGACATGCTGTCGTGGAAGTGTTCCAGTCATGTGAATGAGGAGGCAAACAGGGAAATCTGAAACTTCAGAACGCTGTGCAAGAGCAAAGGGTTGGATGCTGAGGAGTGCAGCACCAGAGAGGGAATGGCAGAGCCCCCCGTGCCCAGGTGAGGGGAGAAACAGAGGTGGAACAGAAAACAGTGAACCAGTCTATGTAAAATGAACTGAACTGAACGAAATATTCACAAAGAAGATCCCAAACAAAATTCAGAGGAAGAAAAACAAAGATTCATCCTGCCCTCTGGAGTGGGATGTGTGGGTGGATGCGGTGAGTTCCAGCCAGCCCTGGACCCGAGTGCAGATACCTGTGAGCAGCGAGAGCCAAGCTGCCAGCAGGAAACTTCCCGCAGAGGGCTGTGAATGCATCCCACGTCAGCCAACAACTCTGCTCGCTGTTCTAGCCCGAGGCAGTGTTAGAATAACCACAGAGAGCACTAGCAGGCGTTAGCTTCGGTTTGGGTTGTTTGGCACAAAGAACCGCGTCCCTGTACGTGCTTATTCAGGCTGGGAGGGGAGATGGAAGCATTCCCTTTCATTGCTGCTTTCTCCATCTGTTTTCTGTCTCTGCTTTGTTCGCCTGCAGCGCTGCGTGGGTGCTTGTTGGGGAAGGGCGTTCCAGAGCCCTTGCACAGTTTCCCTGGTAAACACGATTTGATAGTCACTTCAAGTGTGGCTTTTGCAGTGTTCTCACATTTCATTCCTTTGTGCTCTGCCAATCCAGCCGGGTCCTGCTGCTCCTTTTGTCCCCCTGCTCTTCCAGCCCACTCCTGCCCCCACCCACGAATGCAGCGAGATGTATTTTTTTTTCCAATTTAACGCTGACCAATTTTTATGTGTGGCTGTAAGTGGGTCCATTAGCGCTGGTCAGAGGAAAGCTGAAGAACATTTGGCAGATAATTGGGCCTGGATCCATCAGAAGGTCCTGATGTGGAGCCTGCAGCTCTCTGTGCTGGTGAAACATCTGTGTAAAGAGCTCTGCAGCTGAGGCTTCGTTCGAACTGCCCGTCACGACAGTCCTCTTAAAGCTCTCAATACACCAGGGACTCCTCTGAGTCTACCCAAAATAGCAACTCTCCACTTAGGCGGCCGTGTACTGAGACGGGAGTCGTCTCATTTAAATGTTCCCGGCTGTAGGCATGACCTGAGCCTCTTTGTGGGACGTGCTGAGCTATCAAAGCCTCACTCTTCACGGCTCTCGTTAGTCCTGGAGGACGTGGGGCTGGAGGTGGCACCCAGCTGTGTCCCCGAGCTGAGTGTATAATTTTCCAGCAACATCTGGAAAGGGGCAGATGTGTAATTGCATGTAAATGGTCATTTGTCACAGTGAAACTGTCATTTCTAGTAGGATTACCCTTGAAAAGAAGGCTGTACCTGTGGATGAGGAGATAATTGTAGTGTTCATGGAACTGAGCGACAGCCAGATAAAATCTGGGGCACTTTCCCCAGCTCTGTTCAAATTCTGCTCATCCTCAGCCTGGCACACCTGTGCAGCTGCTCTGGGGTCCCTCACCACTGTCTCATGCCTGACCTTTGTTTCCCCATGGATTTTCCAGCTGTGCCTGTGCCCAGCTCTGCTGCTCTGTGCTGGGACCTGCTGCTGGCTCGGGACCTTCTGCACCTTGGCACTTGTTCATGGCTCAGGGCAGCTCAGGGTGTGCCTCCAGAACCAGCATAAGGTTTATTTGAGTGACTGTCAGGGGATCACGGTGTTCTCTGAACCCACAAAATGAACCTTCTGTAAGTCTCTTAAAAACATTCAAAACTGAGAGAAGATGCAGAATGGACGTGAGGCATCTCTGCATCTCCTGCACAGGGCATGACGAGTTCCTCCTGAGCCTCCAGTCTGTCACAGCCTGATCATGTCAACTGTCCTAGGATCCTCCAAAGGCATCAGCTCTTCAGAGTCACCCTCCAGCTGTGCTGTTCTGCACCCCTGCCCTCTCCATCAGCACCGGGCAGTGTGATGGATCCCACCTCCCTGCCCACCACCAAACCCTGCACAAGCCGTGGTGTCAGCCTGGGCTGTGCAGAGGAGGTGTGGGCTCCCATCCCTGCTGATTAATCCGGAAGAGACATTATTTAAGATTATTGTTGCACCACTGAGATGAAGTCAGAGGATGCTGTTGGCTTGCTGGGATGTGGGATGGCTTCGTGCAGAACACACGCCGAGGGTGATGCTGTGCAGGATGAGTGCCAGCGAGCGGGGAGTTTTCAGACATGCAGATTTGTTTTGTGGATCATCATCTGTTCCTTCTGTGTGCTACTTAAACTGGCTGTTGTTATGCAAATCCCATAATGTATTTAGGAGTGCTCTCCAGAGATTTCAAATGGCATCTAATCTGGTTAGCAGATCCATTCTGCAAGAGACCTGGCTAATGTGTTCAGCTAAAGATGAGATATTGGTATTTTATGCATGTGACTAGCGACAGAGGCTGTTTTATCCCATTCACCAAGCACTTACAGCATTCTGACTAACCCAAAATCCATGTAACTGCCAGGAAGAAGAATAAACACACAAATAACGTGAACAAGCAAGTACAATGTATTTACAGCTCCTGACAGTGCCTCGGAGTCGCTGCAAACTGGGAATTTGCCTGTTCTCCTGAGTTAAACAAGACTGGGCTGAGTCTGTACCTGGATGAGAAATCCAGGAGCTCCTAGAGCTCCTAACTCTAGTTATCACTGTCATTTCAGGCCCCAGTGCACCTTCCCTCTGCTCCCTGGATTTAGTTGTTACCAGTTTGATTTGCAGTCAGGGAGTTTTTTGTGCCTCCAGATTGATGAGAGTTCCATGTCCAGGCTTCTTCCTGATGTTCTGTCTGTCCACTACCTCCTCCTTGGGCTGTGGGATGTCCAACAGGAAACAGATCCCTGCTAAATCTGTTTTTAATGCAATTATTTTCGTGCAAATAAGTGTTTCTATTTTACTGGTTGAATTTAAAAACTGTGTGTATCCACTTGGAATGTTCCACTGAAACCACTTGTTTCTAGCCCAAATGGCAACCCAGATTTTGACCAAATGGCACTTTACTTTCTGTTAGCTGAAACAAATGTTTCTGTTTCTTTCTTTTAAATGCCGCACTAGAATTGGATTGAGAGAAGTCTGCTCAAAAAGTATCTCATTGAAATAAAAAAAATGTTAATTGAAAAAGTTTTTGCTCTAAATTTAAATTTAAAAGGCAAATTTCTTCAACAAAGCAAGGCGAGCGATTAAATAATTTCAATGTACATGAAACACTTTATCAAATTAATCTTTCCTTTGAAGGCTATAAATATAGCAACATTCACATTTGTGTATTGTGGAAATGCAGGGTTTGGTGGAGTTCTTGTTCCTGGTTCCATGTAGCTCTGGGCTGGCTCCTCATTCCCTTCTCCACCATCTGCTCAGTGTCTCCTACCCCAGAACTGTCCCACGTGCCACTGTAATGTTCCTTGTCAGATGACAGATTTCGGGGAGCTTTAGTAATTAGGAACTCCACTCTCATCAAGGAAAATAATTAGTGTGAATGCTTGTGGTTTACTAAAGCAGCTCAATTAAAGAGAGTAACAAGCTTTTTACAGCAACAAAGGAGGGACTAAGCAGGCCTTGGTGAGTAAATAAAGCTGTAATCAGTGTGATTAATTTAAAGTCTCAGGAAGGCAGGAATTGGATTGATATTCCAAAAGTCTCACATGTCTCATGAGATCTCAGGAGAAATCGTTCCACATTTCAGGGCTAACATGAAGCCTCGTTAATTGTGAACAAGAAGTAGAAGTAAAGCCTGACAAATGTAATTTGCCATTAATTTCCTCTGAAACACAGATTTTCATGAGTGTTTTCATGGGGCTCCTAAAAAAAAAAAAATCCGTGTATGTTTCCTGGCTAAAATAAATTCAAGAAAGGTTTAGGAATGTACTGGCTTTTAACCAGGATCATTAAAACCCTCCCTTTGCATTTTTTTCCCCCCTGGCACTATCATGGGGACTCCCTTGTGCTGTTTCTGTTGCTCAAGCAATCGGTCCTACTGGTGTTCCTTCTCACACCTGAAACTTGGCTTTCCTCCACAGTTAATTTTGGGATACAACAAACCCTAAACAGCTGGACAGGAACTTGGGCTGTAAATCATAACCAGCTTTAATTTAGTTCATTTCCCGCTGGTGACTGATGGTTTTATGGTGCTTTACTGCACTTCATAATAATTTAAAGCAGATATTTAGTATGTCTATAAAACCTCTTTCACGAGGTTCTGGGGAAGGGAAGGTAAATATTCTCCATGTTTTTGGTTGAGTTACAAACTGTTGACAAGTCAGTCTACAAAACAAGTCATTCCTGGGGCTGGAGGAGTCTCTGAACCCCCTTGCTCGCAGGAACCCATTTATGGGGGGTTCTCAGTTTTCTGTGATTAAATCCAGACAGGCTTAATGCTGAAATCAGTTTTTGAGCCTGGGAAACATCCTCGTAATGATTCAGTCGACAGATGTCATGTCAGACAATTCTTGGGTCTCCTTTTACTGCAAAACACAAGGATTGAATAATTTCCTTTGATAAGTATTTGTCATTCTCTCTCATTTTTCTAGTGTTTCCAGCATTCTCAAATTTTCTTCTCAGCCTTTTTTAGTGGAAAAAGAAAAATCATTAGAGTGTCTTATAATTGATGATTTCCACGACAGTTATCTGAGAATTAGCACCTCTGATTGCTGGGTCTTTCCCTTTGCACAAGGCAGAGCTCAGGGAGGTTTTGAGTAATTTTAGTGCAAATCCAGCAGCCCGTCAGTGAAACCCTGGCTGCAGCCGGCTGGGTAGGGAGGTGAAACCTCCTTCTCGAATTACAGCTCGGGTTCTGCTCGTTCTGTTGCGTTTCCCCGAGTTTCCTCTTGCTGAACGTGGTGAAATCGTGTCTGGGCTGATGAAAATAAACACTCCAGCGCTGTGTCAGTCTGCTGTGGCACCCCCGAGTGAGACGTGGCATTTCCAGCAGACATCTGAGCAGGGAGAAGCAAAACAGACCCTAATTGAAAATACAGCTGGGTAAGGACAGTCCTGATGTGGTTCTGGCAGCCACTGGGAACATGGAAATGTGGAGGGTCAGGGGGTGCATGGGCAGAGTGATGGTACATGACAGGGCTTGGGTGTCCTCTGGAGAGACTCTGGTCAGACCAAGGTCAGCCTCCAGTGGGAAACCAGATAAAAACCTGCAGAAGAAGCATAATTCTAAATTCTAATTCTAGAATTTATGAAGTTGTCACTTTGCAGCGTTGCCTGGACTGGCTGTGGCTCTTGAGAGCATCCTGCCCATGCAGTGCCAGCTCATCCTCCATGGATATGGATCCAGGGCGTCCCCAGGCTGCCCTCCTGAAAACACATCCCCCTTGAGAGGGAATTTCATTTGCAAGTCTCCAGGTTTTGGATTATCCTTCCCAATCCCCTGCAGTATTATGAATTATTTCCAAATTTAACTGGAGTGTTTCTGTGAACCTTGCCCGTGAACTCTGCAGTAATTTGCATTGTAATGGGAAGGGCAGCACGGCATGGAAAGAACCTTTCCATAAATAAATGCTGTGTGCTGGGGAGCACCTGCAGCAGGGATGAAAAATCAGAGGCAATGGGGCTATTTCAGCAAGTTCAAATTCCAACCAACCTCCTTTCAGCAGAGGAAAATACCATTCCAATACCTGCCGTGGTGTTCATTTGCACTGGAGAAGGATCAGCGTTTGCATTAGGTTCTCCAAATTTTGATAACCTCATTTCCCCTGAGGGAGTTTTTGGGCAGGATAATGTATAGCCCCACGTTGTGTGTTCCGAATTCCATTTGCGAGAGATCAGGATTTTATTGCCAGAGCAGCATTTAAAAATTGCTCTCTCTTTTTCTTGGCTTTGTGGGAATTTGCAGGCCCAGAGCGGAAAGAAAAGGATTTTTTGATAAGATGTAGGCTTGATTTTTATTTATTAGTTTTGATGGGAATCTTTACCTCATGGATGAATCTTGCTAGTTATAAAAAGTAGTTGCTGAAAATGCCCAGCTCCTTCCTGCAGTGGTGCTGGAGCTGCCAGTGCAGGGTTTCCCAGCACAGGTAGAACTGTTCTGGAGCTGAAACTCCTGGTGGTCTGAGTGCCCAGCCACCAGCATTGCCAGGCAGGCAGCTGCAAGAGAGAGAGCTCAGCTTTTCCTAAAAGTAGGACTTCTTTGAGGTGTTTTAAGTCTTTTTTCCTTTATTCTTGCCTTTATGCCATCCTCCAGCAACTGCTGGGGCAGCTGAGTCGTGTGCTCGGGTACATCCCTGCAGCTGCCTTGCCTTGGATCCCTCTCCCCCTCCTCCTCCCCCTCCTCCTCCTCCTCCTCCTCCTCCTCCTTGCCCCAAGTGCTCTCTTGGCTCACTGCTCCCTGTTCCCTGTGATGCCAGATTTCTGGGAGGCTGGGGAGGCTGGAGCTGAGCAGACATTGTCCAGTTCATGCTGGGCTCCTGCTGCAGCTCAGATCCATTTTGGGGGTGTCTGGGTGCTCCCCACTGCTGGGTCAGCTCGATGCTGGGCTCTGTCTCCGAGCTTGGAATGTGCATCAACTTTCCCCCCTGAGTTTTCCACTTGTTTTTTATTTAATGGAGTATCTCTCAGCGTGTCTCCTGCTCACTGGTCTCCTGAAGGATTGAGGCATTGATGCAGATCGTGGGAATTATTCCTGGGACAGTGGTTTGGGCTGTTCCACTCCTACTCAGCTATGGGCTGAGATCCTTCAAATGCACGTGTTCCTTTCCTGAAGAATTAACAGAGGAACTCATTAATTCCTAATTGCTGCTAATTAATCCTCTGTATGGTTTCTCATGTTTATGAGCAGATGAAGTAGAACTTCCCCTCATCGACGCCTTGAGAACATTTAAGCCTTTTTTGTGTGGCTTGTTAAATCATCACATTTCAAACTTCCCAGCTACCAAAGTAGTCAGTAATTAATTGATGTCCCCGTGGTACGAGGTAACTGAATGTTGGTTTTCTAGTTCTGCTTTACTTTGTGTATTTTCATGTCATATGGCAAATTAACTCCAGTTTCCATATTTTTCTCTGAACACTTTCAGAGCCATGGTCTCTGTGAGGCTGCTCTCTGAGGTCTCTTTACCCACATGGGTGACCTTTTAAGAAGTCTTTATTCCAGCCCTTCTCCCCTCAAGGCTCCATTCTTCCAACCCAGCCAAAGAATAGCAGCACCAGCTCCACAAATCTCATCAAACTTGTTGCTTCTTGGTAGCAACTGCAGGTAAATGGATGTTCCCTTCCCTCTGGGGGTAATGATGGTTTGAAACTCCCCGTCCTGCTACCATTCCTTCATTTGACAGGTCTTTGGGAGTTTATATAATCTGGCAGGGATCCTCTGTCTAAACCCTGTCCAGCATTTCATGCAATAAACTTAATGGACTTTTCCATCTTGGAACAGCTGAATTCTTTCAGAGCAGCTGCTCTGGTTTATTGATGGGCTCATTAGAGCACTGCCACTGGCCCAGGAGGGACTTTGTACCTATCCCAGCGTGGAACATAAACTGGGCATTTCCAGATGATCCTGCTTAAAGTCTGGGAGCCCCGGTGGCTGGGATTGATGGCTGGGATTGCAGGAGCTCAGACAGGGAGCCTGGGGAGATGGAACTGAGGAGGGCAGGGAAAGCCAGAGGGCAGAGGCAATGTGCTGAGCCCTGGCTGGCTGGCAGGAATGCTGCTCCACGGTTTCCTGTGGGATGTGTGTCTTTTTGGGGTAGGAGATTGCATTGAGAGGCTGAGCTGGGGGTCTGTGGGTCTCTCTCTGCAGCCCTGCCTGGGAAAGTGGCACTTCTCTCTCTACTACATTTGGAGAAAATCTAAACAATTTGAGATTGTTTTTAAATTTTCTTTGGAGGGCTTGTAATGAAAGTGATTCCCCTCCAAGCAAGAACATTGCCTTTTCCACATAGCTCTGTTGTTTACTTCATCCATCATCCTTGCTCGGGAGCTCAGTTCATAGGAGTGCCCTGACTGCTTGCTTGGGTGTGAAAATTGAAATTTCAGTTCTTGTCCTTGTCTACAGAAGTCACCTGGCCTGTGTCCATTGGTGAGCTGGTCCAGACTGTCTCGTCAAACCTCGACTTTCAGGGGAATAAAAATTCCAGCTTTATTTTCTGAGGCTGTTCTGCAGCATCCACCTCAATCACGCTGTGAAAGAAAACATTCAGGACTGCACTTGTTTAAGGGCCTTTCTAGGGATCAGCATCTCCTGGGAAAAAAAGCCTCAAAGGAGTAGGAATAAACTCAAAAGGTCTCCAAATCTCGTGTTTAACATTCATGATCATTTTAACAGTTCTTTAGGTCTCAGCTGGCACACTCAGACCCACAGAACAGCCCTGTCTTTGCAGGTGAGCTGGAGGAGATGAGAGTGAGAGGAAAAGCCTCGTGCAGCAAGTCTGGAAGGGACAGGTCCTCCGAGGAGCGTTTGGAGCACAGCCTTTAGGATAATTAGGGATTGTGTTTGGGTGAGCAGGTGCCAAAGGCTGCTCTGTCCAAACTGCCCCTAACCCGGCCCACCGTGTGCTGTAAATCCTGTTGGAAATAAATAACCGAGCCCACAAAGCAGTGATTCAGCCCTCAGAACCTCAGATGGTTTTGTTTGTGTTATTTCCATTTGCCTGGGTAATCGAATTTGTTGGAATTAGGGGTTTGTCTGGATAATAACGTTTTCTCACCCTCTGGCAGGGGAGTGAATGCTGATGTGTTGAGTGCTGCATGCATTGGAATAAACTGGCCCTTGATAGCATCAATTACCCACTCCTGATGGATGGCTGAGAGCAGGCTGCCAGCTTGGGATCAGCCACTCTTTCTCTCTGATAGAAATGCTCTGAAGAGATTCCAGCATTGGTGGAGACCAATGTCTCCAATGTCTCTCTGTGCATGTGCAGGGACACTGGGGACAAGAACAGCCTGGCACCCCCTTAGTGCCTGTGGGCCCTGGGCAGAGCAGCCTGGCCAAACCCCCACTGGTGACAGTGCTCTGCTGCATGTCTGTGCCAGGCCACTCAGGAATTGTCTCTTGGCTGGTGTTCCGTGGGGATTGGTGGAGTCAGGCCCTGCCAGAGCTGTGGTGGCAGGAGCAGGAGCAGCTGTAATGGCTTGTGAAGGATCTCAGAGGCTGTTCCCCACCTGGTTCTCCAGGGGGAGGCTGGGGAATGACAAGTCGTGGCTGTGGTTTGGAGGAGTGAGTGCTGGTGATGGCAAAGCTGTGTTGTACCTGAGCCCAGCCCTGGTGAAGGATCCATAAATTGGGTAATTGGTGTTTCTGTGTACCTCTGTGTGGGGCAAGCACTGCAGCAGCCACACCTCTTTGTTCCAGCTTCCCCAGCAGCAGGCTGGCTGATGATCCCTGGGGCTCGGGTGTCTGAGCAGCCCCAGCCAGAGCTGCAGGTAATATAGGTTGGGTATTAGGAAAATGTTTTTTACAGGAAGAGTGATAAAGTACTGGAATGATCTGCTTGGGGACGTGGTGGAGTCACCATCCCTGGATGTGTTTAAGAAAAGACTGGATGTGGCACTCGGTGCCAGGGTTTAGTTGAGGTTAGGGTTAGGTTGGACTCAATGATCTTGGAGGTCTCTTCCAACCCAGTGATTCTGTGATTCTGTGATTCTGTGGTTCGGAGAGGGCCACATGGACCCTGCCACTGGATTTCCAGCCAGGAGGGGAGCAGGGCCTCTTTCTGCTCCAGCCACAGGAGCTCCCCACAGGCTTGCTCCATGGCTTGGGAGTCTCTCCCCATCCAGAGACAACTTCAGGGAGGTTCAGGGGTAGAGTTCTGTGCCAGGGAAGCATGAGTACAGCAAGGGAACCTGGAAATCAGTATGGACAGACTGTGAAGCCTGAAGTGTGAGCAGGCCTGGGGGGGTGGTTGTGTTGCTGATCATCAGGGCACCAGAATTCCTCCTGAAAGACAAACCATCCCAGTTGTATTACCCATGGTAGCTCCATGACCTGCACGATGGATTGAGACTGGTCTTGTAGTGACAACCTGCTGAGCAGCCCCTGGCTCCTGCAGCCTCTCTAACGCTACTATGAGCCAAAGGAATGCTGTGTGTCCCCATGCTCTGCTCCTGTCTGAGGAGACAGGAGTGGCAAAGCCATTAGCTTGGAGCACATTCCTTAATGTGGCATAAGCAGCTAAAGAAGATGTATTTATGCTCCTTCGTTTTCAATTGGTAATCTCAAGAGTGAGAACTGGTAATAAATTCCCTCACTGGGGCTCCTCTCCCTCCAGCCCCGCCACAGAGGGGAAGAGCAGCTCATTTGCATGAGATAATGAAACTGCAGTGAAATAGTAAAATTGCAAAGCAACTTTGTTTTAATAATGACAGATGCTTCTTAAACACTTCAATTATGCCTCTCTGAGCTGTTTTAGCAAGGCCACAGGCAGTATTCCTGAAATACCTGGAATAAAACTCCCTTTACACAGCATCTCCAAGTGAAAAGCTCTCCCTTTTGTTCAAACGAAAGCATTTGGTTTTTCCTGGCTCAGGGCTCGCCTGTTTCAGGTTCGGAGAGGGGACAGGTAGGTGCTCCCAGGCATGTCACCCTCCCTGAGGTGGGGTGGGCTGTAGGCCCTGGGAACTTTCAAGGAACTACCTTTCCTTGTGCTGTCCTATGGGAATTGTAAAAACCGTGCCAGTTTCCATGGTTCACGACCCTTCAGTGACACAGTGGCAGTACCAGCCTCAACTTCCCCCGAGCAAAACTGGCTCCCTGGGTGCTGCAGACACTTTGCTGTAAAGAGGCAGCAAATGGTGCATCCAACAAAGCACAGGGAGCAAGATAAACACATTAATGGAAAGAAAAGCCATTACGTGAGCACACAGTGTGCATGGAGAACAGGGAGAGAGAGATTCTGGCCAGCGGGGGAGGATGAAAAGGAGACAACCAGTACTGAAGGGTAAAAAGCCCGAGAGACTGGAATGCTCTGTGCCTGAAATCGTTCTGCAGCACGTTTTTGTGTTTTCAGCGGTGATCCTCCAACCCTGTGTGCCCCCTTCCCTCCTCTAATGGTGCCCTTTTCCCTTCTGCTGGGGACCGTGCTCTGGTTCCTCCTGCCTCCCTTTCAAGCCCATGAAAAGAAACCGCTTCAGAGCCGCTCCTCCCCTCAGCCCGTGCAGTCTCGGGGCTCCGAGGTGTTACCTGTGTCACAGTCACTTTGCTAATTTACGACAACCATTTCAAGGCACATTATATCCAGAGCCCATATGTCACCTCACCGCTGCCAAAAGAGTTCTTGTTTACTAAGCTGATGCTTTCAGCGCGCTCGGAGCGCGCTAAGTAGCACCATCGATACTACTTAAAATAAAAGGTGTCAGCACCTTGTCTGGCCCTGCGGATTGCTCAGCGCTCTCAGCTCTGAAATGTCCCCGAGCACCGACACCTCCCTCTGAGCTGCCTGATCCTGCTCTGCTCCTGACCCGTCCCTGCAGCTCTCCTGTGCCCCATCTCCCCACCAGCAGCGCTTGGGGCTGTGGCAGGAGGGCAGCTCTTGGTTTGGGGCAGGATGACACACGTTTTTAGCAGTTTTAATGCTCTTAATGTCTGGAAAAGCAGGGTCATGTGTCTGCAGCTGCTGGTGCTGTCCAGCTCTGGCAGAGGAACAGCTCCTGGGGTGTGCAGAGCCCACAGAGAGCCTGTCCCTGTCACCCACTGCAGCTGCATCCCCGGCATGTTCCCAGCGCTGTCCTGAGCTGACACGGCCCTTCTGCTGATGGACCAGGCTCCTGCTCTCTTCCCTTTCCTTGCCCCTCTGGTTTTTCAGGTTTTTTGGTGTTTTCTGCTTTGTTTCTTTCCCTGTTTACCTGAGCACAGCCGTCTAAGCCAGAGGCTCTGTTTCTTTCTAGTTAAAAACATAAAATTAATGCACAACTCCAGTCCCATGGCTGGTTGGATATTTCAGTTTTTGGTGGAAAATATCACATGCAGAATTTGCACAGAAATTCTTGAAGGGAAATGTCACCAAATTCTCCCAAATGTCACAATCCGGTTTGGATCCAGGCTGTGTGTCTGGAGGCTCGGGGCAGGTTTCTTTTTGTGCTATTCACTTTTCTGCTGGCCTCCAGTTCTCAGTGACATCACTCCCTGATCCTGCAGGGCCCAGCTGACCCTGTTCCCATTCTGTTCCTCCTGGAAGAGGGAATAATGGAGAGGTCTCTGGAGAAAGCTCCACAGCTCCTGGTTGTGCTGCAAGTCACTTCAATTTCAGTTGTGTGGAGCTGGAGGTGGCACAAGCTGGGATCAACCTGTCATGCTCAGTAAGCTGGGTTGGGATGAGATAATGCCACTTGTGAAAATCTCAGGAAGGTCCTGAAAGTCCCCTGATGCCAGGCAGAGAAGAGTGTTGTTAAATGGAAAGTTATTATGTTATATCCCTGTTTCCATGGCTGTTTGGGCCTCCTCACAGTGATGCAAACACAGTTCTTGTACTGTGCAGGGACTGTCCTGCTCCACCCACTCTGGCAGGCGCTAGAGGAGACAATGGATTTCCTGCTGCCATCATTCCCTCTGTTCCATCCCCACATTTCCATGAAGGAAATCAAGCGTATTTTACCTGTGAGAACATTCAGGTCCAAACTTACCTGAGTCTTCCCCAGGTGACAGAGATCTTGTCTGGTTTGGTTTGGGGAGAAGGAAGGAGTTGGTGTTGGTGTTCCAGAGGGCACAGAGGGGTCGTGGTGGCCCATGTTGGCTGCCTGTCCCCGTGAGAGGGCACAGGGATGTATCAGAACACTGACATCCAGGGTCAGAAAAACACCTGCTCGCTGATGTACAATTACTGCTTTGAGATGGTATTTTGCTGGAAGAAATCCAGGTTAAAAAATTGTTCTCTGCTGAGCTGAAAATCTAAAATGTCTGAAGGTGCCTGGCTGGGACCAGGGGGTGGGAGGGTGGGCAGGCACCTCTCACCATTTCCCGATTTTCTCCATATTTTGCCCAGAGGGATTAATTGGTGCTTAAAGGGAACTGAACTGCTGTTTTATGAGTGAAATCTGTTGTCTCATTCATTATTCATTGGGAGGTGATTGGCAGCTCCGAGGCGGTGGGTCACAGTCGGTAAAGGGTGAGCTGCTGACTGACAAGGTTAATTGCTGCCTGGCGTTATTGCTGATAACGATTTATGTTGACAATTCCTGGTATTCCTGGCGCAGCCGGGGGTTTGTCATGCAGGGTCAGCCCCGTCCTGCCCCTGCTGTCCTCGGCAGCTGGGAGAGGCCGTTCCCTCGGCACGTGGGAAGGGATTTTGTTCCCAGAGAAGGTCTCTCTCATGACGCAGAAGCAGCTTTGCAAAGGCATCCGTGGCTTTTACCTTTTTTCCTACTTCTTTTTTGCTATGTTCTCTGCATATTGATCAGGGTTCAGAGCATGAAAGTGAGGCTGGGCTGGGCTCTGCTGATCCCCCCTCGGCGCCAGCGTCAAAGCTTTGGTTTTCTGGGGGCTCAAGGGAATAGAGATGTGAAAGATTTTTGAGGGTGACCCTTAAAAACAATTAAAATGGGAAGGAGTTGCCTTTATTTCTCAGTGTGCAGGGTGGGCTGTGCCACCAAAGCCCAGAGCCACCCCGGGGGCTGTGCCTCCACTTTTGGGGTTTGTTTTATGGCTGCAGGAAGAGCACAGCTCCAGCTGTGCTGGCTGCTGCCATCCCAGAAAGAGCAGAGCTTCCCTCCCTGCCTCGATATAATAAAGCAGAGTCATAAAGATTTAGACTAATAAACGCTGGCCTTTAGGGTGCTCTCAGCTTTTATCGGGCTAATAAGATTTTTGACTTACATGGAAGGGAAGAGGCAAACAAAGCTTTTATGAACCTGACGGCCTGGTAGGGGCTCTCAGCTCCGGCTCCTCTCTGTGATGGAAATCTCAGGCAGCCTCCAGGCAAACCAGGATGGGCCAGAGCTCCTGTGGGTGGCTCTTTATGGAATATCCAGGCTTCATTACCTGGCTGGTATCTCCTGTGGGAGGTGTGTGCTGGCAGGGAGAGCTGCACTGTCTGAGCTTCATTGTCTCTTCCCTCCCCCTGCCCAAAATCAGGACCTTCCCTTCCTCTCCAAGTGCTTGAGACCATCACCACTGCCCCAAATGTGCCACAACCCCTTTGGTGAGCAGCACCAGCAGCATTTCCCAGGTGTTTGGGTTCAGATGGGAGCTGGTTTTATCATCACCAGCTTTATGGCTGATAAAGCTGGGATGATGTTTAACAGTGTGAGTTTGGGACAGAACCTGAGCAAGAAGGAAGGGAGATGTTGAGTATAAACAGGCGTAAACTTCATTATTTTCTAGAAATTATTTATTTAAAATTTAAAACCATATTACTTCATACAGCAAACTGTGCACTTTGATATATCACAGTGTCTTAAAAAGGAAAATAATCAGAATTTTTTCTTTTTTTTTTTTTTTATTTTTTGGACATTGTATTTACATCAGCCTAGAATGATCAGCAAGTAACACAGTTACTATGAAACCAAAATTGTTACAAAATGTTTACAAAAAACTATATTCATAGAAATTCTGCATGTCCACAAAGGAAAATCCCCTGAATGTCACGGAGACTATTTTTTCCTTTTTCCCACTCTTTTCTCTTTTTTTTTTTT
>VXBB01008157.1:47403-81667 GCA_013399915.1 Illadopsis cleaveri
ACCCACCCCCTGCTGCCATTCCCTATGGAAACACGGGTGCCAGTCCGGTGTTGCAGGTCATGTTGTCCTTGCCGGGCAGCCGTCGGTCGTTGAAGGTGTGCATGTTGATCACGGCGTCCGTCTTCACCATCACGGGGGGCTGGGGCTTGTGCTTGACCCGGCGCTGGCAGGTGAGGGACAGCCGGATCTCGTCGGCCATGGCGCTGCAGAAGGAGCGCTGGGGACAGCGGGGATGACGCCTTAGGATTTTTGGCTTTTATGGGTATTTTTTTTTTCATGTATTTGTAACCCTGGAATTCTTTAGTGTGTTAATTGTGAAGCTCCGTAGCCTGTCAAGCTACTGTTCTCCCGTTTTATTCGGACAGAACGATTCCTCTCTAGGGCTGGGACTCAAGGATACCTCACTTTCTCAGGCCTCAAAAAGTATAAACAAAAGTGAGTTTGGGAGGGGAGCAAACTGGGGGTATGTGACTTCATTAGCTGAAGCTGTAACTGGAGGATTAACCCCTGATATGTAACTAGACCAAACTTATATCTGTCTACAAAACTTGTGACTACTGTCCATCTTGGGTGCAGCCCCTCGGAGACTTTTGACTGCCCAAGGTGCCTCTATTTATATATTTATTGAAGGTGCATTCAATAAATACCTGCTTTTATTCTCTCAGTCTTGTCTAGCCTCTGTTTTAGGTAGCCACTCCAAGGTATAGGGGACAAAATTCTCCATTACTGCTGTAGTGTTCTGCTCCCCCAGTGGGTAACCAGATTTAACTCCTCAGCAGGGAGCAGCGGGGCTGGAAGGGCTCAGTGGAGGGTGAGCACGAGGTTTGGGACTGTTTCAGGCATTGGCTGTGCTCTGCAGGGCTGTGTGGGCACCTGGCTGACCCCTCTCCCTTGGCAAGGACTGTACCTGTGACATGCTAAATCCTGCACAGAGGCAGAGCTGGAGGTGGCTGCCGAGGTCTGGTGCTGTGTGATCCCTGCAGGGGGCTCGGATGGGTCTGACCCTCCTGCTACTGGGCAGCTTTCCTTTCTCTATCTAGTCCATCATGAGGGCAGCTGGCTTTCTTTTCTGGTCATGCACACAAGTGCACCTTGCACTTACTGCACCAGGACACCCACAGAAGAGGAAGAACATAAAAGCAGTTCTGTTGCTTTCTGAATGCTGATCAGCCACTGCTGGGCTGTGACTGTGAGTGTGGCAGAGTTGATTAAACAGCGTGAGGCTTCCTGACATGTTCCTCTTTGAATGGGACTGAGGAGAAGGCATGGATACTCACGCCTGGAACATGCAAGGTGATTTCAAGTGGATGCAACAGCTGAGAAAAGCCCCTACTAGGGACTTCTGTCTGTATTTTAATGATTTATTTGTCATCTTGCTCCAAACTGCCCTGCCAATGTGTCCTGGTCTGGCTGCTGCTGCAGCAGACGACCCTGCTCAGAGCAGACGTGACTTTCCCCCGAGTGGAGGGGGTCAGAGGCACAGACCAGTGTGCCTCTGGGGATGGCGTTTTAGGGGTGCCAGGCTGGATCCCTCTGCCCCCTCCCTGCCTGTCTCTGGGGTCAGGATGCAAAGCTGGGCTAAGGGCAGTGCAGAGAACCAGAGGGAATCAGGCAGTACCTGCTCACGCTCCGCCGTTTTGCGCAGCTTGTAGATGAACTCCACCATGGCCACGAAGACGGACAGCACCAGGCCTGCTGCCAGGACAATGAAGATCCCTCCGATGTTCTGGATGCCCAGAGCACTGGCCTCCTTGTTCTCGTCCTCAGGGCAGCCATTCCCCCGCCACCACTTCTCCTTCATGACGTGGAGCTTGTCCTCCTCCTGGAGCTGCAGGATGGCGATGGTGATCTTGTCCCTGTACGGTGACCCTGGGGATGGGAACAGCGATGTACACACAGGGAAAGTGGGACAAAAATCCCACCAAGCAGGGAATGTGTCTGTGTTAAGCAGAGCAGTTCAGACCTCTCCTCAACGGGCAGACACTGTAAAGTTTGGTGTTTGGAAATCACCTCTGTCGTGTTTGTGGCAGCCAGCCCCCCTTGGGGTGCCGGCAGAACTGTCACTTACCCATGGGCGTCCCAATCCCGTAGCCTTTGGTGTCGATGAGCCCCCCGATCTGGGTGAGGTTGCAGTTCCTCTGGGTGATGTACTCGATGGTGGTGGACTCCATCAGCAGCGCGTAATCGGCCGTCAGGGTTCGCTGGATCCCCTCCTCGTTGTTTTTAACCAGTGCCGTGGGTTTGCTGCTCATGAAAGCCCACATTTTTTCAAACGTGGAAATTTTGGATTTCTGGAAAAATGATATCCCCCCACCCCCAGCCCCAAAATAAGAATGAAATCTCCATTTGCTGAAAGCTGGTATCTTTTCAGTTTATAATAATAATAGTTGAGAACAAATCACACGATGGGGCAACAGTGAATTTGACTTTGTCTTAAATACCTTCACTGCTCAACATTGTTTGGGTTTATGTTTAACGAGAGACAAGGGTTGCAGCAAACATCCCACTGTGGTTCAGGTTCTGTGGTGGAACTGACACCCTGCCCAAAGCCCTGCAGGCTCCCTTGTCTCCCAGATCTGCTTAAATGTGTTCACTTCCTAACCAGGATTTGTTTACCCTGTAATGTTTTTGCATGCAGAGAGAACAGAGAGAGTTTTGGAGGACGTGGTTTTCTCTACACACACTCTATGATATTTTTGTCTTTCCTCAAGCATGGCAAGGAAACATGTCTCCTCTGAGATATGTGCAACTGCCAAACAGATTTAACGTCCCCACGTAAACAGAAGCACAGAGATATTCAAGAAGATTGTCTTACGGCTAAAAATAAACATGGATATTCTTTCACTATCAGCAGACATTCTGTTGCAAAGGAAGGAATATGTTTTCTAGCTTGCTATTCATGTGAATGTGTTTTTTCTCCTAGAAAATGTGTTGAGTGAGAAGAAATATGGTTATTTTACGTCTTGCCATAACATTTGAAAAGTACCATTTATCTACGAGCACTTTCTGAGTTGTCTCTGTCAATCATCACAAAAGTCACAGAATCACAGAATCCCAGAACGGTTTGAGTTGGGAAAGACCTTGAAGCTCATCCTGTTCTACCCCCTGCCATGGGCAGGGACACTTTCCATCTACTAGACCAGACTGTTGGGCAGAGCTGGCTTTAGTTTAGGAAGATTTCCCAGACAGGCAGAGCAGTGTCCTCTTGCCCCTTTGCTGGTCCCAGTGCTCCCATGGGTCAGTGCTTGTCCCTCAGACCAGCCCTGGAGCAGCACTTGGATACTGAGGCTTGTGTTCCCACTGCTGCCAGCTCCTTTATGCACCCTTCTTTTCTGCCCAATTTCTTGTTTTTCCTAGATCTGTTTTTGCCTTCTTATTTCACAAGAGGCAGCTTAGCCACCCAAACCTCCTCCTCCAGTGTGCTCCTCGGTGAGCCTGGAGCTGGCTGATAAGTCAGAGGGCAGATAAGTCCCTGTGCTGTGCCTGGAATAAGGGTGGCCTCTCAGCAGCTGCTGCACGAGGAGTGGCTGCAGCAGAGTTGTGATTTCAGCCGTCGTTTATCTCTCCACAGGCCTCTGTCCTTCCATGAGAAAGCAGGAGATGGAGCCCCAGCCCAGCCCAACTGCTGCTGCCACAGCTCCCCCTCATTTCTTCAGCATCACCCAAAACGTGCCAGCCTAGGTTCTTCTGATAAAACCATAATAAATAATGGTGAGGTAGCTGAAAGCCCCTTGTAATGCTTCACATTCCGAATGCTTTGCCCATCCACCTCCTTTATTCCAGCATGCTTAGCAAAAGTTAAACAAAAGCTCATCACCCCAAAGCTGGGTAGTGCAGTGCTGTTCAAACAAAGGCTGTTTCCTCTGCCTTTAACCCTGTGGGCCCCTTCTGCTGACTGAAATACCCAGGGATTCATTTCTTCTCCATTAAAGCTCGTGCTCGTTATAATCCACTTGATGAATGCGCAGCAGTGGATGTGCTGGAGCAAACTTCATTCAAGAGGCAGGATAATCTCCCTCGCTTGAAAACCTGGACCAGTGCCTGTGAGGTAGATTTGTGGCATCTATCAAGCCTCAAAGAGCAGCAAGAAGTGTAGCCTCCAAAAGGATTATTAAATATCTGTACATTACAATGGGTAATTGAAATGAATCGTGTGCTCGGCTGGCTGATAAGGACTTGTTTAACATTTATATAGTTCACATCAGAGGCCTCTGGGTTCCTTGGCTCTCCCTCTCTCTTCTTCTCTTTCTGCATTTAATGCTCCTTGGGTGTTGACACAGAGCTTTTAACATCAGTGTTCTCCCAGTTTAGAGCACAGAGCAAAATAAACTGGCAAAAAATCAATAGGCTGCATTTAGTGAAGCAAATGGGACTTGCATGAGGCAGTGGACCTCTTCAGGCAACTGAAATTACACGAGACAGGGCTCCCTGGAAGAGAAAAACCACTTTTCTCTTCTTCTCTTAAATCACTGCTGCTGACCAGCTTGAAAGGACCTAATTGTGTTTGGGATGCCAGGAAGAGCCCAGATTTGTCAGTGCTGGTTGTGCTGCTTTGAGCCCAGCTCTGACCCTGCCAGGGGTTGAGCACTGCTCCAGCTGGGGCACGCCTGGGGAAGGGCTGGCCAGGAGGATGGAGCTGCTGGTCACTGCTTGCCAGACAAACCCTTTTTCTGACCCAGAGACAGGGCTTCTTAGGGGCACTTTAACGACTTTTATTCCATTTTCAGTCTCATACGAAGGGTGAGATGGTGCAAATGTTACAATTCACGCCATCACAATCAGAAGCCAAACTATTTCCTAATGACAATCCATTATAAGCATTTTTTGGCCTATCAGCTTTTGCCACACAATGCTGCTAATGCTTCTAAGCCAATCATCTATTAAAATACCCCACATGAATCTTCCTACAATACATCTTTCATAGTTCTATTTCTCCAAAATGTCTAGTCTATTTGCAAGGCCATCATCTGAAACTTGTTTCTAGTTCAGTTTCTCTCTCAACAATGTCTGTCCTATCCCATGGCATTTCTAAGTCAGCACACTTTATCTCAAAGTTTCCTTACAGATGCACAAGCCCATGTGAGCCTTCTGTCAGGCTTTGAGAATTCTCTGTAAATCCCACAACTGCTCACTTGTGCCTGATGAGCAGCTGGACAGAGATCCGGGTGCAGGGCTGAGACCCCGGCAGGGAGGATGAGCTGGGGGATCCCTCCAGGAGAGGAGGGCAGGCCATAGGTGCTGGCAGGGCAGCTCACACCCAGGCCAGGTCAGGGCACTCTCAGGCTCTAAAACCTAATAAGAACACTACTTTTCCAAGGGAAAATTCCCCAGCTGTGGTTCCCAGCACAGGCCTCACAGGTTGATCATTTGCTAAATCCCAGAAGAAGCTGTGAGAGTGATGTTGGTCATGGATCCCAAATCTCAGGAGGAGCATCCCTGCTCCAGCTCACACCCAATTAAGCCACAGAACATGTTTTGTAGTTGAAGGAAAAGTTCATTTCTCCCCTTCCTCCTCTCAAATACTTGGGCCACATGCAAAGGCATTGCTTATTGATGGGAATTTGGATGTCATCAGCCAAGACCACACCACAGAAATAAGCAAAACCATCTTAGTAGTAATTTAGTAATAAAGAATGCCTTCAATTGTGTTTATTTTGCTGATGCTCTTTCTGTGTTCTTCATTTGTGTGTTCATTTTATTTTGAGGGACCCCTGGTTTTACCATAGTTTACCTTAAAAAATCCTTGCTGGGGTTGGTTACTGGTCTGATCTGGTATTTGCTGTGCTGTGGGCTGGGTGCTAATTTCTTCTCAAGAGATTCACCATGTACTTTTATGGGCTTCTTAAAAGAAGCATATTTCAGTTGGTTGTGGGTAAAGGGACCCTCCTGTGGCCCCACATCCTCAAAAGGGTCCCCAGGTCCCCCTCAGTGACAACTTTGCTGCCAAAGGTAGATGAGGAGGAGCTGCTTGGGTGCTCTGAAACATTAAGATAAATGGTCTGACTCAGGCTTCTTCCTGGCAGAGAAGTTCCCATGTCAGGAGCTCCGAGACATCAGGAATGATGGAGATATTGCTAATTATCAAGGGCTGGTGCTGCAGCCATTGCTCACATGGCGGGGTCGAGCCTCACCCCTGCTCACATCTCTCCCTCTGACTCGTGAGAGTGGAGCTTCTCCTCGAGTTGCTCAGGATAAATAACACCAGGATCTGCTCTGCTGTGCTCTGCATCTTAATCACCCCGTGTTAGTGCTAAATGAGATGTGTGTGTGTGTGAAAGCCGAGCGCCAGCCCCTCCAAATGCAGCGACACCAGCAACGCCTCCGAGTTCATTCTTCAGAGTCACAGCTCAGAAGCCAACTTTAATAAGCAGTTCTGCAGGGCCAGTCACCCAAATCAATTAATGGAATCATTTAGAGGAGCCCCTACCAGGCATCTTGCCAAGACATATACGCTTTTTTATCAGCCAAATTGGCAAGAAAGGAACTTTCAGGCTTAAGATTTTCAATTCCAGCCTGTATGAAAAAACAAATTGATTTCCACCAACTGAAGATACTTAATCTTGAGGATTTAACATTTCTGTGTGAGTGTCTGTGTACACACATACACACACTCACACCCAGACTCCAAACTGCACGTGAGACCTGAGAGAGGCAGCATCTCTCCCTCTGCAGGATGGGAAGGATTTATGAGTTATAAGTAACTCTGGATGCTGTTCTTAAATTAATTGATCTGTATTTATTCCTGTAACCCACCCTGCATTGCCAGGGAGTAAACAGCTTCTCAAAAGATCTTTTCATTAAGTCAAAATCTGCCAGTATGGTTGGTAAAGCTCTCTCTTCTTCCCGTTTGCTGTGGCTGGTTTGCTCAGCTGCATGGGGCCAAATGTTGTGGGAGCAGCATCCCTCACGGTGGGGCTGTCCCAGAGGTGTCTTGGTTCCTTTGGGACCTTCTGCAGTGTCCCTGGTGAGCTCTGCACAAGCTCTGGAGCAGCCTGAACACAGGTAAAACTGGTCAGTGCTTTGGGAACCATCTCATGGGAAGCATCTTCCTCCCTCTTCCTCTTCCTCCCATTGTCCACTGCTCCCCAGGATCAGCCTCCAGGGTAGTGCTCTCCTGCATTCCTGGGGGGCTCCAGCATGGATGGGCACTGACAGAGGGGCTGCAGGGTGTGCTCAGGGTTGGTGAGTGCATCTTGCAGCTGATTTAACAGGGAGAAATGAAGGAGGCAGCCCCTGCTAGGAGGGGAATGACTTTGGGAACAGCCATACAAGGAGCCAGGCAGCAGTTTGGGCCAAGTCTAGCAGGTAATCCACAGAGAAGGTGAGATCCTCCTTTGTGTGCTGCCATCAGCCTTTTGTCCCAGCAGTGACAGTGTGTTCAGAGCTGCTGGAGTGCTTCAGGAGCCCTGGCTGGTGTGGACTGGCTCTGCTGGTGTCCCCTGGAGCAGAGCAGCAGAAGAGGAGGGAAGCCACATGCTGTTCTTCCAGTGCCACCCATCTGAGGGAGTGTGGATCCTCAGCTGGCACCCGGAGCTCTGTGCTGTGATGGGTGTCCCCATGGAGGTGGCACTGACAGAACCTAAACCACCACAGGAATCACCCAGCTGAGGACAAAGACCTTGCTGGGGGCTGGGAGGAATCCTGCCTCTCCCTCTGTGCACGAAGGACGAGTGAGCAGAGCATCCCACGTGGGCACTCCCACTGCTCCAGCAGTGGAACTGCTTGTCAGGAGGGACATTCCTGAGAATTCATCTCCATACAGCAGTGATAATAAAAAGGAAAAGGAAAATATGCTGCATCAATAAACCATGCCAAGGCTGTTAGGAGCCTGAAGTATGATTCTGATGGATAATGATATGAAGCAATAAATATACTGTGTCCTGATGATTGTTAAAAGAGACAGTTTCCTTTTATTCCCATATAAAACTGGTGTTGGAGAGCGCAGTTAAAGCACACAGTTACAGCCTGCCTTTCCCTGCTGGCTGTTCCAGGTTTATATGGCTTTGGAAGGCACCACCACGCATCTGGCTGTGCCATGCACAGAACTGCATGGACCAGCTCCATGGCAGGAGGCAAACTGGGCATTCCCAGGATCGTTAAAGATCAAACCAACCCCTCCGTGGTTCTTTATCACCCTCTGCTGCTGCCTGTCAGGGCCAGGACACAGATTCAGGGAGGACAGTGGCTTCTCAACCAGATCAGAGCCAAGAGAAGTTGCACGGGAGCAATGCTCTCTCTGTTATTAAAATCCAGCATATTGCCTTCCTTTAATGAGTCTTGCCAATTAAAGCACTGAGGCCTTGTCAAGCTGCCATCACCCTGTGCCTGCTCAAATCTTGCAGCACCAGGCACAGGCTTGATAAAGCCTGAACTGTGTTAGTCACATGCATTTCCTTCTGCATTAGGGTGGTGGAGGGGGAAGGAGCCAGAGGTGTGTGGGAGCCAGCTCTCACTCCTGAGCCAAAGCCTGGGATCTTCCTTTGGGCCCCTTTCCTTGGCAGGGTGATAATTCCTTAATCGTCTCTCATTTCTATCCTTTTATTTTCTCTCTTTTTAAACTGGGTTTTTACAGGCCAGCAGTGGTTTTAAAGGTCATTTTACATCTCTCAGTTTCTTTCTATTTTTGAGGCTACGGTGGAATCTGACTGACTTCTGAATTTAATTATGCTTTAAATAGAATAAATTAATGCAATTGGATTGTGATGCACTGGTAGTGTTACCTTGCCCTGGATCTCAGAGGTTAATAAAACTGCATTACATTGATATGAATACCTGAAGGACAAGAAAGATATTTCTGCTGTAAAAAATACTGGTCAGGGAGGGCACTTTGCAACATCTGTCCAGCTGTGGGTTTCATTTGGGCTCTCCTCTGTCCCTGAAGGCTGGCTGGATCAGCCTGGGGGCTCCATGGGGTTGTGCTGGCAGAGGCAAGGAAGAAGCTGGATGGGTCAGATGTGGAAAATGGGAAGATGCTTTAAGGAATGTAAGATTTTCCTGCATTGCTTTACTACAAGCTGCCCTTTGGCACATGCTGTGTTTTAGGGATGTCTGAGCCAATATTGGGTAGAGCTTGCAAAACTGTAAAATCAGTTTAATTTTGTAACTGTGACTTCAGTTAACAACAGGGAGGGGGATTTAGCCTTGGTGGGACTCAGGTGAGCCACAGTCTCAGTCTGGGCAAGATGAGAAAGTGAAAGAAGCTGCGTGGCAGGAGCAGCAGGGGCGGCTTGGGAGGCTTTGCTGCCTTTGGATCTTTGTCCTGGCTCCCGTTGGCATCTCTGCCTGGAGGGCAGAAAGCCTCTGCCTGGTCTCACCTTGAAGAAGGTCATGGTAGCTCCATCCTTCACTGCTCCATACTCTATTTTGGTCTGCTTTGCCAAGTCATCTGCCGAGTCGATGGGGGATTCCATCCTCTCCACCGTCAGGAAGGCCGCGAGGTTGGCCGTGTAGGACGAGATGATGATGAGGGTGAAGAACCACCATATGCCACCAATGATCCGTGTGGACAGGGCTTTGGGCATCAGTTCCGAGCCTGGGGTGGGAGAGGGGAAGCAGGGGAGAGGATACAGAGGGAAAAAACCCATTTTATCTATCCATAAGTGCATTTTATATACATATATATATATATGATCAGGTATCACTGTCAAAACTGTTACAGCTATGCAATTAAAGCCAACTGGTTTTGAGGAAAATTATCCAGACATCTTGCATGTAAGGACATCAGTGGGGTTTTTGTAGCATTTGCAGAAAAACCCTCTTCCTTGATTACTGACCTTGGGTACAGTGCCCAATTTACAGGAAACATCCAAACTGAAGTAATTAACTGGGCTGCTTTTATGAGATTTAAATAGCAAGCTATTTATGAACTTTTATGAGTGTTTTGTTCTGCCGTTTAAAAGGGGCTTTGCTTTTATACAGATTATTTTCAAAAGACTCACTCTGGGGAATGTGTTCAAATACACAAAGTTTTTAAAAAAAAATCAAACACTGAGAGAAAGGAACTATCAGGGTCCAGGGCTTTGAGTGCCAGTCAGAAGTGGGGAAGCAGGAGATGTTGCAGCATAAAAGGTGTAGTGGGTCTGGAATGACTTTTATTGAGCAGACATGAAGGGCTGAATGGGTTGTGCTATTTTTGTAATCACCCAAAACACCTTTTAAAGCCAGGCAAGAGCTTTGGGCTTGAAACAGCTGTGCTCAGAGGATTTATCAGCCTGGAATGTGCAACAAAGATTGGGCTTTGCAAAGCAATTTTAGGCAGCGTGGCATCAAAGCAGAGCACGGGGTGTAGTTTTCCTCCCTTCAGAGTGCAGCAAGGAGACACCAGGAAGAGGAGGAGTCCTGGGTATTGAGGGTGCTTTGGTTCTCCTCAAGATCCTGCTTCTTCCCTCTTCCATCTCTGGCCCTTTGATGCATTGGATGCTGTGACATCAGCCTGGCTTTGAAATATGTTTCTTCTCAGATGCAGAATTGAGTTAAAAAGAATATAGCTCTTTTCATTTATCAGCATCTGATAAGAGGGATGATTCATCCTGCTAAACCGCCTTGCTGGGAGCTGTCACTGTCCATGAGGGCAGCTGAGATCCAGGAGGGATCTCTATTACAGGCAGCAGTGGAGCTCAGAGCAGGAGCTCTGTGCCTGTCACTGAGCCGGGGCTGTGCTGCTTTTGCTCTCTGGATATAACCACTGATACATGGTAAATTAAAGTGTGACAAATGTTTGACATTTTTCCACTTATTTCTATTCCTGGATTTTCTGCAATTAGATCACAGCTGAATTTTGTTCCCTATTCAGAGCTGCTCCCAAGCTCCCCCCCTGCTGCCTTCTGAGCAGATTTATTCTATTCATTCCATCGCTCTATTCCATTCACACACAGGGATGTAATCCCACCTGTATCCCATTTCTGAGGTCCCTGTGACCGTGGGGCTCACACCAGTGCCACTGCCAGCTCTCCTGAGGGGCTGCTGGGCAGAGGCTCCCAGGGCAGCTCCTCACCTCTGCCCTGGGCTGGGGGAGCTTCAGGGCATCTCAGAACGACCAGGGGAGGGGAAAAATGGGGATGGAGCAGAGGGCAAGACACCCTGTCTGCTGGAAAAGTTGATTTAGGACAGAAAGAGAGAGCCAGGTGAGAGATCCTGAAACTGAACAAATGGCTTGAGTGAACAGAAATAGGAATTTGCAGAGTCTGTGGGATGTGGGTGAATGCAGCAGCTGAGGGAGACCAAGGCAGTGCTCCTCCTTGGAGCACTTGGTGCTCAGCGCCGCAGGGGCCAGGAGGTGCTGGGAGCTTCCAACAAAAACAAACTTTCAAGTTAAGAAGCCCTAAGAGCAGGTGGGTGCCAGCCTACCTTGCTGCATCAGCGCTCCCATCCCGAACCAGAAGCTGTTCAAGAGGGTGAAGTTGTTCTCCACAACGTCGGAGCCCGGGTTGCAGGGGTGGGCGTCGTACCACTCGTACGGGCTGAACCTGCAGCACACAGGGAAACCAGAGCTTGTCAGGATGCCTTGGAGTGGCTGCCTAGAACAGAGGCTGCACATGATTAAGAAAGAAAAAGCAGGTATTTATTAAAGGCTTTCAATAGATACACCCTGGGCACTCAAAAGGCTTCCAGAGGCTACACCCAAGCTGGACTACGGTCACGAATTTTTCAGGCAGTTATGAATCTGATCCATTTATATATCAGGGACTAATCCTCCAATTACAGCTTCAGGTAATGAAGTAATATTCCCCCAGTTTGCTCCCTCCCATCTCACTTCTGTTTATACTTTTTGAGGACTTGGGCTGTGAGTTGTCTTTGGATCTCAGGTCTAGAGGAATTGTTTTGTCTGACCAAAATGTGAAGACAGTAGCTAACACTTTGTATGGAGTTTAGAGCTGTGCACTAATGCAGCACAGGATTTGAAAAATATAAAGGCTAAAACCTTAAGGCATCAGTTAGTCAGGATGTGGTAGGACAAGACCCAAAACGAACTGGAAAAAAGGAGTCTCAGTGCCTCTGGTGCTGCTGAGCAGGCGCTGCTGAGCCTCTGGTGCACAGGTTTAGAGAGAAAAAGGCAAATTCAGCCCAAGTCACCCACACAGGTGTAAATCTGTGTCCTGCATTCTGGAGAGCAGAAGCCTGGGAAGCCAAGACCTCCTGAGGTGTCTCAGGTGGCTTCCCCAGAGCCTTTGGTCACTTTGGATCATCTCTTCAATACTGTGTCCTACAACAGCACCCAGAGCACGTGATGGTGGGACGGGATGGGGTGGGTGGAAAGGCATCCAGACACGTAACCTCTTCTATGTAACAGTTCAAAAATGTGGGAAAAAATGGCATTTTTGATTGACTGAGGGGAGAAGCCTCAGTCATTCTGCAGCGACAGCAGGGGCAAACTGGTATTTCAGGAGATTGTCCCACATGGGAATCAGGGTGGGATTTAGGTCACTGAGAAGTAGAACCTTCCACCATCCTGACAAGCAGGAGTTTGGCTCAGTCAGGGCACTGGCAGAACACTGGAATGTGGTGACAGTTTGCTGTGGATTGCTGTGCCACTTGGCCCTGTGGTGGGTAGTGGGAGAAACTTACTCTCTGTGGGGATGTATTTCCATGGATAGCCCTGCAGTTGTTGAGCAAGACTGAGGGAATTTCCTAGGAATATCTCTGCAAATTCTGCCCAAGACTGGCAGGCAAGCACTGCTGGGAATGAGCTCATTTAGCCAGGATCTGGGGAGGATGCTCAACAGGAGAGATGTTAATATTTTTAGAGCTGTTTATTTACATTTTTCTGAGAGTCCCAAATTTTGCAGAGATTAAATTAAAAACATAATTGGTATAATTGCTTTTGAACCAGGCATTAATTATCATCTCCGCTTCCTTCTGGAATCCCTGGAGATTCACAACAGCCCCTTCTCAGAGCCCAGCCCACAGCCTGTAGCAGGAGATCTTTCCCTCTGTAATTCTCCACCAGATGCGCCACCACCCAAGGAGAGGGTTTGTCTCCTCTCAGGAGAATTGGTGGCTCAGTTCCAGGGGTCCCCTCTCTCAGACACTCGGATGTGTTTGGAGAAGGGCCCCAGCTCTGTGCCAGGAACCTCCTGGCACTGAAACCTGCCCTGGGCACGTGTCAGTGCAGAGCTGT
The DNA here is from genome assembly GCA_013399915.1 of Illadopsis cleaveri. Taxonomy (NCBI): domain Eukaryota; kingdom Metazoa; phylum Chordata; class Aves; order Passeriformes; family Timaliidae; genus Illadopsis; species Illadopsis cleaveri. The sequence goes on from VXBB01008157.1 coordinate 60,521, forward strand.
GGCCCTGGAGCAGCACCAAGCATGGGAGGGGTCTGTGGGGAAAACAATCACTGAGGATGGACAAGGCACAGCCCACAGCTCTTATGGCTTTAGGAAAGATTACCCTTGGGCACAGCTGTCCCAATTTTTGCTTCTGTTTTTCACTTTCAAGGTACAGGCTAATGATCTCTCCTCTCCTCCCTGGTTTTTCTCACCTTCCTGCAGTGGGGACTGTTCCCTGGGCTGGGTCTGCGGTGTGGAACCACAGGTCTTGCTCAGGCTACACCCTGACATTGCTGCTTGTTCATCCAGGTAATGGTTGGGCTGTCCTTGCTGCTCACCCTCCTCTGCTCTCTAAATCAGAGGAAATCAGCAAGGAAACAAGAACCAGGCTCAACTCAGACCTGGCTTTCTATGCTGCTTATTCCTTGGAACTTGCTATAGGTTCACACCAGAGGTGGATAAAAGATGGTATCTTGGTCCTTTCTGTCAGATAAAGCCAGAGCTCAGGAATCAGATTAAAACTTTCTTGGGCTGCCAATGAAAGACTGTGAAAAAGAAAGGGAATGGGTAAGATCAATGAGCCTGGCAAGATGACACGCTGGAGAACTTCAAGGTCTGAGCAAAAACCTACTGGTGCAGCTCAAATGACAGAGAAATATTCAGAAATCTGCAAAGCAGCAACAGCCTCCTGTGCTTGAGCAGGGAAACCATTAGTGGAAGGACGAGGTAATGAAGGAAGGAGGGAGAGGAGCTCATTGACCCCGTACAGCCAGAGCTCAAATCAGTGGGGGAACTCAGGATTCTCCCTGGCTGGCTTCCCTCATCCTCACATGCACAGTGAGCTCTGAGAAATATTTCATCAAAACTAGGATCATTCTCCTGTCTCTTTTGGCTTGTTGGCAGGGAAATGGAAGCATTTTGAAGAAGTTTAAAAGATCTGACACAAAATACTTTGGAGTCTAAATTGCGTCTCCAGAGAAATTTCCAATGGACGACCCAGTCCTGGCTGCAGTGGGGATGAAGATTAAACCCACCCAGCCTGCCCTGCAGCCAGAGGGGTTTGGTGGCATTTGGAGGCCATGTGAGCCCAGGGACAGGTGACAGTTGAGGCCAGCCTGGCACCACAGCCTCCAGACACATCATCCCACAGAGCTGTGGGGACAGCTAGTGTTGATGGCTCGCTGGGGGTTGGGGGTTGGGAGCAGGGGCTCCATCAGCAGCGAAGAAAAACTGATTAAAATGACAGATGGACCAAATCCATCCTTTGCCTGCCTCTAAATACTTCCTGAGCCTGTTTTAAGTGGCATTGACCTATGGTTATGGCTTGAGCAGAGGGCTCTGGTGCCTAGTTCAGAAGACTCATGTCTCTGAATTAAGGCTTTTCTATTTTGATTGTGGTTTTCTTCTGAGAATTGGATTTCAGAGGCCTTGCTGTGGTCAAAAGCAGATATTGTTTCCATTACTTCTCAATGCAATAAATATCTTCCCTGTGAAATCTCTTGCTTTGCTTTTCTGTTAAAAGAAAATTCTTGCAGAATTTTAATTACCCCGAGTACTTGGTGTTCTTTGAAAGAATAGGATGACAGAAGAAATGTCAGGAGCAAAATGTGAGAAAGAAACTGTAATTGCAATATTTTATGTGTTGAACTTAGTCCAAAGAATGGCCTGATGGGGAAAAATTGCTCTATTCCATCATAATACACATAACTGATGTGATGCAGGGAGATGCTGAGGATCATTTCAAAATAAAACCTGAGACAAAGCCACAGTTCTTCAGGTTTTCATTCCTCAACATCCCCCAAAAGCTGCTGTGCTCGGACAGACACCTCTGTTTGTGCAAAGTGGTGACTGAAGGACTTCACATCAGGACCTGTCCCAGCACTTCCTTCAGCCTTTCTGCAGTGTTTCATGTGCAGATAGAATTTGCACATTTTACATGCTTTGAAAGTGGGATCTAGACAATTTGGGCTGGATCTGGCCATTAAGAGCTGGGAAAAAAATAAGCTCATAAATGTAAAATTGTATTTGAATTGTCACTGCAGGCCACAGGAGCAGTCTGGTGCCCGGTGCCATCGAAGGCAGCGGCGCTGTGGGAGCAGAGCCCACTCAGCTGTGCCCTGCCTGGGTGACAGGGACAGACAGCCAAGGGCTTTCTATCAGCCATCACAGAGTTTTCCTTCTCATAGTGATGCCTTAAGTTTCAGCTTTCATGTTTTTTTCAGATTCTGTGCTGCTCAGGTGTGCAGATCTGAGCCTCATCTCAAGTTCACCGAGCAGGGAGACAAAACAAATCCTTTTCCTGCTGAAGACCAAGGACAGTTTTCAGCCCAACATCATAAACAATAGTGGGCTGAAGGGAGGAACAAGAAGGAGTACACCTCACAACCTGAAGCTGTAATTGGACAATTAAACCCCCATATTCAAATGGACCAAAACTTATAAAAATGTAAGATCTCGTGACCAGGCAGCCATTTTGTGACCATTTTGGATCCACCTTGGGTGTAGCCCTGGCCAGGCCCTGCCCTGCCCAAGGTGCATCCTAGAGGCCTTTCAATAAATACCTATTTTATTCTCTTGTTCTGTCCAGTCTCTGTGCCAGGTCAGCCTTCCCAAGGCATCAATAGTTATCTTGGGTCCCTTTTCCCAGAGGAGAATCTTGTGCTGCTGAGAGCACCTGGTTATCTCTGCCACCCTTGGGTGGGGAGGCTTGGCAAAGAAAAGGGAGGAGGGGAATTTCAGCTGCCATCTGGATCAGGGAGGGCCCTCCATGTCCTCTGAGAGGAAAACACAATATCCAGCTCTGCCCCCATGCAGAGGAGGGACCAGAGGATATACCTGCCCTGCCATGAACGTTTAACCTGCTTTGAAAGTGGGGTCTGGACAATTTGGGCTGGATCTGGCCATTATGAGCTGGGAAAAAAACAAGCTCCTAATGTGAGCACTGCAGGTGCTCACAGCACTCAGGCCCAGCTCACTCTGCTGTTCTGTGTAATTAGGATATGACAGAGTGAACGCAGGGAATCTGCTGTAAATGGCCCCCTGGACCTGAGGGATGCTGAAGATTTGTTGTACCATCAGGGTTAATGGAGTCTGCTTGCCTCAGTTGTGCACCTGATCTTTCCTTTGACTCTCTAATGTCAGTGGATGAGGGAGGAAGGTTTCTGATGGATGCTCCCAGGAAGGTGCAGCACAGCAGACCTTGGGGAAAAGGCTCTGCATGAACCCCCAGACCAAGGCAGCAGGGAGAGCTCTGAAATCCCCACTGGTATAAATTCAACTGGAAATAATGAGAAATGAGCATCAAAGTGCAGAGTGGGCCGAGGAATCATTCCTGGACATGGTGTTTATGCAAAATATTCCATCGGGGGCCGTGTGTGGTCATGGAGGGCAGGTGCCTGCAGGAGGGGACAAGTGCTTTGTTTTGATTTGAAAAGGTGGGATCATGGATTGAGAGCAATCCAGGACTGTGCCTCATCAAAGGCCCTGTGGAGTTAACAAGACATGCAAATGTATGCAAATTCTGCCTTTAAACATAGAGGATTTAAACATGCTAATTAGATGCATATTAATGTTGTAAACAGACACATTGTCTGAGCCGTAGCAACGGCTTCTCCATTCTTTTGATATAGGGAGGGGTTTGTGTGAGCTTTACTGGTGGAGGGATCAGAGACACAAGTGGAAAATGGAGTGAAAATGGGAGCTCAGGACCCAGGAGAGGCTGGGAAGGGTGTGAGCAGTGACCAAACAGCAGCATGAATGGACAGAAATGCTCCTCGTACACCTGGAGGTGCCGACGAGATGGAAAAGCTGCAAAATTTCTGAAACTATGAAAGAAAGTCGATTTATGAAAGAATTTTTAAATCCTTTCACACTGTGAGTGTTGTGAAAGTGAGCAGCCAGCCCATGGGGATGGAGCAGAGGGGATCTCAGTGGTGACAAGGGTTTGATGCTGCAGCTCCCAGCAGGGACCAGCGTGCCCTTACCTGGCTATGACAAAGAGCACACAGCTGACCCCCAGGTAGGCGAGGAGGATGTACATCCAGATGTCAGGAGAGAGAGGGTTGAGGAAGGAGAACACACTGGGGTTGGTCCCGTTGGGTTTCCTGTAGAGGATGCTGACCCCCAGGGTCATGAAGGGCTTGGAGAAGTCGATGGCTTTCTCCCGGACGTGGGTGATGGTCAGAGGAGCCACGGCCAGGTCAGCTTTCTGCAAACAGCACAGAGGGAGGGGCACAGGCAGGGAGAGAGGAGGAGTTACAAACCGAGGGGTAACTCAATGTAACTGAGGTGTAACTCCGTCCCCTTGGAGATACCACAGCTCTCACACAGCAGAAACAGGCCAAAAAACCCCCAAAGGGCAGCCCTGGGGTTCCCCCCTCCTTTTGCACATGTGCTGTGAAATACAGATGTTGGGGTACAGTGTTTGCTGTGAAATACAGATGTTGGGGGTATAATGTTCACTGTAAAACACAGCACAACCAAATGGAGGTGTTGTAGTCTCTGGAGATGCGGGCCCAATGCGAGGAGCTCTTCTGAAATGGTCAGAAAAATCAGATTTTACAGAGTTCTACAGTGTCAGTGGCCCTTGTTGACCTTGCTATTGGCAGCAGTGGTTTGTTATTGTTGGTCTCCTTCCTTTCATTTATTGTTGTCCTGCCTTTCAAGAGGAGAGGAGGGTGTGGAGGAAGGCCACTCTGGATGGAGCTGCAGCGAGCCATACTGTGGCAGCCTGGGGTAAAAGGTTCAGTTTCTTTTCCCTCAGTCATTTCATGGTACAGCTTGAGAGGCTCAGTCTCAGACAGGAATGCTCAGTGCCTGCCAGGTGGGAGGGAGGGAGGTATGGAGCTGAGACCCTCTGAGGAAACACTATTTAATGATGGACTCCTCAGCCCTTCCTGCTGGAGGGGTCTGGGGTCCATAAGGCATTTCAGCTGAGCATATTCTTTATCCTGACAGCTTCTTTGAATTGTGTTTGTTTCCATTATTTCTGTTATTTACTAATTTCTGTGCTAATTCAACCAGTGACCACATGCACCCTCTTTCTGTTGGTTAAGAGCTGCATTCATTCCTCTCACTCAGCATTCATCCAGGTTCTTAAAAGCCACAAGTAAATACATCCAAGGTTTCCTCAATATCACCCGCCTTGCTTCAGCTTTGCAAATGATTTTTTGGGATTATGAACTCCGAAGGAAACACAGAGACATAAATTACAGCTCTGAAACTGAGCAGAACCTCCCCCCATGCCAGGAGCCTGGTCGAGATTTATTTAACATCTGGTTCTGAAAATTAAAATTCTAAATTACCCACGAGTGATAATTACCTAGAGATACAGTAGATTTGTCATTATTCATGAACTTTAAATCAATACTGGCTGGAACATACTTTCCTTCAGCAGGAACTGGGGGTTCACTTCAGTAGGAAGCAGAGCAGATCCCTGGCCTGTGCTGGAGGTAAAGGTTGTGCTAATGGTTTCATATGACCTTTCCAGTTTGTAATGAAAGATTATATTTATATTTATATTTATATTTANTTCTAACATGGCTCTCCAGCTGCTACCCAAAAGGTTGGTTTCCTTTCCTTCTCACTTTCCAGATGGAAATACATTTTTACATCAGCTTGGTACAGGAAGAGCTCATTTCAGTCGCTGGCATTTGTCAAAATCCGTGGAAAATGGGAACAATATTTTCCCAGTGAGCCCACTGAGCCAGCTGTGGTTGTGGTGACACGGACAGAAGCTGAAGGGGGTTGGAAGTGGATGGGCATTGGTGGCTGCCCAGCCTGAGGTGGGGATGTTTTGCATCCTTGGCACCATCCTGGCAGGTTTGGAGCTTGGCTGCTCCCACCACCTTACAGCACACCTGGAAATTTTGGCTCAGCGCTCCCCACAGTCACAAGGCAGAAATGGCAAAAGAAATGCAGCATTTTCCCTCCTCCATCACTTCTGTGTGGGTGTCCTGACTCACCAGGGAAGAGCGAAGAAGATGTTGAAGGATTTGGCTACGGGTTTTTCTGAAGGAGGGAGCAAACGTTCTGTGGTCAGAGCTCACTGGCAGTGGCCAGGCTGAGGGATCCTTGGCCAGATTTGTCAGAATGATACAGTGAGCTAAAGAACTGCCTGGAGTTTGTGCTGTGCCACAGAAAATGAAGAGAGAGAAATCTGCACGGATGCCCAGCGATCCAACTGCTTTTAGCGCAGAAATAAAATTTTACTGTGTCACTCCAGCAGCTCCTGTGATGTGCTCCCAGCCCTGTGTCCTTGCAGGGAATGTCACATTCAGGCAGGACAACACAGATCCGGGAGCCTGGGCTGGGGTGTGTCCTGAGCAATTAGAGGCAGTACAGGGCTGCACTTCCATATCCTTTTTACCAATGCAGATTTTTCTGAAGGTGGCCTCTAATTAAGGGTTTGCTGACAGAGAGGATCTAAATCAAACCCACCAAGGGTGAAGCTTTGATTTGTCGTGCTCTGACATTCCAAACTGGGCACTCAATTACCAGACTCTGGCTGCTTCCTTTACTCAGCCCTGACTCTTGTGCTGTTGCACAGTCAGGTGGGTTTTATTAAAGCTGAGGAATTAGAGGAAGTGCCAGTGGCTTAAAGACCCTTGTCCAGCAAAACCACTTAAGCCTACACCTCTGTTTTACTGGAGCTCACACGTCTTCCAAGCCTTGTGCTTGTTCTTAAGTGTTCTGCTGAATTGAGGCCAAAAAGATGAATTCTGCCGAGGCAGCTCCACATCAAATGCAGACACTTCTGCAGCACACCTCCAAGGGTTTGGATCTCCTCATTCACCCAGTCACAGCTGTTCTTGGCTGGAACAGCTCTGAGTTCAGCACAGGGATGATCATATTCACTGCAGAGATATTTGGCTTTCATCAGAAAATGCCAAGCCTTATCTCCAAGTTCTCAGTTATCAGGAAGATGTGGCCCGTGGGTCAGGACAGCTCTTGTGCAGCCACGGTCACTGTGGGAATCCTGCAGTGCCTGACCTCAGCCAGAGCCAACCCACGGGCAGTGGCCGGTCATGGCAGAGCCCACCAACAGCATAAGCACCAAGATAAATATTTATTCAGGAAAATGAGCTGCCTCTGTGCTTATTTTGCCAATCTGCGTTAGGCATTTACATAAACTAATCATGTGTGTGTTGCCTGAGAGACAGAAATAGTGTGTGTGTTTTACTGATTTAATTGTTACCCAGGTCTGGCACTGTCACCCCTCGGTCTCTTGCCACTGCCAGCACTGGGGTTTCTGCCTTGGGTCCTGTCTCTGCTTCCTTCTGTCCTTGCTTGGCTGCTGTGCCCTGCTCCTGCTCCCTGTGCCCATGGGCTGCTGGGCTCACACCTGCATCTCTCTGCACCTTTCCCTGCAGCAGAGCAGCCCCGGGTGTGCTGGGGCGTGGGAGATGAAAGGGGCAGGCACAGCTGGGCTCTCCTGCAGCTCAAGGCTCAGAGAGGAGGGGCTGCTGCTGGGGCAGGCGTGGGAGTGCTCTGTGAGAGCCCTGTGCCTGCCCAGGGACAGGGAAGCACTCACTGGGAGCGGGGATGCTCAAGAACAGCAGGGTCAGTGCTAAATGTCTGACTCCAGCTCTTAAAGGCAGCTCTTGCACAAAAGGGACGGATTTAGCCATAATTTTTGTCAATGGATTCATTCAATATCAGGGATGAATTAAGAATAGATGTCAGGAGGAAAAACCTAGCTGTGAGCTGAAGGGGAGGAAAGAGGGCCACGAGATGCCACGGGGCATTTCTAATCTTCACTTCAAGGGAGATCTCCAGAGTTGGAACTGTCATTAATTGTACCTGAGGGATGTGAAGGTTGGAGGATTCTGGTGAGAATGGCACTGCTGTGAGAGACAAGCCCTGTGCTATGGACTCCTGGCAGGTGAACCAGGGGCAGGGACACCTGCTGAGGCACACAGAGAACTCAGGGCTCCCAATATACAGATCCTTCACCTGGATCCCCGAGTACGACCCAGCTATGAATCCACCCAATCATGATCTGAGCACAAAAGGAAAAGCTGTTCTGGCTTATTTCCATCCCGTCCCTAACACTGAGGTCCTCCAGTGCCTAAACAAAAGGTGGAGGATGAAATAGTTTCACCCAATGAAATTGTTTGTTCCCTATCCCTGGCCCAGTGGCATCCAAATGAAGCCCCAGTCCATGACACTTGAGATAAAACATCCACCAGTGCAGGGCATTAATGGGGAGCTGGCAGTGTGGTGCAATATGTATTTCTGCCAGAATTTACTGCCAGTAAATGCCCACTTATTGTGGGATTGTTAAATCAGCTGTCAGGAATCGCCCCTAAGGATGGATATTACAACTCCTCTACAGTTACCATTGGCAGGGATTTCCATTAGAAACCCCAGTATTTGCCACTTCTCTTTTATTCCCACCTGAAGTTGCAGATTGCATGGCAATGTGATGTGCGCTGTTGCAGCAGAAGACAAGTTTTATTTGTGAACAAGTTTGTGCAAAATGTCCAGAACAACTCATTCTGCTGGTTTTATGGGATTCTGCCCACAAACAATAGGGAAGATTTGCAGGCGTTGCTTTGCCAGACAACTGGAATTTATAAATCAGAATGGATGGGCCACGGTGTGCAGTGGAGCTTTGCTTGTATCAGTAATAATTTCTATGAATAAACATCAATAGCAGTTCACTGCTGCTGAAAGGAGGTGGTTTGGCTGTTGTCATGTTCCCTGTTTGTTATGAATAAAGGGCTCAGGAGCCTCTTTGCATCGCCTGGGCTCCCCAGACCTCCCTGAATACCTGAGTTCAGCTCTCGTGGCCCTTCTGATCAAGGCTCCTCTGCGGGAGTGGCCAGAGGGGTGACAATAAGCAGCAGACTGTGGTGAGGAGAGAGGCTACTTCTCCAGGGAATGAACTGAACTCCTCAAAACATGGACTTTTTGTGCTGAGGATGAGCAGCAGATGAAAGGCAGCAGGGCAGGGCTGTTGCAGGCAGCTGCATGGGGCTGTTGTCTCTGGATCTGCTACTGGGGACCTGTCGGACAGGGTCGTGCTGTGCCTGCTCTGATTGCTGTTGCTTTTCCTGTTTATGCTTAAGGCCAGACTAGAAACACAGGGATTTTACAAAGGATCATAGCCCGAGGCATCCCTGCCTGTGGCCAGACATGTCTGGATCAGAGAGAGCGGAGGGGGAGGATTCGTGACTGCACCAAGCCCAGCGTGCTGGCTGTGTAAACACCTGTCCTGGCACGTGATGTACCTTTGGGGTGCCAACTTTTGGGGATTTACCCCTTTGGTGACAGCACCCTTGTCCCCTAAACACTGCAGCCATGCACCTACCCAGCCCCAGAGTCGGTTCCCAGTACTGGGTGAGCTCCAGAGCCCATTCCCAGTAGTCAGTGAGCTCCAGGGCCATTCCCACACTGGGGGAGCTCCAGAGCCTGTTCCCAGCAGTGGGTGAGCTCCAGAGCCCATTCCCAGTAGTCAGTGAGCTCCAGAGCCATTCCCAGCAGTAAGTGAGCTCCAGAACCATTCCCATCACTGGGGGAGCTCCAGACCCCGCTCCCATCACTGGGGGAGCTCCAGACCCCACTCCCAGCAGTGGGTGAGCTCCAGACCCCACTCCCAGCACTGGGTGAGCTCCAGACCCCACTCCCAGCACTGGGGGAGCCCCAGACCCTGCTCCCAGCAGCGGGTGCCGGGCAGAGGAGCCGTGTCCCGCTGGGCTCTGCCGAGGGGCGCAGCCACCGCTGGGTGTCAGTTCTGATCTGTGTCACACTCATCACTCAGAGCAGCAAAGCACCGGCGCCTTCCGCTGGGACACTGCCACTCGTCTCACTCGGCAAGGCTGTTGTGTAAGAGGCTCTGAAATCTGTATTTTGAGCTGCACGGAGCCTTCCAGAAGGAAAAGCACCAGGGCAGGTTTGTGGAGCTGGTGGTGTGTTCCCCCATGAGGCCGTGTCCTGCTCCCCAGGGCTGTCCTTGCCTGCCCTTGCTGCTCTCCTGCTCCCTGGGCCAAGCCAGCCGAGGGCTGCAGTGTTTGTCACAAGCTGATTAAGTGTCACTTTGTTCCTATAAGGGACATAATCATTATCATCTGCATTTTACAGAAGGAGGAAGCAGTGCACAGAAGCAACTTGTCCAACGTCATTTAGGGCAGAGAAGGCAGATCTGGAAGCTCAGCCCAGCTCCTGAACCACTCATCAGCCCCAGCCAGTGCTTGACTCTCCACACAACACAGTGACTCACCCAGCAAACTCATTCTTCTCCCATGAATGGTAAGAGCATCACAGCTCTACGGGGGATTATTTTTGTGTCTTTGCTGCTTAGGCCATGAATTCAGAATGCAGCCAGGATCTGGAGGTGATCAAGGGCTGCCCCACTTGGGCAGGATACTCAGGAGGAGAGCGCTCTGCACTGCCTGCACTGTCGCCTGTGCTGCACAGAGCAGGGATTCTTTTAGTCCTTAGCTTTTCTTCCAGAGGCCTTCTCTGGGAATCAGATATTCATAAAAACACCAGCTTTCCACACCTCCATAACTGGGCCCTTGGGATCGGGGGATGTGCTGGAGGCAAGATATCTAATTAGGAAACTGAGCAACCTCCGGCCGCGAGCGGCGGTTTCAGCCTTGGCGACTTTTGGCGGCTGCAGGAGCAAAGCTGCTGCAACAGGTTCCCTGGGGTTTAATGGGCGTTTGGAAGTGGCCATGGAAGGAGAAGCACAGCTGCTGTGTGGCAGAGGGAGCTCCGTGTCCCAGGGGATTTTAGAAAATAAGTTGCTCTTATAGAAAATAAAGAATTAAATTGTCCAGCGCACACCTGCTCCTGCAGTCTGGATACCTCCTTTGGACTGGGCTGTGTCTGGGACATGCCTGGGGTCCCCAGGCTGCATTGGTGCTGCGCCCATGTTTGTCCTCGGGGGTGAGAGCAGCTCATGCTGCCAGCCCAGGACAGCCAGGGGAAGCCTCTTCCCTCTCCACAAGCCCAGCCTGTGTCCCACTGTGGGACAGGCTGTGCCTGGAGTCACAGAGCCCATTTCTGTGCTGGGAGAAGGGCCGTTTTCAGGAATTTCAAATGAATATCTGGAAGAGCCAGACACGGGGATATTCTTCTGACGACCCGTGTAACAAGGAGCAAGGCGGGGTCAGGAGCTCGTTGTGGGTATTCTGAGCCAGCAAGAAACGGAGCCTGCCCTACCCCAGAAAGCCAGCCCAGGGACAGCTCCAGGGACAGCTCCAGGGACAACTCCAGGGACAGCTTGGCACAGCCAACCCTCGGCAGCCACCCACGGGCTCACTCACATGGTCGATGAGCTCCTTGATCATGCCATTCCACTGCCCCTTCTCATCCTGTGCCCCGTATTTGCCGTCCTCCACCAGCCGGATCTCGTAGGAGAAGCCCAGGATGATGGCCAGCTCCTTCAGCAGGTCGATGCAGTAGCCCTCGAAGCGGTCGTTCCCGAACAGGGCGGTGTCGGATTTACGGAACATGACAAAGGGCTCCTCCTGCACAGGGAGAGCAAAAAGTCCCCGTTCAGGGTCACATGGAGGCAGGGTCACCTCTGCGGGTCAGCCCGAGCCGCCAGGCACCGGCTCTCCAGGCGGGGCTGGCACTGTGACATGTTGGGAATAAATTAACTTTGCGCAGCACATCAGCTAATTAGCAACCTTGTTTACCCCACAAAATTTAATTTTGTCTCTTCTGAGCAGCCAACTGTTTTCCATTTGGTAGGATTTCAGGGAGAAAAATAACCATTTCATGCTCTGAAAAATGAAGTGTTAGAAACAGTAAAAGAGGGGGAGGGCAAACTCAGCCCCAAGCCCTGCACCCGGTACCTGCCATTCACCACAGCCAGCAGGAGGCTGGTGGCTGAAATTCAGAGTGAGGGAGCTGTGCATGGCTGAGGCCGCCCCAAAACCTCCCCACTCAGTTCACTGGCACTCCTCTGTGCTGGCTCTACCTGATGGACACAGGGCTTTGCTGCTGCCCCAGGGAAACTTTGTGCTGTCTACTGCATTTGTGGCTGCCTGGGAGAGCAGGGGGGTGTCTGAACCACAGCAGAGCTGAGCACCAGCACAGGGACAGGAGCTAATGCAGTGACCTCCTAGAACATGCAGAACCAATGCATGCCTCCCCTGGAGCAGGGGCTGGCAGGTGAAGTCACACAGAGAAGTCCAGCATCCTTTGGTGCCTCTCAGGCTTGGGCAGCCACCAAGGACCAGGGACACTGGGGAGCCGGAGGGTAAAACGTGTGGAGGACAGATGGAAATGGGAAAAGGTGGTGGGCAGCAGGCAAGAGCTGGAAGGCAAAAGGGGGGTGAGGGACCTACAACGAGTCCCTGGCTCAAACTGGGGGTCTCTGCAGGGTTCCTGTCCTTGCTGTGGGGTGGCCAGTGAGGGAGGGTGAGGGAGGGCTGCGCTTTGTGCTGGCAAACGCCCTCTGTGATTTTGGTCAGGCACGAGGGGCTTGAAGAGGTGGGAGGGCAGGTCTGGAGCCATCATTAGAGCCCTGTCACGGTGCCTGGTTTGGTGGGGCACGGGTGCCCTGCCCAGGGGTGCTCTGAGGAGGGGGCTGTGCCAACCTGGAGCCTGGTGGTGCTTGTCTCTGCCCACCAGCTCTGCCCAGGGGCTCTGTGCTCCCGCAGAGGGGCAGGGGGTGCTCCTTTGGCCTGGCAGCAGGGTCAGAAGGGGACGTGGCAGCACACGAAGCCCCGTTTGCAGAGTTCTGAAGCCCAACTGATCTCATCACGCCCGTGGAGTTTAACTTGGCACGCGCAGCTCGGCTCAATCCCGCGCTCCCCCGCCGCCTCCTCGGCTTTTTCTGCTCTGGAATTAGTACTTTGTTTGTGAATCAGCTGAATCTATGGATCTTGATATAAATGCGCCGGCTCCAGAGCAGCCATAAAGCACTATTAATTTTGGGAAGCGCTGTAGGGATTACATACATATTTAACAGCCGAAGCACTGAACATTAGGACGCCACTCGCTTCAGTAATGTATCTCCAGGTCTCAAACATTTCCTAGGGGGTAATTCTGAACTCTGTGAACCACTTATTCACGGACTATTTCACAATTTATTACTGAAAATAGCCAGACATCCAATTCACAAGCTCTCTCAGTTTGCTAATCGATTTCTCAGTGAAGGTGCCCTCAATTTCATAACTTCACAGTTCCCATATTGCTTGGGGAGAGCGGCACTGGCTGCTGGGGTAATATTTCTCTTCCAACGAGTCACTGCAATATGAGCAAAAGGGGAAAAAACAACCTTTCATGCTTTTTCTTTTAAAGGCTCCTCCTCTGGCTCTTCTCTCGTCATTTACAGCAGTGCAGAACTACAAAGGGGTGTTGCAAATGCAAATAACATCTAGGGTTGTATTTTATGTTTTAGACTCCAGCAGACGCAGTGCAATTACTGCAGAACTCAGGTCTGAGCACATTCCCTCCTCCCCTGGGCACAGGGATCCAGGACAGCCCTGGTTCCGAGGTGGAAACCCCCTGGCACGTGTGCAGGCCCATGGAGTGGCACAATTAATGGGAACTGATATCACCCTGTGCCTTATGTAATTGGTACGTGCTCGCAGAGCATGAGATGGAAATGTTGCCTGAAAAAACCCTGTCAAAGGCAGATGGCTGCCAGTCCCCTCCTGGCTCCTTCGTTTTGCATCATGCCATGGCCTTTGAGGTATGGTGGGTACCAGGGCCCGGACCCAGACAATTCCACAGCCATGGGAACGATTCATGGGGAAAAATGTCATGTGCTGGATGGGAAGCTTGTTAGGAGGAGTGGCTGATTTGCAAGGAAAGCTGCTGCAGCATCTGTCTTTGGCTTATGTTCTGCTTCCACCCTGCTAAACCCTTGCTGAGGGATACAAGACCTTCAGTTCCAGCCCCTCTTCTGCCCTAGACCAAGTGTCCCCTTTCTGTGTTCCCCTCTGGGCACCTCGGTCCCATTCCTTCTATGATACAAATCCACACTATATCAAATCCCCTTTTGGGAAGGGAAGGACATCACAAGGGTTCCCACTGCTGCAGTCTGGGGAATGCATCCCCAGCTGGCTCTGCTCCGTCTGCACCTTCACATTCCCTGAAAACACAGAACACAAAAGGGACGGAAAATTTCCCCAGGCAAACCCATAACTCAGGCCCAGTTTTGGGCGGGTTGGCCAAGGGCTGATGTGTTTTGTTTCTTCCTGGTGCCATGCCATGAGCCCATGCTGTGTCACAGCCATGCAGGAACCAATGCCACCAGATTCATGAACTGGTCAATAAAAACTCACTGAGATCCAACACCTGCTGCCAGATCCAAGAGTGAACAGGAGAACAAAATGCAGCACCACACTTGGGAGCAGAGCTGGATAACAGGATCAGTCCTGCCCACTCCAGCAATGTGTCCTCAGCAGGGGGACAGACAGACAGGGGCTCTACTTGCTCTTGGTATTCTCTTCATTACCAAGAACATTTCTAGCTGAGGTGGGCAGTGCTGGCCAGGCGAGTGCCCACTGCTGTGCCTCTGCCTGCCCAGGGTGCACGGTGACACAGGGCTGTCCTGGAGTGACACAGGGCTGTCCTGGGGCTCAGCACAGTGACATGGGGCTGTCCTGGGGCTCAGCACGGTGACATGGGGCTGTCCTAAGGTGACATGGGGCTGTCCTAGGGTGACATGGGGCTGTCCTGACGCTCAGCACAGTGACACTGGGCTGTCCTGGAGTGACACAGGGCTGTCCTGGGGCTCAGCATGTGCAAGCCCCCTGTGCCCTTTGGCATGCAGGGATCAACAGGGAGAATTCTCTGCCCAGCCCTCCATCCTGCAGGGATCAGCAGGTCGTGGGCCCTGTGGCATGCAGGGATGGGCAGAGGAGGACTCTCCAGCATGCAGGGACAGACAAGGGACAGGGACCTGGCCGGGCAGAGGAAGAAGAAGAGCTCACCCAGGATAAACAGGAGCTTCCTGGGCAGGAGAAGCACCTGGAGGGGGGCAGGGGCAGGGCTGGGCAGCCCAAGTGGAGGAGCTCAGCCCAGCCCAGCTCCTGTGGTTCCCACTGGCCTGTGCCAGCCTCGCTGGGGCTGGCAGCCTGCTCAGGGGTGGTGGCATGGGGGAGGTTGGAGGTCACATCTATGCAGGGACATGGGCATTGGGTGCCCCATGAGCCCTGCCCACGTGCAGAGCCTCTTCCAGCAGATCTGCACTGGGGTGGTGTGAGCTTTCAGAGATATTGGATATCCCTGGGATATCCCTGGGGTTCGTGGGGAAGGGCAAGGACAGGCTGGCAGTCTCCTACCAGCACTGTGGTGACAATCAGAGATCTATTGCTCAGCGAGTCTGTGACGTTGGGCCCTCGTCCTTTGGAGATTTCTGTGATGTTCAAACCATCAGAAGGGCTCCATGCTCCAACCTGGAAGGAAGCAAAGCAACACAGTGAATCTCCATCTCGAATTCCTTAATCTCCACCTTCTCTCAGCATCCTGCTGGCCTGGAAAAGGGAACTTTCTTCTCTTGCCTGCAGCAAACAGCAGCAAAACTGGAATTCCCATGTATTAACCCTTCAGCTGCAGGTCAGTCCAGTGGCACACGGCCCACAGTCCCTCTGCTGCTGCTGTGGATGAAGACTGAGGGGACTGGAATTTAGGGGCTGAATGAATGAACAATTTGCAAAGGCACTGCACAGAGCAGCAATCAAACCACACTAAAGAGTCAAATCTGGGCAAGGGTAAAGCACAACAAAAGAAAAATAACCACAAATCTGAGTCCATTTTCTTTCTTTTCCATTTCCCCACCAATTTGCTTTGGTGGGGAGGATTAAGAATGATTCGAGCAGCTCTGAGGATCCCTGATAGGGACCATTCCTGCTCTCTGTGCCGTGGCAAATCAGCTGCAGGTTTCTAACACATCTCTTGGCAGGGCCCTGGGCCCCTCTTTGGGAAATTCCTGTGATGAGGGGTCTCAGTCCTGGCTGCAGACCTGGAGGAGGGGGTGGCAGCAGCCCTGCCCAGGCAGGCACAGGCACTTCAGCTCTATTTCAAGTGCTCTGTTTTCTCAAGCTGTCAAATTTAATAAATTATTAGTCTTTAATGAAGTCTATTGATCCAGAAATGGCCAAACATGTCTCTATTTAAGGAAGTCATCTGGGCGAGGCTAAGCCTGTTAACCTGATCTCCACGGTGCAGGGGAGGCTTTGGGACAAACTTTGAAGGCAGGAGTGGCTAAAGGACTGTGACTGTGAGATAAAATGTCAGGAAAGCTGGAGAAATGTGGGAGTGCTGCCAGTAAGTGGAGCAGGGTGGCCACGGAGCCAGCCTGACAGTGAGAGAAAAAACAAACCCCACCTGGAAATGGGAACAGAATGATCCATCTGTAGGGTCAAACTGCAAGGTGGGACTCGGAGAGAAGCCAAAGGCAGCCAGCTCAATCCACCAGGGAGCCAGCAGCTTCCCATCTTTTATTTATTGCTGTTTTTAAGATTCTTCAGCCTCTTCAGCAGTCCAAGGGGAGAACTTGGTTTTACTGCATCCCCAAAAAGAGACTTTGTAATGAGCAATGCTGCCTGGCAAAAAAAAATTGTCATAAATTCTAGAAGAGTTTCCATGAACTTTGTGAAAGGTTTTAAATATTTCAGGTAAAAC
This sequence comes from Illadopsis cleaveri, assembly GCA_013399915.1. Classification (NCBI taxonomy): domain Eukaryota; kingdom Metazoa; phylum Chordata; class Aves; order Passeriformes; family Timaliidae; genus Illadopsis; species Illadopsis cleaveri. The sequence goes on from VXBB01008157.1 coordinate 77,096, forward strand.
TGAAGCCATCCCCCATCTCTGCCTTGGATCATACAACAGCTGCAATGTCAAAAATTATTATTATTGTGGATGGGAAAAAAGCAAGTCCAAGAGGCCCCAGTTTACTGCACTGCAGCCTCAATCACTTCTGCCTTGCTACGTTTCCTTTAAGAAAATTAAATGCATGGCACTTAAGACTGAATTAATCAGTTTAAAATATTAAAAAAGGAAGAAAAAGGCAGAAGTGCTTTAAGAGAACTGTGTGAGTCAGATAGCTGAACTATATGTAATTAGGATTTGGTAATACTCCTGTAATCCCTGGAACATCCAGGAGGTATGAGGATCAGGGGTTCAATCCTAAAGCTCAACAAACATAAGCTGTGATACATAATGCACAATCCAGCTGGGATTTGTTTGTAGTTTGGCGTTTTGTTAGTTCAGATTAACTATTGACAGAATCCCGGCTTCAACAAAGATTTGACATCGATACTTTAAAACCCCTCTGGAGCTGACACGGAGCTTTCAGAAGAATAATGGTGGGAACTGTGAAATCTCTGAATTATTGGAGACAAAAGTTGATGGGGTGTGCAGGGGACACGCGTTGAGGTTTGGCAGCTTCCAGCGGGCTTGATGTGACAGAGAGCTGCAATAATTCCAGCTGGTGCCAGCTCTGCTCAGCACACCTGAGGGGTGTTGGTTTGACAGGTGCTGCTGTGGCTGTGCCTAAACATTTGGATTCTTGTGGTATCAAAGGCTGGCACGTTTTCCGTTACCCGCCCAACGCAGCTCTCCAGCAGCGCGGCACTGCTGCCGGACTTCAAAAAGATGTGTTGTTATTTTTGTGCTCCGCTCTACAAACAAAATATTTTGTGAAAAAAAAAAAAATAAGGCTACAAAGGTCAGCTGCTGCTCGGTTCCTGCGAGGCACCGGCGTCTTCCCCAGCTCCCTCCTGCCTCCTTTCTCAACCACAGCGAGACTGAAGGTCACTGGGTTGATTTGAAATGTTCCCTTTGTTCCGTACTTGACACCAAAACCTCCCCAGCAGGAGAAGGCTGTGGTGACCTTGAGCTGTGTTACCTGAGGCACCGAGCTGCTGCTGTGGTAGGGAAGTGTGGCAGCCATTCATTTCAAAGCCCAGGAAAAGCAAACTGTGAGGAAGGAGGATGGGCTGGCGGGTCCCCGGCAGCCTCACGGTGCAGGATCCGTCCCCTCCAAAGGGAGGATTGATCCACGACTGCCTCCAGCCCTGGGGCTGCCTCCCTGTGCCGAGTGATTAATTCCCTGAACAAGTCCCCTCTGCTCTCGGGCCATTCACGGGTAATTGAAATCCCTCCCTGCTGCCAAGCCGAGTGTCCCTCGGGCTCAGAACCTGTCGCCCTGCCCAGGGGGACAGAGCCAGCGCCGTGCCCGGCTGCCACGGGCACCTGGTACCTGTCGGAAAGCAGACTCTGCTCTAGAAAGGGCCTCGCTGCCCTGCCAAATTCCTCCCGTGCAGGTGATAGACACCTGTAGCAGAACAGGGACACAGAGCTGCTCGCAGAGTGGTCAGAACCATGGGATTTCTTGGAAATCACAGCTCCCTGTGCTGCGGCCACTCGCTGCTCTTTTTGTCATGAGCTGATTTCACCTTGAAAACTGCTTTCTAAGGGCTTTAAGGCTGTGTGTGTTGCCTTTTTATTTTAAGTTTGGGGGTTTTTAAGTAATTGAAGAGAAGGAAATTAAGTCCCCAGGCACACCTGGGATCAGATTTGCACATCAGCATGGTTTTACTGTGCCCGGAGGAGATCTGCACTAATTTGAAGGACCCAAGGCTGCAGCCTTCACGCCCTTGACCCTCATGACACTCCAGCCAGGCAGGCAAGGCCACACTTCTCTTTTTTCCTTATTGTCCCTTAGATAATAAACAAAATACCCAGTGCATCCTCCTGCTAATGCCAGGCTCTAATAAATTGGGGCCATTCCCAAGCCTTGGGCAATTTCATAGTGGAAAATGGCTCCAGGTGATGATCTCCAGAGCTGTGGCCTCCTTGGAGAAGAACTGGGGGTTTGTGAGCCAGGCCGGCAAGAGGGAGTGGGACAGGCATCATTCCTGCCTGCTTAGGGCAGGGAGGGGTTAATGGATGCTCAGAAAGTTTTTTTTGCCTTCACTATCCCAGGAAAGTGCCACAAGCACTTCTGCAATCTGTAATCCCCCCGCACTGGCTTCAGGGCGAGTGAGTCATGGTTGAGCATGGAAAAGGATCTGAGAAATCCCACAAAGTGAATATCCTTTTATATAAACCCCAGAAACCTGGAATCAATACAGCACCAACCCTTCCTCTGTTGCTGAGCACCAGCATTATCCTCAGCCACGTGCAGATAAAACAAACCCTGCCTACCTTTTCAAGGCCGTCTTCTTTGAGGCTGATGATATCCAAATCAAAATCTGTCCGTAAACCACTGGTTTTGTTGAAGACGATTCGTCCCGTTAATCCTTCCCATTGGGCCTGTGAAAGGGAGAAAAAGTAGCAGGGCCGTTACTTAGTATCATAAATAATCTTTTGCCCTCCACTGCATGTTCTTTTAATTAGCCCTTATGCTGGTTCTTTGTCCCTAAAGAGCCTGATTAATTAATAATCCCTCCGTCGCTGCTCAGACTGCAGACAGAGCTGGAGATTTCCTTAACTCCCTTGCAGTCCTTGCTACAATTTCTGTTCGCACCTTTTGTGTTCACCAGCTGTTGCAGGACGTGATGACTCAGTAGAAAACGACTTGCATTTATCACAGGCATCCTTGTGTGCTGCGTTTATCCTTGTAGTGCTGATAAACGCCGGCTGCAGGGAGCCGGCTCTGGGACAGCTCCAGCCACAAGAAATCCCTTTTGTGCACGAACTCGCTGGTGCTTCCAAGGTGTGTGGGAGCTTAAATGTCTGGAATGCTTCCCTCTGTCCTTCCAGAGGGAAAGTGGAGCAGAAGAGGCCAAGAACGTGTTCATGCAAGCAAGATGTGAGGTTTGGGAGAGTCTGGGGGCACTGCTGGTGCCCTGCTTCAGTTTTTGGCAGCATAAGGATGGGGCAGGTGCTTACTGGGACTGAGACATCCCATTCCCAGAGATTTTTCAGTGCTTGACTGAGGTCCTGAACAGCCTGGTCTGACTGGGACCAGGAGCAGGAGCTTGGGGTAAAGATGCCTCAATTCAATTCCACAACCTGCCCCCCCCGCCCTGTAATTTGATTTCTCTCCCACTGTTCACTTTGCAGCACCCCTAGAATGAATCTCTCTGATACAGGAGGTGCTAGAACCCCCAGAGCCAGGTGCTCTGTGCCAGCAGAGCAGGAGCTGGGGGACAGAGGGGTGTCTGATGCCTGGGGACAGTGCTGGATGTGCTGCAGCACTGTCCTGAGGAGGATGCTCCCGTAGGAAAGCCAGGCTGCTGCCACAGTTTGCTGCTCAGCAATCACATCCCAGCAGTGGGGCTCTGAGCCTCGGGCTCTCTCTCCCCTGAGCAGCTCCGTGCAGGCTGCTCACTGGGAAATGTGTTTCCTTTATGGGTGGGGGAGCTTGAAATATTCCAGTGCCATCAAGGTGGCGTAATGTATTCTCGGGGGGAGCAACTGGCATTTCTCCCGGTAAATACACTCCTCTGGCTCTCCCTCATTAATTCCTGAGGAGCAGTGACAGCCTGCTCCCAGCCTTGCCACCCTGGAGTCCCGGGGAGGCTTGTGTTTGCTCATTTGGGCGTGCAGGTGGTTTGCCTGTGGGACGTGCAGCCCTCGGAGCCTCCCGGGAGCCGGGGAAAACACGGAATGTTTGACGTGCCCGGCTGGAGCAAACACAGCTGCGTGCTGAGCCCAGCAGCTCCCGCGGGGCTGCGGTGCTGGTGCCTTTTTGGGGCTTACCTGAAAACAGAGGGTAGACAAANGGGAGCACTGAGGGGCTGCACAGCTCCCGGTCCAGGGGGACGGCTCATCCCTCAGTGCTGCTTTGGGTTTACAGGAGTTTGGAGAGAGCAATTCCTCTGTTCTGGTCCCTGCACTGGGCTAACACGGTGCTGACAGGGGAAAACAACATGCAGAGAGAGGCTCTGGAGTGTGAGGCGCAGGGTGATGTGCAGGAGCCAACCAAACAAATTATTTACACTCTGCTTTGGCAACCAGCTGGAGTGGTGCTCTGCAGAAGGGAACAAAGCATGAGGAAGGAGAGAGAGGCAGAGAGGGGAGACAGTCTGTCCTCAGTGCAGACTGAGAGAAAAGTTCATTCTCTGTCTGCAGTGGAAATCACTGTCCTGCTCTCCTCCCGTGAAGCCATGTGCCTCATGCAGCTCAGGCAGAGCCAGGTGGGCACAGTGTCACCTCATGGGTGGATCTGCTGGGGTCAGCAGGTGACACGGCAGCACAGAGCACAGAAACAACTAACAGCGTGCTCTACAGTTCTGTTTGAAAACTTTTGAGGATTTTATAGCCAACTTTAAACATGGCTCTTCCTTGACTTGCCATGGGAAGAGCCACAGGTACTTGGGGCAAGTAGAGGTTTGTCACAAAGGCAGGGTTGCAGTGTCTCCCTGCAGGTCTGCTTTCATTAAAAAAAAAAATTAAAAAAAAATTTTAAAAAAA
>VXBB01008157.1:81682-108865 GCA_013399915.1 Illadopsis cleaveri
TAATAAAAATAATTAAATATAAATTTAAAAAATAAAAAAACGATTAAAAAAATAATAAAATCAGGTTTTTACCTCTTTGATGAAGTTCATGAAGCGGCCGCCGAACCTCCAGGCCTTGTGGCGGTGGCACTGCAGGGAGTTGACGGTCATCTGCGGCGCGCGCTGGTAGCACACGGACACCACGTGCACCGCGTCGTACAACAGGGCAGCGTCTGTCTAAAGGGAACGGGGACAGCGTTGGTGGCCGTGGGCAAGGAAAGGGTGGAACCCGCTCTGGGTTATCCCCCGCCAGCCCCAGGGTTTCTCTGTCCCTGCTTGGTGGTTGCTTGGCTCTTTAGACTGAGATCTCGGGGGTTCTGTCTGAAATCAGCGATTCTGGAAGTGTCATTTGTCTGTGAGCGGCTGGTCGGGTTGTTTCTTGCACATTTCCTGCTGTGGTGTCAAAGAGGGAGGCAACGGCTTCTAAATGTAGAAGGTAGTAACGGAGTTTTCTTATTGAGTCTGTTTTGTCTGAGTGCAAAAAAAAAAAAACCAACTATACGAGAACATATTTTCTGCACTATTTTATACATGGGAAAATAAGCAACAGAGGTGTTTGTGGGCACACAGTTTTCCAAAAACAACACAAGCTGTCACCAAAATCAGGACCTCATGGCTTTGTAACATATTCTAGCATTTCAGTGATCTGAACTAGGGAGAACTTTTTTTTTCCCCCCCATATAATGTGGTGATTTTAGATTCAATTTGAGATGCCCTATCTCACATCCAAACACTGATCAAGAGAATTGGATTTATTTTTCACTCTGATGTGGTAAGACCTCCTAGTGAAAATACATTATTTGCTGGCTTCACAGAGCCACAAAACAGATGTGAGTGTAGCAGCAGCGTAATAAACCGCAATAAAACAAAATAATACAGCAAATAACTGAGCAAACATCTAACAGGACGTAGCCATGGAGAAAATCCTCCAGCCTTGGCAGCCATCTCTGTGACCTTCCCTTCCCTCAGCAACCAAGCATGAAGAGCAGGAGCCCCACCTGCATCCGTGGGCGGGTATGGACCACAGCAGGGACAGGTCTGTGAGTTTGGGCTGGAGAAAAGGGGGAAAGGATATGTCCATGCAATTTCATGGTGAATTACAGCCTGGAATGCCCAGCTGAGTCCAGGGCCCCACTGGAGAGACACCTGGCAGTCAGGAATCAAAGGCAGGATCCCTCTGAGAAAGCAAAGAGGGGCTGGGAGGGGAGGCAGCCTCGGGGGCCGAGCTGTGCTGTGGGCACAGGAGGGCTCAGCTGTGGGCAGCCTGCAGAAGAGTGGGAGTCTCTCCCCTCACAACAAACACAGCAGGAGGGATCTGAGGAGCCATTTCAAGGTGAAAGTCTGGGAGGCTTTGCCACTTTGCAGGGCTGGTTCTGGCACATCTAAAGGGAGAGGGAAGGAGGGAGGCAGTCAGCAATTCCGGGGGTCGGAGGCAGCCTGGCGGGGAAGACAGATGGGCGAGCAGGTGCTGTACCTTCCGAGCAGTAACTCAGCAGAGCAGAGCTGCCATCAGACCCTAAAAGGAGTCATCAAAGCTGCAGCACAGCCCATCTCTGGGCATTGCTTTGGTGCTTTCCTCCTGCCTCAACCTCAGCAAAGTGCCTGGCCCAGCCTGGCTGTGTGCTGTGCTCCCAGCCCTGGAAGCTGGTGTCCCACTCCTCTGGGGGCAGCTGGAGCCCTTTGGGACACGTCCTGGCCACCTGCCTTGTCTGGTGGCAAATCTGTTGGCAGCTGGGCCTGAGCAGGAGTGTTACCACAGCATTGGGGTGTGGGCTTCACCCCAGACTTTGAGGGACAGTGTGGCAGTGTGACTGAGCTAGCTGAGATGGATAATACCTTAGCCCAGGTAGTTTAGGCAGAAACCATAAGCCTGAGACTGTGGGAGGCGGGATGTGGAAATTAGGATGCTAATGGCATCATTCCAAAATAGGTCATGTCTCTAGTTCTAGTTCTCCATTGGTTTGGGACCTTTGACATATAAAGTCATGCCCCTGTCCCTGGTTCAGGATTGGACCCCTGCCCCCAGATAACCTTATATATTGTTAAGTTAGCCATGCCCCTGGCTCTTTGAATGCTGCTCTCTGGACCATGCAGTCTCTGTGTTTGTTTTTTTACCACCATTAAAGTTCTATTTTCAGGCAACTCCATCATTCCCACTCCTCTATTTTTGCTAGGCTCTGCCCAGCCAGCCCAGACCTAGAATCCCAGTGCCCACTGTGCTAGGACAGTTGTGAAAGAATGCAAGAAAGCACCTCAGGGTGGTTACCTGGCATGAACTGTTACTGCTACAAGAACCAATAAAGCAACATTAATGCCTTACTGACTGTCCCTGCCTTCCTTACCACCCTGCTCTGCTCCCCAGAGCCCCGTGCCCTGCTGGAACTGCCCGTACCATCATCACACCATCGAGAAGCCCCAGCTCTGCCTTGGGTGCTGACTGCAGCCTCTCCATGGACCACTTCTCAATGATGGAGGACACGTGAGGGTTCTCCACGTTGAGGATCCGGAAGCCGGTCAGGTTCACCCCAGAGTAGCGGTATGGTTCTAGGTCTAATGCATAAAGATCCTTAAAAGAGAGAAACCGGGTTAAACGTTTTGCTTAGCTTTGTTTTGTTTTGAGTCTTCTGCGTCGGTTGGTGTCTGTGTTTGGAGACAGCAGAGCCCGCAGAAGGTGGGAGGGAGTGCATATCCCTCAGGAATTCACAGGATTGTGCTGTCTGCTGCCGTCAGTCGCTGCCTGCAGAGGCCTGTAGGTGTTGGTGGAATTTGGGTGCTGTATGTGCAGGTTCCCCCACACGCAGCAGAAGGGAACTCCTACCAAAGAGCCAAAGAATTTGCTCTCAGCATGAAAGAGACGAGTGGATTGTGGGGAGAAAAAGAGAATCACTGCCTGTGACCCCGAAAAAAGAGACTTGTGGCCCAGGGAGGGGGGACAAGGCAGAGTTTCTGTATCTGAAGCTCCCAGGGGCTTTTCAACGGGGGATTTGCTGGCAGTGCCGAGGCCCACAGGGTGCTGCGGATGACAGAGTCACTGTGAATGCAAAACACCAATTTGCAGACTATCAAAGAGGAACTAAGACGCATTCCTTGACATTCTGACCAGCCCACACAGTCTGCAGATGAATGAGGGTGCCCTTTAGAGGATGTGGGAACCAGAGCCAGGCAGTGCTCAGCTCTGCTGGCTGCCAGCCTGCGAACATCGCTTAGCAGGCAACGAGGGGCACTGGGGGTGCTGGGGGGCACTGGGGGAGCACTGCTGTGGGGCAGCTCTGTGCTCTCCACGTGTCTGAATATCAGTTTTAGTGCTCAGGAACGAGTTTGGGGTTAGGCAGCATGTCAGGAGCATGTGGAGGCTGATCTGCTCCCCAAAGCCAAGCAGCTCACCTGAAGGGTGAGTGAGGGGATGTGGTGAGGTGGCAGCCAGGGGTGGCTTGGGTAATGGGAGCCATTTGTTGTGTGGGACATATTTCATCAGAGTTTACCCTGAACAATTTCTGCCAGTGTTTCGTGGCAGTATAAACGTGGGGAGGCGGAGAGGCAGCACCGAAAGTCTCCTGCAATGGAGCGTGGGGGTGAAGGTGCGACATTCACTGCTCTCACGAGGGCTTGTCAAAACCAGGTTCAATATGGGATGAGATGCTGTGGCTGTGGCTGTGCTGGGGCTGTTCTGTGCTCTGTGATGGGGCTGTGCTGGTGGGACACAGCTACACTGTGGGGCCACCCAGCTACAGCAGCCATCTGCCCACAGGGGGCTGGTGAAGTCCCACACGTGCTGCCCTAAGCAAAGCAGAACAGCAGCAGCACTTGCCAGCAGCTGAGACATCGTTCTCCAGCGGGGAGGGAGGGTTCTTATGGCTGTTTTGCTTTAATAAGCTTTGGGGGTTTGATCTTTTCAGTAAGCCTTGCCCCAGCCTCTGCAGCCCCAGGGCTCACTGCTGATGGATGCAGTGCTCAGACCTGCAGGTGCAGCAGGGACCAAATCATTAATCACCCTACAATGGCAGTCGAGTTTTTGGGTTGTTTTTTAACCCTGAAAACCTGCACGTTCTGTTAAAGGGCACTGTGAAAACCAGGCCACAATGTTGATTTTTAAATGACTTAAGGGAGCTAAGGGCAAATACAGTGGTTTGACCTCAGACAGGTGCTCATGTCTCTGGCTGGGAGGGGGGACAGCAGTTCTGTGCCTGACCTGCTGGAATGGGTCTGGTTTTTTCAAGATTCATTTTTGATCAGACACTTCAGTTTGTATTGCAGAAATTGTTGTGAGGCAATAATTTTTGGTTGCAAAAGCCAATTATTTCCCCCTCAGAATGTGACTGGGTGTGACAAATCAGTTCCCCCAAGCTCCAGACCCCATGGTCTCTGTTGCCCATCTGTCAAACCACCAGCCCTGGCCACCTCTCAGATCCCACTGGTATTTTGGGTGCTGTCCCTGCCCTGCTGTTCCCCACTGACCCTTCTTTTCACCAAATTCCTATAGAAACCAGCATCCCATCAGCCCCCCTCCTTGGTTCCAGTTTAAATCTCAGCTGCAGCCTGATTTATCACCTCCTGGAATCAGAGGATAATTCAGAATACCAGCTGAGTGTCAGGACACGGGGAGGTGTGGATGAGAATCATCAGATCAGTTTCTTGTGGATTTTCTTCTCCTGCACAGCCACAAATCGAAACATCTGGTTCTATTTTCCACCTCATCTGCATTCCCTTTCACTCATTATTTTCTGTGCTGCAGATTAATTCTTCCCTCTACCCTTAATTTTATTCTCAGTGTTCCCGTGACGCTCTCCCCCTTCCCCAGTTTGCCCAGTTTGGGCTCCTGGGTGGTGGCAGCAATGCTGAGGACGTATCCTCTGGGCATCCCACACCCTCAGGGGGAAGCTGGAAAGGTGGTCCAGGAAGGGCACCCCTGTCTTCTGCTGCCCTGGGTGAGGTGTCACCACAGCTCTGCTCTGGGACCCACCAGGGTCCCATTTTACAGACTGCTGAGACACCCCTCAACGAGAATGGAGTTCTGGGCTTCTCCCTGCAGGGGCTTTGGATGGAAAATCTGCAGTGGCAGAGACCAGAGCTCATCAGAGATCCTCCTCCTGCTCCTCCTCCTCCTCCTGTGGTGCAAAAGGCTGGTGGGGCTCTTCATGCTGGAGTCAGTGAACTGTAGTCGTGCTGCCTAGCAAAATGTTGAAGCATTTCATGCCAAGTGTTGATACACTGTGCTCAGTATTGACTGGGGACCTTTTAGGAACATTCAGTATAACATAATAGACTAATTCATTAGCACCCCATGGGTCTCGTACTGGGGAAGCTGAAGCACAGGCATTGCAAGCTAGGAAAACATTGCCTTAAGGAATGACAGATTAAAATATCTTTCCCATGATATAACTGTTATTTCAGGAAAGTGGCATTAATTGTGATTGCTTATCTATTAATTTATTATAATTCCTCTTTTCCCACCTCCAGGCTGTACCTACACATGAAATGTACTCCAGGCTCAGCTGGGGCTGATTAATAGGAGGTTATCTGGGAAATGCTTAAAGCTGCCTGGAATAGATAATGGCAGCAGGGGTAATTAAAATGTCTTTTGCATTTGAAAAATAAATTTTGTAGTTTTCAAGGGTTAGTTTAGTCTGTTTCTTTCCTAAAGGCAAAAAGATAAATTGGATTTTCAAAATCACACAAAATTCAACAGTAGGCTAGACAATAGCATCTTAAATGGAGACAAAAGTGACCCTGCCAGGAAAGCCAAATGCCTCCCAGAGTCAGAGAGGAACTGGCCCGTGTTTAACAGAGGGGAGTTAATGTCAAGCTGAGCTCCCCTCCTGCAAAATAAACCTACAGGGCTGAAGCTTGGAGCACAGCAGGGCTGCTCCTGGCTCCAGAGGGGTCCTGGGTGCTCATCACCAGCTCCTGCTGAATCAGGATCTCACCAAATCCTGGGTGGGGGCTGCAGCCTTGCAGTCTCCCTGTGCTCATTGTCAGTGCATGGGGAGCTACACTGAAATCAAAATGCCTGGGAGGGAAAATCAAACCAGAACCCACAGCAGTGCAGCCCAAAGGAGTGCCCTGTCCAAGGGCAGGGGAAGGAAGAGCTGGCATCTCTCAGGCTGAGCACCTGGGCAGGGCTGCAGAGCAGAGGAGTTAGAGCCAGGTCACTGGGGTCTGACCCTGACCTGCAGCCAAGTCCAGCCCTGCCCTCTCCTCCTGGCAGGGTCCCAGATCTCCCCTTTCCTTGTGTTTCCCACCCCATCCCAGTGCAGTGCACACCAGGATCAGACACCCATCCCACCCTCACATCCCACCCCCCCTCAGTGAGTGTACAAGGAGTGTGCACAGGCAGATACTTTACCAGAGTGGTGAAGATGAAGTGGTAATACTCTGTCATCATCCCCATTGCCATAGCCTTAAGGAGAGTAGGGAAAAGGAGTTAGTAAAGGGATACAAGAATGTAACCACAGCCGTGCAACATAAAACTCAGAGCTTGTTGGTAAATGTGTCAGGAGAGATCCAGAAACACCAGAGTTGGATTCAGGATTGAGGTCATGGAGCAGGTAAACCACGCTCAGTCAGGAAGACGCACATGCTCATCTGCTGAGCCAAGCTTTGGTCCTCAAACCATTCTGAAACCATGGCAAAGCCTCAGTGCCCAGCTCCCACGAGGGCTGGCGGCATTTCTGGGTGACCCTGGATGTCCCTGGGTATGCCAGGGCACTGTGGCACTTGGTTCATGGGTGCAGGATCCTCCAGGGCCACAGGCTCTGCTGGGAAAGTGGGTCACCTTTCCTTCTCCAATACCAAACGAGCAACCTCACATAAACCTGTGCAGACTGACCATAAATAGCCCGTTCTTTTAGCCATGTAGTGGCTGAGAAGCCAGCTGAAAGGTTTTTTGATTTCTGAGACGTGTAATTCTGGGGCTCTGCATCCCCACCTTCAGTCCCATTTGTGCAGTGAGTTCATGGAGCTCCTGCCTCTGTCCCTCCTTCCTGAGCACAACAGTCAGATCCTAATTTAGGGCCTGGTTTAGAGGTGGGTCAGTGAAGGCACAAGGATGGGGTGGTGGGAATATCCCCTGTCCCTCAGCTTTTGGAGATCACGATCCTGAGGGCCCCTGGCCAGCACAGCTTGAGATTCCCTGCCAGCCCCTACACGGAGGATGGCTCCTGCAGATTGCTGGGATTTGCATAACTGAGCACTGGAGAGAACAGACTGTCCTGGAAGCTCTTTCAGAGGACAACTGTGGGCTGAAGGGGCCTTGGCTGGATGACCATGTCCAGGCCCTTCACAGCATGGGGAGAGCACATTTCAGTCGATGAGAAAGGTCACCTTGAAGCTGGTGGCTGGTGGTAGGAAGACTTCTGTGGGTTTGGCTGGGATGCTGGCTGTGTGAGCATGTTTTCTGGAGTAAACACATGCAGGAGCACTTTAAAATCCCCACTGATGGGAAAGTGACTTCAAGTGCCCCCAGGAAATGTTTGCTTCCCTTGGTTTTTTGCTGGAATTACTAGGGCGGAATTTACCTCCGAGGAAGGAAGTGACAGTCTAAAAAGAAGTGAGATGTCAAAAAACAAGGGAAAAGGAAAGGATCTGGATTGCAAGCCGAGCTATTGTGACTCTAGAGTGGGATTTCACCCCTGGTTTCTTGCTCTGGAAGTAGCTTTTAGAAATCTGGGGGCTGTCCCTGTGGCCATTCACTGTCCTGTCCCCCAGCCCCTGCGTGGTCAGTGGATCCAGGGGCTGCAGTGTAGCTCTCTCCCTCCTGCACACCCTGGTTCAAAGAGCTGAAGCAGGGAATGGTACCTCAGTATGGGAAGCATTAGTGATGGGGAGCCAATCTGGAGCAAACAGTGAGATCCCAGTTCATGTTCTGCAGCTGAATCATTCTGGCCGTAGCTGAGGAGCCCAGACCCACTGTCAGAAGGAAGCTCCAGCTTCCCAGCACTGGCAGCCTGGGGCAGGATGCATCTGGGTTTTTGGGGAAATGAATAAATGATCATCCTGGTGGATAAGCCACAGGCAGTGGGCAGGATGAGAGCAGGAGCTCTGTCAGAGCTGACAGGCACAGCTGTGCCCTGCGGAGCAGAGCGGCTGCGTGGGACAGCACGGGGAAGCCTGGGAACAGACCTGGAGGGATAACAAGGGACCAAAACTGAGGAAAGCCAGAGAATCTGGAGTAGAATGGGAAAGCCTCAAAAGCAAGACTCACTCTCTGATAGGTTTCTACAATTATTTGTTTTCCAAGAGGGCAAAATAATGGATGGTTTGATGCCTGGTCACTCCAAGGGACCCAGGCTGGAGCAGTAGTTGACAGTCTCATCTATACAGTTGTGCTGGTTTATGTGGTGTTACTCATGGATTACTAATCCATGGCACTTTTTTACTTAAAAAAAACCTGCCCAGATGATCAGTGCAGTGCTGTGGGAGCATGGAACCTTGGATCTCTGGGGAGCTTGATCCCAACTGGCACGATGGTGTGTGTGCACTGCTCAGTCAGAGCTGCCTCAGCCAGCACAGGCTGTAGGTGCTCAAACCTTCTGTGTTTTCTGGAGATGTGCAATGAAAATCGGTGTCAAGGAGTGGAAATTTCAGCACAAGTCTTGTGAGAACCTTGTTGCCATCCATGAGGCTGCATAGGGGTGGCAGCAGGGCCAAGAGACTCCAGGGACTCCATCCAGCCAAATGTCTGCAGAGCTGACTGGTGTAGTGACCAAAATGTTACAAAAGGCACGTAATAGCAGTAAAATATGATTATTACTGATTCTGGTATTAACAGAATGCTGGGCCTTCCTCCCTGGTGTTTTTTGGGGTTTTTTTGCAGTCCATTATTTGTTCTGTGCATTGTTCCTCTACTGCTGTGAAGGGAAGCAGAATCCCCTGCTTTGCCTAGCTCGTACTTTCAGTGGAAAAGAGCTGTTTCACAAATAAGGGTGGTGCCTCTTTTCTACCTTGCTACAGGTAGAAAAGTGAGGAAAATACAAGGTTTCTAAGCCTCCTAATCTTCAGCAGGGTGACCTTCAGGTCGTGGTGCTCTGTGCTGAACCTGCCTGATGTTACACACCAGAGTGGCCCCAGCATGCAGAGTCAGGCTGTGGTTTGGGTTTGTGCAACTCCCCAGACTCTGAAAATACTTCAGTATTTCCCTGAGTGAAAATACACCATTTTATATTGCTAAGCTGAAATCCATGGCTTCAGGCCCTGACAAAACCCCGACACACACACGCACAAACCCAGCCAGAAGGACTTAGAGTGACTTGTCTCCCCTGGTCCCCCCTCTCCTCCATCTTCCTCACTCTGCACCGGCGGTGATGAGCTGAGCAGATGGCACAATAAACTATAATAAACTGCATAATAAGTGAGCAGCACCAAACACTACCAGCACAGAAAAATAACTGGCAGGAGACAATGAACCCCTTCTATTGCTTCCCATAATAATCCCTCCCAGGCTTTCCCAGTTCTCCGAGCACTTCCCTTCATTTTGCATCAAGCAGGCTGCAGGGAAAGGCACTTGCCTTGTGCTCGCTTTCTCATCCCTTTGGGGATTTATTTAATCTGTGTTGTGGTGTTGTGCTGGGCTGATAGAAGCAACACTTCCACCAGCTGGTTTTTAGCATCTCTGTGAAAGCCTTTTCCTCTGCCTCATATTGACCCTGAAACCCAAAGGCACTCGAAAATGAGGTGGAGCTGGGGTAAGCAGCAGGAATGACAGTGGAGGAACTTGTGGAGGAAGAAAGGAGGGAGCCCAGTTGAATGGAAAATCACTGACATCTGGCTTAAAGTCCAAGAATTGCAGACAGTGCTGGGGAAGGGACAGACAATGCCTTCCCTGCTGGCTGGGCCTGGCTGGGAGAGCCAGTCTGGATGGAGGGGGAAGGGGGAAGAGGGAAGGGGGAAGAGGGAAGAAGGTTGGGGCTGCACAGCTGCAGGGAGAGCCACAGAACTGTCCTGCCCCAGCCTGGGCCTGGCGCTGCATTTGGCACAGCCCCTTCTCCTCCTGTAACATCAGTTTGTTCTCACCCACAGCCACTCCCTGCTACTTCCAGTTTTTCAGTGAAAACGCCATTTTCTGCAGAAATCCACCAGTGTCCTTGAAGGATGGACACGCTGTAGCTCTGAGTGTGGCTGTGGATTGCGGCCCAGGGGGAAGCTGCACCCCAGGGCGGGGTCACTCTTCCTTACAGCCACCTCATACCCACGAGCTCCTCAGCAGCCACTTCGCTTTCCTGTTTGCCCCCTGCTCACCTGCTTGAGGATCTGAGCTGCCATCAGGTGGCTGCAGTCGAAGATGATGCGGAATTCCCTGCCCCTCTTCATCTCCTTGAGCAGGGGCCGGGCGTCGTCGGTGTCCAGCGGGAGCTGCCGGATCTTCAGGCGGATGTTGTAGCGGGACGGGGCCATGATGAGCTCCTGCAGCCGGATGAGGCCTTTGGGTGTCACAGAGAGACAAACCCACAGTGTTACAGTCTGCCTTCCCCACGGGCTGAGCCACAGCTGCTCAGGNCCCTCCCTCCCTCCATCCATCCATCCATCCATCCCTCCAATGGCCATTGCTAAAGGGCACTGTGGCACTTCGCTCATGGGTGCAGGATCCTCCAGGGCAACAGGCTTTGTTGGCACAGCTGTGGGAATGGGGGTCACCTTTTCCTCTCCAATACCAAACAATGAGCAACCTCACATAAACCTGTGCAGACTGACCATAAATAGGCTGTTCGTATAGTTACAGATCTGTGTAGGGTATCAAAGGGTATCAGAGGGTATCAAAGCCAAGGTGTCACATGTCCACCATTAACTCCAGAAGAGCTGTTCTAGGACAGAATGGCTTTTCCTGGTGGTTCCCTGCCACCACTGCAGCCAGCAGAGCTGGATGGTGTCCCTGCACTGGGTAGGAAGGGGAGAACAGCAGGTTGCTCCTAACCTCAGGCACCTCTGAGATCACAAAAAAATTATCTTAAGCAGATGTGCCCTTGAGAAAGGACAGCATGTGGTAATCAGCCACACAACAAATTAAAATCTGCATATTTACCACGCACAGCAACAAAAGGAAAAAATGAACATGCACTTGGATTTATGAGTCGCGTAGATCGTAACGGTCACTTAATCACAACTCGTAACTTCCTACTACCCTCAGAATCCATTTCTGTTTCCTGCACAAGGCAAAGAGCCATGGTGGATGCAGCTGAGCAGGAATTATTGGAATCTGGTGTTGCAAGGAGAATTTCAGCAGATGCCTATTGCAAGGGGGAAGAGAGAAGCGCGTCCCTCTGCTTGGGAGAAACACATTAGAATATGCCACGAAGGGAACATACTGTGACCCACATTTGCAAAACAGGAATGTCAAACTGTGTTCTCATCAGCCCTCCCCTAAAGAAACCATTTGGTTTAGTGAAATTAGGTTGGACAGGCTATCCAATGTGGTTTTTGTTTTTTGGGGGGGCTTTATCTAGAGCTGTGCAGCACTTTGCTTTGTTTAACCATCAACAGCTTTCCTTACATGAACAACTTTGCCAGCTCTGTGTTACAGAATTATCCAGAAAACAAAAAACTTTCCAGAACTGCTTTTGGTTTTAGCTGGGAACTGCTCCCTCCATGGCAGCTGTGGACAGGGGATTTTCAGTTGCAGAGGGCACCACAGTGCCAAAAGAGCCAGGCTGAGATGGTCACCCCATGCCAGTGAACACCCCCATGACCCTTTGCCAGCTCACGGCCCCACTTGCTGAGAGCTTTGTGAATGAAACACTTAAAAAGCTCCCAGGGCTGCCCACAGCACTGTCCAGAACTCCTGGGAACACTTCACTGCATGGGGCTCTCAAGGGGGTTCATTGGAAAAGCTCCCAAAGAGACCCAGGACAGAAAATCTCCGTGATTCCTTCTCTGAGCCCCTCCTTTACCCACCTGTGCTGTCATCATACACCACAGTGGCTGACCTCCACTTCAGATACTGCACCAGGTCCAGGATGGCGTGGCTCAGGGAAGCATAGTCAGGATACAGGTTGACATAGAAAGTGTCCTTGTTATCCAAAGGGTGATGCTTCCATCGGAGCTGTATGTGGGGGACTTCCAGGGCATTGCAGATGGACTGGACAGCGTTGGTGCAGGAGCCTTGGGAAGGTCCAAATATTGCAACGACCCCCAGAGCGAGCTGGTCACAGGCTGCAGGGGGAAAGGAGGGATGTCAGCAAAGCCTGAGGGGAGCTAAGCATGGGGCAACCCTGGGCACAGCCCAGACACTTCTGGGCACTGACTTAGTGATATTTGGGTAATTACAGCAGTGATGAGGCACAGAATGAGGATAAATTATGCCAGGTGGGTCTGTACTGGTGGCGTAGAGGAGTTCCAAGCTCCTCTGAGGGAGCCTCCACCACAAAGCCATCTGAAAAGGGACAGGGGGGTCACTGGGCTGATGAGGAGCAGATAGCTCCCTCCTGGTGATGTCCCTCCAATAGCAGCCAGCTCAGGCAGCAGGTTTCTTTTCTCCCCAGCCAGAATCAAACTCCACGAGCCCGCAGGTCACCAGCTCACAGCCTTTGCTGTGCAGTCCCTCCCTTTCAGCAATTCAAGTGCGCTGCTGTTATCCAGTAATCAAAAGTGACTGCTATTAAGAGAACAGAACATCCATGTGATGGATGTGAACACTGCCAGGGAGGCAGTGACACAAACACAGGCATGGCCTCCAGACCTCTGCTCAGGATTAGAGCAAACGCTGAAAGGAGTTTTGTGAGGTTTTCACAGGGAAAAAATGTAGTTGTTCCCCTTGTATTAAAATGCCTCTGCAAGGTCAGCTCCAGCAGGAGTTCTCCTCCAGATCACTGGTGAGAGCAGGACAGAACAAGCTGCTGGTCTGGAAACCAGACCTTTCTTACGCTGAATAAATGGCCACAAAGCTGCTCAGAAGTTTGCTCTGCCCTTACCTTTCTTAGTTGCTTCAAAGCTGTCGTGGAAGTGTATCCTCTGGATGTCATAGGTTAGGGTTGTGTTGGGCAACAAAGTTCTGTTCCTGTTAATGATGTTGGCGGAGAATCGGAAGGCTTGTTCCTCGGCACTCATCACCTGCGTGTTGGGGCCATCTGCATACTCAAAAATTCCTCCTGCAAGACAAAAAAAATCCACCTCTGAGCCACAGTTTGTTTCACAAACTTGTGCAGCAAGGATGAGAAATCTCTTGGAATGTTTGCTGGTGGAGCAGGGCTGGCTTGAGGACATGTCCTGTACTGAAATGAAGACAGGAAGATTTGGGATTTCCTTATGCCCTGGTCTGTGAGAATGTTCAGGGTGGCAGCTTTGTGGGGCAATAAGAGGCAGTTTAAAATCTTGGAATATTTTACGAGCCAGATAAGTGGCTTCCCATAAAACTTTAGGACCAGACCGTGGGAAGTGGACAGGCTTATTGCCCATCTGCAGGGAGGCTCCAGGTCTGTGCTCTGAGGAGTTACTGGGTGCAAAACTGGCACTGCTCTCCTCTTGAAATGTTCCTGCCTCATCATCCACCTCTGGTCCTCGCACAGGAGACAGGCAGGGCAGTGCTGCTGCTGGCTATTTTCAGTGCCATTTTCAGCCCCCTTCTCCTTCTTTATTATTCCTCATGTTTAGTTCTCCAAGTTCTTAATTCAGACCAGCAGAGACTTCTGGATTTGCCTACCCTACAGCTCCCCTGCTCAGTAATGCACATCTCAGATGCAGCTTTGCTGTGTTCAGAAGTTGTTAATGCCATCACACCTCCCCAAGGGCAACAAGCTCATGTCGCAGCATCGCTGGGTTTCTTGGCTCCGTGTCTGTGAGTCTTGTCCTCAGTTCCCACTGACAGCCACTCTAATTGGAGTGACTTGGTGCAGGCTACATGGGTTATGTAATGGTGTGTCCTTGTCTCCCAGATGCAGGAGCCACCCTGCTCCCCTCGCAGAACCACGGGAAGTCACAAACCTTGCTCTACCTTATTCAAAAAGCAAACCAAAATAATTAATGGATGAGTGAAACAAGCAAGTACAATTGGTAACAGATGGTCTCAGGGTTCATTAGCAGAAGGAAAATCTTCCTCTTCAATTTAAGATAGTCCTCAAATGTTTTGTTGTAGACAACAGATGTCTGCTCAGCCCTCCTGGCTTTCAGGCAATGCCATGAATCTCTCTCCAGCAGCCAGAGCACATTTTCTGTAGTTTTGTGGCAGTTTTGTGTTAGCCAGGAGTTCCAGTTTGGCCAGAGCCAAGCTGATAACTTCACTGATGGCCATGCTCTGGGTGTCCTCCCAAGAATGTGACCAGAGCCATGGACTGGGTGAAGCACAGGAGTGATGGCTATGAGCCTTGGGTGGGAGGAAGCAGAAGGACTTGCAAAAGGCCTCTGACTTTCTGCTCCCCTTGATTGTGACAAGTCCCTTTCCTCCTCTTCCTCTGCAGTCTTTGTGCACCCATGTCCCCAGTTGTGGAACGAGTGTGGGAATTAATTTACATCCGTAGACATGAAAACAGTTTGAGCTGTTCCCTGCATATCTCTGCTAGAAAAAAACCACTGAACTCAGTGCTAATTTTGGTAATAGGCAGAAGAATGAAGAAAAAAAAGGCTGAATGCTCATTCTGGAGTGTCATTTCAGTCTCACGTGATTTCCAGCCAGTCACTCATGGGCAGGTTTTCAATCCAGAATGCTGAGCAGCGTAGGCAGGAGTGTAGCAGAATTGTCCACGTGCCTCATTCTCACTGGATTATGCCAAAACATTTGGGCTTTGACTGGTGCAAAGAAAATTATTCATCCCCATCAAAGTTTGCATACGCTGGCAGCTCAATTTAAATTTCTTAGGGCAGAAGAAAGTTCAACTACAATATTACATGAGACACAATAAACAAAACTAAAGTGAGTGTGAGATTCACCCCACCTTTCTGTTCAAAGCTTCACTGTCCAGACTGTTTAGCCAGGGATTTTTTGTTTTCTAGTGTCATCCTGAAGTGATAACTGGTTAATGTTACATTGATTATCCACTAGCTGGCATTAGGCTTCCTCCCAGCCCAGCACTTTCAGGGTTGCATTGGAGCATGTCTTACTAGGAGATAATATAAAAGGGCTGAGTATGTGGATTATTGCTGTTTGATCCTAAATAAATTCCCCTTCCAGACATCCAACTGGATATAACAGGCTTTTTGACAGGAAAGAACTTTCTGTGCAGTCACACAGTACCTTGAGTTCAGGCGATGAGAGGGATGACAGGCAGCAGGGATGCGTTCCCATGTATTTCCCATTGCTGGGAACAGATTGGGAATACTCTGGGACATTGGGAATCTCCCACAGCTGCCAAGGTGCTGAGAGCAGCCACCACATGCCCCAGCCTGGTCTTTGCTCAGAAACTGGGGAAACTGGGAGCATCTGATGTCAGCTCTGTGCAGGGATGCAACATCCCACTGGATCCTCACATCCCTCTTGGCTGTGCGCCGCTCCTTCAGAGACGTTCATTCCCATCATTATTTAAAGAGCCTAATAACTGGCTTGAAACAGCTGATTAATGCATAATCTTCATCATGATTACACAGCATAACCGGCATTAATTTGCAAAGCCAGCTAATTATGAAAATAATTGTTGCGGTTCTTCCATTTGAGCAAAATGGAGACGCTCTGCTCGTGGCGTTGAGAGCACGAGGGATGTGACATCAGCTGGGCTGGGGGGAGCCAGGGGTCCCCTGCAAGCCTCAGCAGGAGGGATGAAGGAGCAGGGCTGGGCAATCTGCTGCAGAGGGCTGGACACTTGTGGGCAGCTCCACTGCAAGTGATCCCACATGAGCCTTGGGTGGGAACCTCATCTGGCTTCACTCTCACAGATGAGAGTCAGTGGGGGGGAAAAGTCCCCAACAAAGCAGTCTCCACTTTTATATACCACATATCCACAAATCCCACCTGAGAGAGTAAAACTGAACCTCCTTTAGCGTTGCTGTCCCTCTCTAAAGCTCTGCCCAGTTTTGGAAGCTGGTTCCAATGTGTTGGAGATCACTTGGGTGCTCTGTGGTGCTCGTGGCCTTTCCCACTATTTCCTGTCTGTGCAGGTCTCAGCTTCTCTGTCCTTCTTTCTTCCCCTCCCATGGCTTGGCAGAGAGATAAAAGATGGCCATGACAATGTCTGTCATGCTTTGTGACATCCTCCTGGGGTTCATGAGAGGATTTGCTGCCTGATTTATGTGTGCTGTTCCTTGACCCGTCAATAGAGCCCAAGGACTCTCCACTGCAGCACGACGTGCCGTTCAACACACTGAAGTTTATCAATTCAGGTTGACTTTGTTTGCATAGATATTTTTTCCCTGGAAACCTTTTTATGCCATGTTTGGGGGCCTTTGGTGCAGTGGGATCTGGGGCTGGGAGTCAGCCTTGTAGGAGATGCCTCACACAAGCTGTTGATGAGGGTTTTCAACCCTTATCACTGATTTTACATATTTTTTGATGGAGTCATCCATTATTATATCTGACTTCTTGGACTTTAAAATCAATCCCAAGCAAGTTAAATAATTATTCAGTTGTCTTTTACTCTTAAAGCAGACTAATTGCTCTCTGGAGAATGTCAGCCAGCGTAGGGGAAAACACACTAATTACAATCAACTTCACGTCTGACTGTTTTATGTTATTTTATTTGATGACCTCGACATTGCTGCTAAGGTGAGGAGTTTTCAAAACTTGAAATGAGATTCCAGAGCAAATGCCTGAAACTCCCTTTGGGTCTAGACCAGAGGAGCAACAGTGGGGCCAGGCAGAAGGAACCTGGCCTGGCACAAGGGGAAATTTGGCTGAAAACCACAGATGATTTCACTCAGAGTAGCAGAACTTGAGCCTCTCTTCAGGGTAAAACCTGGATCCTACAGAACTCCAAAAATCCCATTGATGGCAATCAGTACAGGCCCAGGTCTGTCTGCATCCAGCAAAACTGCACTGCATTCTTCTGTCCCCAGGGATGGGTCAAGACCTTGGGAATGACCCCAGGATGGAGCAGGAAAGACACCTGGACATGGGCTGGGAACCCTCCTCCACTACTCCAGTGATCCCAGGACACGATTGCATGGGCTCAGTGCCAGTGCAGTTATTTTTAGCTTTGTCAAGAGCTAAGTCAAGAAAGTCAAAGTATTTTAGGTTTTCATTTCTCCCCTCTTTTGCTTCTTACCAAAACAAACAGCTTCATTCTCAGAGAGAAAATTCCAGCAGCCCTCAGCGTGTGGTGCGATCTCTTATCTTCTACTCCTTATAAATCACGGAGTTATTTAGCTTTGAAGAACAACTATTTCTGATAACACTTTTCTCTCCCCCGCTGACAGTGTTGTTCACACATTTAGACAGCTCTGACAGCCTCTTTCCGTGTGACATCCGGGAAGAAATACCTGGTTTGAGACAGCTCTTACCGAGTTTGGAGCCAGCAGAGCTCCTCAGGGACACGGGAGCTCCTGTTCCCTCTCACAGCCTTTCCATGCCCACAGCTGTATTTTTTCTGGGTGTTTTTTTTTTCTCTTCTCTGAGGTTATAAAATGTTTTTGCTGTTGCCTTTTGAGGTATGGGATTTGCTCTCTTCTGAGGACAAATCACTGTGTTTTGGGGACAGTATTAGCAAATGGGCCGATGAGGGCAGGTACACAGAATTTAGTGCCTGTTCCTGCAGGATGCTGCTCCACAGCTCCCTGAGGCAGAGAATGGAGAGTCTGTGGAGAGTCCTCCTCACAGAGAAGGCTTGGAGAACCTGACACTGCTGCTTGGCTGACAAGCCCAGTGGGGAGAATCTCACTGTCATGGCCCAGGTCCCCTGAGAGAGGCTGTTTATACAGCAGCATTATATAGAGAAATGAGATAACACTGCTGGGAAGTGAAAGAAAGTTCCCTGGAGCACGAGGTTGTGGCTGGGAATGAGGCTTCAGCTCCCAGAGCCTGCCCATCCTGAGGGACTGTGGCAGTCTCAGGTGCAATAATAAGGACGCAGAGAGAGCAGGGAAGTCCAGAAGGCAAGATATATCAGCAAAACAAACAGGGAAAGCAATGACAGATTTATTCACAAGAAATCTCTCCTTGCACCTTCCCCCAGGGAGCTGCTACTGTGAAATGCTCCACGAGTGTGCTCCAAGGAGCTGGTCCTGTGCTCAGCCTGGCATGGAGCAGAGCCCACAGCTCTGGTGTTGATACCAGCTGGTTCCCAAGCAGAAACAAACCCACCCTAATTGTTGGGAAAACCCAGCTCACTGAAAAAGTCAGCACACCTTATTTCAGAGTTTACATACAGATGCACAAGACTATGTGAGCTCTAAGAATCCTCTACAAATCTGTTTTCTCACACCCTATAAACTGATGAGTGAGGAAAGCAGTGCTGGGGGCTCCCACCCTTCCAGAGCCCTTGTTACTCCTGGGGAGCCCTTTCTGCCAGAGAGGTGCAGTGGATATGTCATTGTAGGACACGAAAGAAAGATGAGAGACTCCAAATATTTCAGAAGGCAAAGAGNTCCCCCTGTCCCAGCCCTCCACAGGCTCCTCCAGCCTGGTGTGTCAGACGGCAGCATCCCGGGCTGTGCCCTGCGGCAGGACCGCGGATCCGCCCCGCGCCGAGGCGATGAGCGCAACTTGCGAACGGATTGAAACGAACCTTCTGGGAAGGAGCTGAAAATAATTCCCGCGGTCTGTCAGTGGCTTCTGGGTTTTGACAGAGCGGCAGGATCCGAGTCCCTGTCCCCTTCAACTGCTGCTGATCATGCACCGGCCCTGTCACTTCAGCGTGGCGCTGCTTAATGTGATGCAGCACAGCCACGGATCCAAAGCAATTTCAGGCTTCATCAACACGCATCACGCAAGAGAGCCCCTGCGCAGGGCTCGGCGGCTCGGGGGCTGAGCTGGCCCTGCCCACGGGAGCTCCTCACTCTGGATGCTGATTGCTAAAAACCCAGGAGCAGGATCTGCCTGGAACGCGGGGAGAGGATTAACCTCCGAGCCGGTGTGTCTGGATCGCTTACGCTCACACGCTGCCTGCGCTCGCTCTGCGTCTCTTTTGTATAAATTAAAAAGGCACCAGCCTGTCCCTGAGCTGCTCCCGCCCTGGCAGCTTCCCTGGCTCTCAGGTCTGAGGCATTTTCACCTGCTTTTGCTGAGGACCCCAGTTCTACGGGGCTGATGAAGCCCATGACATACATGCCCATCCTGGAGCTTTCCTTGTGTCCACGATACCCCACAGAGAAATGGAGCCAAGCAGGAGCTGAGCACAGCCCCTCTGGGCTTGGATTTGGGTGTTCCTGAACTCTCCAGCACAACTGGCTGGATTTGCTATCCTACACCCTTGGGAAGAGGCAGGACATGGAGCTTGAATCCCCTGTGAGCTCAGAGGAGAGACGGGCACAGTGGGACTGATCCCCCCAGAGTCCAGGAGCTCACTGTCCTCAGACACCCTCCAACATGACCAGGAACGTTTCTATTTCTATTTCAGCTGCTGTGACCCTGCATCACGGAGCCAAACCTGAGTGGGAGCAGTCCTGCTGTCACCTCCCTGCCACAGCCCCCCGTGCTGCCACTCTGGGGGCGTCCCTGGGACCCCACGGTGGCTGGCAGAGGAGCGGATGGACAGAGACACATTCCCAGTGCCTCTGATTCCACCACATGGTGCAGCAGGAGGCAGAGCCAGGTACTTGCTGAGTAATGCCAGGGAAATGAATTCAACCAGAAAATCAGATACGCAAAGTGTGAGCATGTCCCACGAGGAGGGATTTCCCGCCTGCCAGGACAGAAATCCCATCACAGCAGGTTGATCCATTCCCAGGAGACGGTGTCTCCTTCTTTTCTCATTTTGGCATTGAATATGCAAAATCCCATTTCATTTGCTCTGAATTAGGCACTTCATGTCACAGGGGGTGACATTCTTCTATGTATAAGCTGCTTAACAGATGAGCAGTCAAGTGGCAAAGCAATACATTATTAATGCTTCTGGTTAAATTAACTGATTAAAACCACTGGAGCTAAAATGTATGTATCAGCACTTTACTCGCACTAAATGAGGAATTAATGGAACATGGCAGGTTGTGTTTTTAATGAACAGTAGCTCGGGAAGGTCTGGAAAGGTTTGTCACTGCTCCTGGGGATGACCTGTTGCATCCTCGGCTGGACGCCGGCGCTGCTCGTCCCCCACGGGCTGGGGAACGGCCAGGGCAGGGCAGAACAAGCTGTGGCTGCTAGAAACAAACTTCTCCTCATTGCAAACCTTCCTCGTTTGGCCTAATTGGCAGCGTTTCGTCTGCCATGCTTTGAACAAGCTGTTCTGGTGTTGCACGTTTGACATCTGAGGAAGGAGCGTTTACCGCAGCGGCGGAGCGTAACCCCGACCAAGGGAGCAGATCAAAGAGCTAATCTGAGATCAAAAGCCTTCAGTGGTGCTACAGCAGAAATAAATTAAGTTAGCAACAGATTTCTTAATGATATTTAAATTTCTAATTTGCATAATACATGATTAAAATAAAATGGGCTTTTTTTCTTTTTTCTTTTTTTTTTTTTAAAGCGGGCTCAATTAATTAAAAAGAAAGAAAGCAGCATCATAATCTCAGAGGAACAGATTCCCATCAAGATAAAGGCGGGGAAAATGCCACAGAACTTTTAATTTACCCAATATTCAGCTCACAGGAAATGCAAACCTCCCAGAGTGACCGTGGGGTTGCAGCCTGGAGACTCCCCTAGGGGCCGATCTCCCAGTGACACCCAGTGACACCCAGTGCCACCACTGCCCTTGACACTGGCTGGGAAAGGCTCCCACAGGCTCTGAGTGGTTTATTTCTCTGTAAAAGGGAGATCTGGCAGCTTTGGGCTACTTGTGCTTGTCTTGTTCTCACTATGGGACACCTCTGGGCTCCCTGGGATTATTTACCAGTTCACATTTTTTTGTGAGCTGCCCAGAATTAAACCATGGTGTCAATTCCAGCCTCCACTCTCTGCCACCCCACTGCCAGGGAGGGGCAGCTGGACTGGACTGTGCCACCAGTCTCCCCATGTCCATCCCTGCCCCTCCTCCCCAAAACCTCACTGAAACAGTCTGAACTCAGCAGATGTGTCCCGGGAATCACCGATGGCTGGATAAATCAGGCACACTCAAATGTCACTTTTACAGCAGTGCTTTGGGCTGAGAGCACGTGTTACTCTGTGATATATGGGGGGAAAAAGGGGTTTGAAAGCTTCAAATTATTGCAGATGTGTAACACAGGGTCGAGGTGGTGCAGCTGGGAGTGTATTTTCTGTGTTTTATTGCCTTTTGGAGGGGTCTGGGGTGTCCATCGGGGCAGTGTTCAGAGCAGGGGGTGAGGCCACACTGAAACATAAATCCCACCTCATGCCAGGACTGACCAGGCTTCTAACAAAGTTGATCACCAGCAGAATGATAAAATACTTTGGATTTCTCTTTACTGTGTGCTGGAGAGCTGGAGGCTGGCCCCATGTACCCCTGCACACACTGCCCTGTTTGGGGCTCCCCACCCAGCAGGTGATTGCATTTCCCATTTATCCCAGTGCAGACTGGGTCTGACTGGTTCATGTGTAAAAATTCACTGTAAACTGGATACAGTGTGTTGGAAACCAAACCTGCTTCTTTTGGGGAAAAAAAAAAAATTGTCTTCCCAGGTAAACTGGATTTTGCAAATCTTTGAGCTCTACACTGGGAGAGCCCATTGGCTGCACACAGACCTGCCAAGCTGAATTAAAATGCCAATTATTGCATGTTAATTAAATTCTTCTCCAATATTCATTGCTAAGACGCAGCTAATAAATGTTAATACCCACCTGGCATGTAGCATATATTAGACTTAAGAAATCTACATTTAATCCTGTTTTCCTTCCACAATGTAGCCAAACACCAACAGTCAACTTGTTTCTCACTCTTGCATTGATGCTTCCAAAAACTGGGGCCTTGACTAAGACGAGGCATTGAATGGCAAATGCAGTTCTGCAAATATTGTGACACATTGTTTGTCATCTGCCCTAAATATTTAACAGTTCTATTTTGCAAGATTTTTGTGCCACATGCTGAGTATTTGCTCCTGATAGATGCTAAATTTGACTGATGGAATGGATTCCATTCAGGAGCTGACAGTCCCAAAGCCTTGTGAGGATCTTTGCTGTTGGTGTCTTCTGTTTAAAAGAAAGCAGAGAAGGGGAAAACAACCCCACAGAGTGCCCTGGGAAAATTGTTTTTGCTTAATCCCATCTCCTCTCCTCAGAAAATCCTTTTTGTAGGAAGAGATCAAAGGTCTGTAGTAGATTTCAACAGGTCTCCAGGAGGTGTGGGATGCAGAGGAAGCATGGGGCTCTGTGGGATTGACCTGCCCCTGGTTAAACCTGCTGGTGCTTGGGGCAGCCAAAGGTGTAACTGGGAGATTCGGAGACGAATTTTGCCATTTTCTCTTCCTATTTTAATATTTTAGTGTTGTTAAGCAGAGGGAAAAAACAGACTTTGCCAGGATGTGGCACTTGCTGGGCACGGGAGGTGGGGGCAGCACAGGGACCCACATTGGGACCTGTGAGAATAAAAGCTCACCATTTTTTACAAATTACTTCCCAATCTACCTCGACTGAAATATTTTATGGTGGGAAATATCTGCCTGGGGAGGGCATTTTTGAAACCTACAATCTTCAATATGTTTTATGAATGGTTATTTCCCCTCCCTTTGTTTTAACCCTCGCCCCCATTTCTTAATTTTCAACTCTGAATGCCCAGGGTAATTACAGCTGAAAGATTTGCAGGCTTAAAAGCAGCACTTTATTCCAAGAAAAAAAAAAAAAAAAAGGGAATGACAAAAGGATCTGCTCTGAAAAATGCTTTCATTATTTTCCTGTCATCTGTACTGTTGGTTTACAAACAGCCACACACAGAGCAGGGGATGCAAAGGGACGTGCTGGACCTGCCCAGCAGCACGGCTCCAAAGGAATTCCACATTCCCTAAATGATCCAAACCACCTTTTTAAAACCTGTTCTGTCTCACAGAGGAGGAACAGCTGCCCATGGAGGAGCAGCTGGTGTGGGGCTGCACTGGTGCCGTGGTCCAAGCACATGGGTGCCCTGGGCTCAGGAAGGGTGGCCAGGGGTCCCTGTCACGCCGGTGGGTGCCCTGCCAGCCTGGCCTGGGTGTGGCTTTGTCCTGCTCCTGCCTCTCTGCCCAGTCAGGGCTTGGCAGTGCCCCGGCAGAGCTGGGTGTTCACAGCAGAACGGGGTCCTGATGCCATCTGTGTGAGCTCTGCTCCCCTGGGAAAAGGGTTTGGGATTGTGCCATGGGAGGGGACAGGACCCAAACACCACCTGGGGCTGCAGCTGAGCTCTGGGGAGGGCAGGACCCCGCTGTGGGCACCCTGCTCCAGAGAGGGGATGAGCAGCAAGTGCCATCAGCACCCCATCAGTGCCATGGGCACAGTGTCAGTGCCACAGGCAAGGTGTCCCTGCACAGAACTAGGGGCCTTTGCTCTAAAGGGACTTCCCACTGTCACAGGGATCCACTGCTGGTGATCCCACTGACAGAGATCCACTGCCAGAGACCCCACTGCCAGAGGGATCTACTGCCAGTGATCCCACTGTCACAGGTATCCACTGCCAATAATCCCACTGCCAGAGGGATCCACTGCCAATGATCCCAGTGCCAAAGGATTTCACTGCCAGGGGGATCCACTGCCAGTGATCCCAGTGCCAAAGGATTTCACTGCCAGTGGGATCCACTGCCAGTGATCCCACTGCCAGAGGGATCTGCTGCCAATGATCCCACTGTCACACTGGCAGAGCTGAGTGTCTCAGTCGGAACTGAACCAAGTGCCTGCTAATGAAGCTGAATATTCATTATTATGACTAAACACAATGAATCACACAAATTGAAATGGGTAAATTATTAGTTGGTAGATCAGAAAAGGGGGAATTAGAAAAACATTCCAATTCTAGAGGAGGTGGGAGAGGAAAGCTTTGTTAAGAGACCCAAATCCAGTTAAAAGGGAGTGTTAGTCATTGTGCAGTGCTTCACACAGCCCTTTGTCACTCGGTGACAGTGGATGTCACTGTGCCACTGGCAGCTCAGCACTGACCTGACCCTGTAACTGCTCACACCAGCCCTGGAGCCTTGGTGCTCTGTGAAATTCTGAGATTCATCATCATGATCACTGTTTATTTAACACTAAGGACATTGTTTCCTCTACTCCAGTGTTATGAATTACCGAGGATTATGTGTTCAGTGGCTTCCATTGATTCATGCAGAGCTAATTAATGGGATACATCAACCTATCATAAACATGAGCAATAACTCATGCCTCGTTAGCACCAATGAGCAAACTGCTCCAGGGAGCAGGCAGGTCTCTGGAAGGGTTAATGGATCTACTGATTGAAGTGAAACTTCTTTTTTTTTTCTAGAATAGGGGTTTTTTTCTGCACAAATTTCTTACACTTTAGGTGTGTCAGTATCTCCTTTGTAATGGTGTAAACTGGGAGCTGTAAACTGGGAGTAGCATGAATTCAGTGGAAAAATGGTTTGAAGAAGCTTGAGAAAAAGGGATACTGGTGAGTGGGAGCTGCAAAAGGAGCTGAGCATGCAGTTGAGCTGAATTTGACTTTAATTAAAAAGCATATTGAAGGAAGAGATTTCTGACAGGAAAACTGAGGAGTGAAGGGTTCCTATTTCCCACCCTATTTATAAATCAGTGAACACAAGCTGGCATCCTCCTCTCACAAGGGCTGTACAGTAAGCAGATTGTCTGGGGGGAAACCACATGAAGTTGGGCAAAACAATCCTCCTGCTCTTCCTCCTGTGTGTGGGCTGAGCAGGTGGGGAACAGCCCCATGGGGGTCACTGCTCCGTGCCTGCACCACGGATTGGAATCAGGGGCAGTGTCCCTGAATTTCCTCTCATCTACGGGTAACTGCTGCAGAGCTTGAGTGAGATCTTCAGTTTCAGAGTTAAGTGACAAAAAACCAAGATTAATAAGTGGAGCTGTCCATGTGAAAGCAAATGTGGAGAGGATGCTGCAGAACACCCCCTGCTGCCGCTGGCTCCTGCAGCACTTTCTTCATGAGGCATGTAATACATTTAAAGGCTATTTGGAAAAGATGCTTCCAGCATCTTCTGGCCCAGCAGTAAGTGGGACTGTGCTGGGCAGCAGCACGTGAAGCTGATTAGATGAAGTGTCGGGTCACTGCCACTTGTCCTCTGCAATATCCAGAATTAAGCTGCTGCAAACACTCGAGTCCCAGTGAAATCCCAGCAAGGGGGCTGGACACGGGGCTTTCAGATTGCATCCTCTTGCCCTGATCTGTGCTCTCCTACTATTGACCCCGAGCCATTGACCCTGGCTACTCTGCCAGGGTGAGTGTGTGCAGTTCCGCTGCTCTGTGGGATTCCCTTAGCTAAAATCCACTGGTAACACCTTGCAGCTGTAATGATGCCTTAAGATTTTAGTTTTTATATTTTTCATGTATTTTTATTTATTTATAAACTCCATATAGAGTGTTAGTTACTGTCTTCGCATTTTGGTCAGACAAAACAATTCCTCTAGGCCTGAGATCCAAGGAGATCTCACTGCCTCAGACCCTGAAAGTATAAACAAAAGTGAGTTGTGGGGGGGTAGAAAACTGGGAGGAAGTGACTTCATTACCTGAAGCTGTAATTGGAGAATTAACCCCTGATATGTAAATGGACCAAATCTATATCTGTCTGAAAAACTCGTGACCATTGTCCATTTTGGGTGTAGCCTCTGGGAGGGCTTTTTCTGCCCTAAATGTACCTGAAAGACCTTCATTAAATATAACTGCTTGTTATTCTCCTGATTTTTTCTGGTCTCTGTTTCTAGGTAAGCCCAAAAAAGGCATCAGTAATAATGAGGATATGTAAGGCAGCAATGGGAATCAGTGGTGGTATTCCAGCTCCTGTGGTGGGCCTTGCTGCTGAAATGTGTCAACAATGCAGAAAAGATCTGAAACTAAACCACAAAGTGAGATGGGGTCTGTCCTTGCACCCCTCACTGCTGCCCTTGCCTTTGGGGCAGGTGAGCAGCAGCTCCAGGGGTGCCATGGAGGTGACCTTGCCTTCCCCAGGGCAGGGACCCCTGTGGATCTCCACGCCTTGCTCAGGTCCCTCCTGGGCAAAATACTTGCAAGAAAAGCAGTGTGAATTATTTTACTTCTTAAATGCTGTTTATGGAAATACTTCAAGGCCTGACCTAAGCCACGTCTCAGCAGACAATGGGTTGGGATAACCCAAGCCCCTCAGTGCTTCGCTGGGCTTTGTAGTAGAAAGAGAATCCTCCAGCTTTATAGTGCAAAGAGGAAAACTAGACACCAGCTGGAAGGCAAGGGGAGAAGGCATGTGACTCTTTGGAGCTTGCAGGTAGTAGGATTAAGGCCCAGGATGATGATTCTCTGCTCAAGATCAGCAGTGATCTTGGGTACCCTGGCTCCGTGTGGATCCTCTCCCTCCTGGCAGGTATGAGGGAGCCAGTGCTAGCTGAAGTTCCAGGCATGATCCTTTCCCATCTTGCAGTAATAAAATGCTTCCACCCCAATAAACAGGAGTTAGTTTCAGTGCATTCAAGCTCTTTGTTCACTTTTGT
Source organism: Illadopsis cleaveri (assembly GCA_013399915.1). Classification (NCBI taxonomy): domain Eukaryota; kingdom Metazoa; phylum Chordata; class Aves; order Passeriformes; family Timaliidae; genus Illadopsis; species Illadopsis cleaveri. The sequence continues at coordinate 108,249 of VXBB01008157.1, forward strand.
GGATTTGGGAGGTTCTTCCCGAAGCATTCATGCTGAACTAACAAATTTTTATTAATGCTTTCAAATGGAGATGAAAATGATATGTTATCTCAGAGATGTCAGGCTTGATGAAACCAAAAATCCCACAGCTTCAACCTCTGTTCCTCCTGCTTTGTTTAGCTGAGCCTTAATGCAGTAATGATCCTGCAGTCCCCTCGGAGATGAAGACAGAAACCCTGACTGGATTAACGTGTGGAACTGTTTATTCCAGCTGGGCTTCTTTTGCTCACAAGAGCTGCTCTGAACTTCATTCATTAACGTGCTGCTAAAACAACTGAATGAGTTTCAGACCTGAGTTTTGTCTTTCCCTTCTCCCCTCACTTAAGGAAACCCACAACTCTTTGTTTCCTCCAGCAGAGTAATCCAGACCCAAATCCCAGAGGAAGCCAGGTTAATCTCTTTGGCACCTGCAGCTGGTGGTTAGAATCCACAGGAATCGTGAATATTGGAGTTGCTCAGAGATAACCCCACCCTTATTCCTTTGTCCCTCAGTGAAGGGAGGGCTGGCAGCACTCACAGCTCATCTTGGCAGCTTGGGGGTTTGGGGGCAGGTGACACTCCTGTGTCATGGGGATTTG
>VXBB01008157.1:109330-129264 GCA_013399915.1 Illadopsis cleaveri
CCTGGCTTAATGCAAGGAATCTTCCCAATGTCAAAGCAGCATTAGAAGCGATGGGGCCAATTCACTCCCTGGGTTTTCCTGTGACCTTTCAAGTCTGCACAGAGCTACACTTTGTATAAATAGACTGAAATAATGGTGAAGGATGTGGGTTGGCTCTTTAGTTTAGAAGCAAAAATGGCTTTGCTTAGATAAACACAGCAATAAAGGTCAGAAACTGAGCCCTGAAGCCAGTGCAGGGGTTGGAATTAAAGCCTGAATTGCCCCTTGGAGTCACCTCACCACACCAGACCAGCCCTGGGCTGTATTTTGGCCAGCACCCAACATCTGCTGGGCTTTACCCCTGGCTGGGGCTCTTGGGGCCCAGGCAGAGCAGTTCAGCTCTCCAGGTGTGCAGAGCAGGTACTGGAAGTCTCCACGTGGAGCTGGGAGTGTCCAAACCCTCTGCCAAGGCACAGCTGTGTCCTACTTGTGTCCCTGCTGCCGTGCTGCCCGTGCCTATTAATGAGGAGGTATTTTAGGGCAGAGCACCAGGGAGTTGGTTTAATTAGCAGGTTACAGGGTATTTGTGCTTAAATTAACTCTGGCTCCGTTTCCCTTGCATTGCACAAACTCAGTTAAAACAGCAGTTAGTGGTGCAGCCTCCTGACAGTGTCCTGGGCAAGAGGTTGTGGCTTCACCTTCCAACAACCAGAGGTTGTGATGTGACATTCTCCATGGGTGTACAAAAATAAACACATGCAATGGCCTTTCAGCAATTCTGTGCAGGGTTTGGGCGAGGGGACAGAACATAAACACAGCCATAAAATCACTGTAACATCACACTGCTCAATGACAATATCTTGTCTAATTATGGAGAGCTCAGAGACATCCTCAAGAAGATATAAAATGGAAATGTGGGTCTGTGGATGGATCCAGGATGAATCCTGAGGAGACTGAGTAAAAGAAGTGGGTATTAATGAGTAGTGCAGAAACAAGGACTTGAGGAAATTCAACTATAAAAAGATGGGGAAAAGGGATTGTCTGTATAACTAGGAAACAGCTAAAACAACAGACCAAAAGGGAGACATAAAGCTGGAAATTGGGTAATAAATCTCTGCCCTCATCAAAGAAGAGACAGTTCTATTGGAAAATAAAAATAACATTCTGGAACACAACAAAGTGGAATTTATAGTCCAATTAAAAATGCACGACTGAAAAAACCCCCAAACCTCAAATACTTTTCTTCCTACTTTAGGTAGAATGCAGTGAGAGCACAGCACACGGCAGGTGCCGATCCCGGACTGGAAGGAAAGAAAAGCTTGGATGTGTAATTGATTCAGGACTTCTCTCTGCCTTGGAGGTGGTTTGCAAAGTAACAGGCTGCCTCAGAGCTGCTGCCTCCCCCGGTCTGGGAAGTCATTTGCTCTCCAAATGCTCTCTCTTACCAGCTGAAGACCTTTGCACTCTCTACAGCTCCCTGAAAGGTGACTGTGCTCAGGTGGGGGTTGGTCTCTTTCTCCAGGCAGCTCTGGCAGAATGAGAGGACACAGCCTCGAGCTGCACCAAGGGAAACACAGTTGGATATTAGGAAACAGTTTTTTACAGAAAGAGTGATTAAATACTGGAAGGATCTGCCTGGGGAGGTGGTGGAGTCACCATCCCTGGATGTGTTTAAGAAAAGACTGGACGTGGCACTCAGTGCCAGGGTTTAGTTGAGGTTAGGGCTGGGTTTGACTTGATAATCTTAGAGGTCTCTTCCAGCCTAATCATTCTGATTCTGATTCTGATTCTGATTCTGATTCTGATTCTGAATGTCTGGCTCTGGTGCTCCAACCTGAGGCAGAGAGACCTTGGCAATGGAGCCCAGGGAAGGGTGTGTGGGGATGGCTGTGCTGTATGTGACAGCACCGTGTGGGAATCTTGTCGGTTTAAACCTGATCCCTTTAAACTCGTGGGTGATGCAACTGGGAGACAGAGTGGAGGTTGTACCTGAGGTGGTGTTGTCACAGGAAGCTGTGACAGGAGTCAGGAGCAGCCCTCTGCATCTCATCCCCCGGGGAAATGCTGTGCCAGAGCATTATCCTGCCTGCAAACCCATCGGAACAGCCTGATGACAACAGATTGTCTCATTATAGAGCCCACAAAAACATCTTTAAGCATCATAAAGAACAGAAGTGCGGGTCTGAGAACGAGCCTCTGACTCCCAAATAACCTGGGAAGGGGGAAGGAACACCAGTGTGCTGCACAGGGACAACAGGTCCCTCTTGTCCTGTGCTGGTGGTCACAGCAGGGAGGGCAGAGGGGCGCCAGTAGGAATTCAGTGGGGAGACAATCCCCCCGTCTGTGCGGGGAGGGAGAGAGGAAAGCAAACACTTGCCATCAGAAACCCTCCCGAAATCTCAGGGCAGCTTTTGCATGAGCAACAAAAGCCACACTGGCCACACAAACCATCTGGAGCTCCCTGTGGGGATTCAATAAACTCCTGCAAATTGCTCCAGACATTTTCCACTCTCTCCACTCATTTTATGTGCGGAGTTCAGCGAGACGCTGTTTCCTATTCAAACAACACTTGTCACTTACATTTGGGTCGTTTTTCTTCTCCCTGGCAGTACTTTGCTTTTCTGGCTCTTTAGTTTCCTGTGTGCCCTCAATGTGGAGGGGCTCAATGTGAGCCTTGGCAGGGCTCAGGGCAGTGTGTGGCACAGCAGTGTGGGTGAAGCCTTTTCCTTGCTCCTAAAATTANCTCCTATTTCAAAGTATTCCTCCCTGTGTCAGCCTAATCCTAGTTTATAGGATGCATTTTAGAGGGGACCTTGGTTTTTCAAGATAGTGCAGGGCTTTCTAGCCTCCAGCTGTGAGACCTTTAGGATGTTGGGTCTTCTGGCCTAACAGAATATTAGGATTATGCTAAATTATTAGAATTAAAGAATTACAAGTATGCCTGTTAAGGGCACTGAGAATACATCAAAGGTATATAAAAGAAAAGGAAATCCTGTGGTACAACAATGTGGGGTACTGTGGGCCTGATATTTCTGAGTCTGAGAGATTTCAGCCTGCTAGCAGCTGCTAATTTTTCCCAAGGAATAATTTCCCAAGAAAACTTCTTCTCAAAACAATCTTGGCTAACAACTCTCCTTTCTCCAAACAATCTTTCTCCAGGTGGGGTTTTGCTGTTTCTCTGGTTTAACCCATGGCATTAGAGAGGTGTCGTTCCTATTCACCAACCATGTTCAGTCTGTATGGGAACACCCTATAAAAGGTAGTAAGAATTAGACAATAAAGCCTTTTTTCTATGCTCCTTGCCTTCTGAAATATTTGGAGTCTCTCATCTTTCTTTCGTGTCCTACAATGACCGGGTGCAGCACTGTGGGGTCCACCACCACCTGTGGAGTGTCACAGTGACACTGGTTGTGCCCCAGGGCTGTGACTCAGTGCCTGCCATGTTGTCCACAGTTTTCTAGCTCGTGAATGTTTGGACTTTGCAGTCCTGTTTTCTCACACAGCTCAACATAAACAATGTATATTTTTAGATTGTTNTTAAGAGCCAGACACAGTTAAGGGATAAAGGGCTTTTATCTTGGTATTTAATAAGGATCTTTGGGGTGCACCACTTCGCCATGGTGGAGCACACTGAAATGTACGCACACAATAGATTTTTATAATTTTATATATCTAAAAAATATATATATAAAATNCTGATATTTCTGAGTCTGAGAGATTTTAGCCTGCTAGCAGTTGCTAATTTTTCCCAAGGAATAATTTCCCAAGAAAACTTCTTCTCAAAACAATCTTGGTTAACAACTCTCCTTTCTCCAAACAATCTTTCTCCAGGTGGTGTTTTGCTGTTTCTCTGGTTTAACCCATGGGATTAGAGAGGTGTCATTCCTATTCACCAACCATGTTCAGTCTGTATGGGAACACCCTATAAAAGGTAGTAAGAATTAGACAATAAAGCCTTTTTTCTATACTCTTTGCCTTCTGAAATATTTGGAGTCTCTCATCTTTCTTTTGTGTCCTACAATGACAGGGTGCAGCACTGTGGGGTCCACCACCACCTGTGGAGTGTCACAGTGACACTGGTTGTGCCCCAGGGCTGTGACTCAGTGCCTGCCATGTTGTCCACAGTTTTCTAGCTCGTGCATGTCTGGACTTTGCAGTCCTGTTTTCTCACACAGCTCAACATAAACAATGTATATTTTTAGATTGTTTTTCATATTTCTCCTCTGAGAGGAGAATTGATTAATGGTGGTATTCACCATCCAGGTTGAAGAGGTGGTGACCTAAATGACCAATCTCTTGCCTTTGTACAAACTGTATATATGGAGTCGGATTGTTAATAAAGAAGAAAGAATAGAAGAAGAAGATAAAATAAAGTATGATTAGCTTTCCCTTCACCTGCTGCTGCCTGCCTCGTTTCCTTCTGCGGGTCCAATCCTCCTACACTGCCCCTTCCCTCCTCTCCCACAGAATTGCTGTGGTCTCCCCTCCTGTCCCAGTCCCTGCTGCAGCCCAGGCAGCCGTGCCAGCAGCACCAGCTGGTCACCACGTCCTGCCTGTCTGCTGCTTATCAGGAGTCCAGCCACAGACACTCACACTCCAGCAGTGAATTATGATATAAAAATAAGCACAGGCCTGATTATTCTCTTTGTCTGCTTTTTTTGCAAACAGATGCTCCATTATTTGTCGAGCCTGTTCTCGAACTCCACTGACACACACGTGCTGGGGGGTACCTTAGATCTGCAGGCACTTTGGTGTCTTAATTTTTAAAGTGCATTGTTTAAAAAGCCCTGCAGATGCATATTGTGTGTGTGGTGTGTTTGAGTGACCTTGTGCCCCAGGACAGTGCAGTCAGCAGTGGCTGAAGGCCAGAAGAGCTTTGCTTCCCCACCCTGTCAGAGCTGTAGATCCCACCACAGCCTTGCCCTGGAGAAAGCATGTGGGTATCTACCACATCCTTCCCGTGCTGGTGCTCAGGGGCTCCTCTTAAGGAAGGAGAAACTTTGTTGTGCTGACTCAGAGTCAGTTTTCTGCTGGCCAGTGTGGAACTGTGCTGAAGGAATGGTCACCCACCCCTGATCGTGTCGTCTCGTGGCATACAGGAGGCTGAACTCTTCACGAGTTGCCCAGTGCATGTTCTCTGCTCTGCTGAATGACCAGACAGGTTATTTCTGGGGCCTGCATAGACTTAATTTGCTCAGCTGCAGGTTATCTGTGAATATAGGAGCTCACATGATGAAGAGTTACCTGGTGTTGAACACATTATCCCTTATCTATCAACCAGGCATTTACATGGCGAGCAGATTCATTAAAATAAAAAGTTTTATATTGGAAATATTTGAAAATGTTGTGCCTACCGGGGTTGTTAGGCAGATGGTGGATAGAAAAGAGCCCCTGCCTGCTCATGGAGCTGTTTGTGACATTCTCAAATCTCAGCCCTGCCCCGTCTACCAGTGCTGCAAGAGTGTGTCCTGAATAAGGGGATTTGGTGAAGCTCTGCAGGACTCAGCAATTTCAGCTCCCAGGGATACAGAGCAGCAATTTCCCTCATGCTCCTTGCCATTTCAGGTTTCATTTCCGAAGAAACTTAAAGGAAAATTCAGCCCAAATTACTCTGTATTTGCCTCCCATCAGAGCAAAATTGTATGATAGCTTTTACTTGATTTCTGCATGAAACCCCGTGTCTTTGCTGAGTTCTTTTTGGATGGATCCCACTAAATGAGAAAGAAATGCAGGTGTTTGAAAAGGTAAAACCCAGGCTTGAATCACTCTCAGCAAGCTCGACTCACTGCAGCTCTCCAGCCAGGGAAAATGAGGGAGGAAATCTCCTTTCTAAAGGAGATTTCTTTCAGCTCCAGTCAGAACTTGTCCTGAGCTGAGGCAGCTGCGGTGCCTCTCTGGGTACCTGGAGCCCCTCAGCTTTTGGCAGTGCTGGGTGACTCCTGTGCAAGATCCTGTGGGAATGGAAAAAGCCCAAGCAAGAAACACTGACCTAGGCCAGGCTCTCTGCTGCTGCTGCCAAATCTGTTTGCTCTGCTCCCAAAATAATAATAGAACAAATTTTCTGAGCGTCTTGGCGCCAGACTTCTCTTCCCTGGGTGCTTCAAAGGAAAGAGCTCCTTTTTTTCAGACCTTGCTGAGGTCACCGAGGCTGCAGCACAGCAACACTCCACGGCTTTCAAAAGCATTTTCAATTAACACAAAAATCTAATGAAAGCACGTAATCACAGGTGCTCAGCTGCCACGGGACTAATCGGAGACGCTGACTTCAAATGCCGCGTCTTTAGAAACTCGGCTAAAAAAGGCTTTTTTTATGCCCGTTAGTCTGAGACGGGCCTTTCCACTTGTGCCTTCAGCCAGGGGGATGGTGTTTACTTCATTCCTGACAGAAGGAAAAACCACTTTGCCCTGCAGGGACTGAGTTTGGTCCCAGCCAGCAGAGCCAGAGCCAGCACTGATCATTGCTGGCTCCAACCAGGACCCTCATCCCGTGGGAGGTCTGGCAGCAGCCATCGCCTGGGTTCTTGCCCTTAGCCTGAATGGGTTTGTGTTGCCCTGATCTTTTTCAGCCTTCTGATGTTTGTATTTTTGTAGTGGAGTTTCTTACAAATTTTCATGTAAACAAAGTGATGTTAGTATAAGCTGTTTTTCTAGTTTATAATTCCTCTCTTGAGGAGGGATAATTGAGGGAGTTTTAGTTTGACCAGTGTGGTTGGAGAGGTGTCAACCTCATCCTCCAATCCATGGCCATTGTCCAAAATCTATATACATCGAAGTAGAAAAATAAACTTCCCTCTTTTTACCCTGATGACTTAACTGTGTGCGTGTCATTCATTGCGTGTCCTATAGCGACAGGTTTGACTTCTACAAACCAAATTGAAGCCTTCTAGATGATGTGCAGATGTGCATGGCTGTGTCTGGCTGAGAGGGGAACTCCAGCTCCTCTGAACAGCCATGAATCACTCAAGTTGGGCCACTTTGTTGCTTTTTGATAGCCAGGAAAAAAAAGCCAGTGTAAATTCAATAGTGACCAGAGTTTGACAGTCGTGTATTAGATTTGGCCCTGGAAAAGCAAGCCAAAGGAACTTTTATTATTAAGTGTCCCTACAGCACAGAATATCTGAGCATGAATCCACTGGGCTGATTCAATTGGAAATAATGTTTTCAAAAACAAGATGCATCTGTTCTCACCTCCCCTAATGCGATTATTTAGTGCCCTACTATTACACTGCTGCAAGAAATAAGATTCACTGCATGCTAAAAATGACACAAAAAATTGATTCAGGCAGAGCAAGTGTGTCTGGAGCAGCAGTGGTGACCCGAGCAGCTGTGCCACACTAGCACACTTCATGGGAAGTGCTTTTTATAGCAGCACCAGTAAGTGCCTCACAAATGTGCTGCTCCTGTTTTGTTCACAGCCCGCTAAAGGCAGAGAATTGTTTGGAGCTCTTGGTGCAGGGACACGTGGGACTTGTTAGTTCCCAGAGATGGGAACGGTTGGGGTGGGGGGAAGAGTGATTAAATCACATGAAGTGGAGAAGAAATAGCCCTTGAGTGCCTTTTCTGCCAGAGTACAATTTCTTGTTCTGGTATCCAAAGCTGTGGTTGGTGCTGGCACTTTCTTCCCACTCTAAAATCCAGACACATCATCACCCCTTGCTCCCAGAACTCTGTGACTGCTCCAAGGTGATGTCATTTTCAAGGAGGGTTCAGAGATAATGGTACAGTGATTTTGTTTTTTCCCCCCTAAAATTAGACAGGAGAGCAAGAAATGCCAAACTGCCCCTTCAGACCCCTGGCCTGGCCATGCAGGCCCCTCCAGATGCACCTCACCAGTCCCTGTGCCTTTCACCATCCTCCCAAAGGGCTCCTCACACTAATTTATGCCACTTGCCTGCACCAGGCTCACTCTAACACTAAACTCCAACACTGGATAAGAGAGGCTGTACCCAAATCCCAAACCTCATCAGAGAGTGAAGTCAGATTTCTTTGACAACTGTTTTCCATGGAAATGTGTGTAGCAGCATTACACTACTGCTAAATGCTTCAGTAATTGACTTTCCTGCCAGCTCTGCCAAGCCTGCATTAAGGGATTCATCCTGCCCTCCCCTCCTTCACAGCACTCTCTCCCAACTCCTTGAGCTCCCCGGATCTTACACATTTTGTTGGGATCAGCCCTTGCATCCAAAGCTGCTCCTGGCCTTCACCCAGACCTCAGGGCAGCTGTTGGGTTTTTAGTCTCTCCTTAAAACCAAAGTCTGGGTTCTCTCTCCAATACCCACAGGGAGAAAAGCACTTCAGCTTCCCTCAGTGGCACTAGATGTCACTTTTCTTCTCATGTAAAGACCAGGAAATCTGTCGGAATATTCTTCTGGTTCCCTCTGCACTGGTAACAACAATTACATCACATTCCTCTAATAATGGCCTATCAGTTCAATAGAGTCTCATAGGGTCTCACCTATTCTCCTCTGCCTTGCTGACCATGGATATTCCATCAGGATACCTTTAGATTTTCTCACCAATTTTTTACTTCTCATTTATCTTTATTGTTACCAATTTGCTACTTTTCCTTTTCCTCGACGATGCTTTTTGTGGTTTGTTTCTGCCTTTTAATTTCATTGCTGGCTCCCATTCAGCCATGAGCCAAGGTGGGCTCCCAGCCAAAGCTCTCTTCCTCTCTGATTTGCTGAAGAAGATTTATCTCCATGTTCTGGTACATTCCCTGAGGCTGGGGGGCTGCAGTGTCTGGGAGCTGCTGGCCAGGGCTGTGGTGCCAGCGCTGTGTGAGCAGCTGTGCAGGACCAGGAAGTTACCCAGAAAGATTCCCCAGCTTGGTGAGCTGCACCTCAGCCCCTGGAGCCTCTGTGGCGAATGTTTAAATATTCTCTCAATGTTTAAATGAGAAAATCTGGGTGCTGCACTGCAAGGAAGAGGGTTTCCATTTCCCTGTGGGCAAGGTCTTTTCCTGGTGTGCCCATCCCTCACTCCAGAGCCCAAACACAGCTCAGGGCAGTAGAGAGATGCTCTTTGGCTGGCACAAAGGAGCAGCAGTCTCTGTGGCTCTGAAGCACCTTATCCAGAGAGTTTTGAGCAGGTTATTCCTTTAGCCAGACAGGGATTGAGCCCTGTCCATGCTCACAGATGTCTGATCAACCCAGCTCCGTGCTCTACCTGTGCTGATGGAGCCCACAGAGCACATTTGCCCCGTGCCCATGGAGCAGGCAGCCCTTGGTGCCTTTTCTGGGGCTACCTAAAAACAGAGGGCAGACAAAATTAAGGGGAATAAAAAGCAGTTCAATTTATTGAAGGGCTTTCAGGTACATTTAGGGCAGATGAAGCCCCCCAGGGGCTACACCCAAAATGGACAACAGGTCACAGGTTTTTACACTTTTATAAGTTTGGGCCATTTGCAGATTGGGGGTTCATCTTCCAATTACAGCTTCAGGTAATTAAGTCAGTTACCCCAAGTTTGGTCCCCCCAACTCACTTTTGTTTCCATCTCTCAGGCCTGAGGCAGTGAGGTGTCCTTGATTGCCAGGCCTGGAGAGGAATTGTTGTGTCTGACCAAAATGGGAAAGGCAGCAGCTCACACTGTGTGTGGAGTTTAGAGTTATACCCTAAAGAATTGCAGGGTTACAAATATATGAAAAATATTTGAAATATTAAATTAGGAAAAAATATAATTTTTACAAAACTATAAATTATCTATTTTAAATTATGTTTTAAATATTTAAATTAGGAAAAATTCAGCTAAAATCCTAAGGCATCAACCTATGGATGGGAGAGAGGCAGCTAGCAGAGCTGCTGCCAGATCCTGGCTCAGGGGAACAGGGGCAGTGCCACCCATGGGCTGGCAGCACAGTGCTCCCACCTCAGTGTGTGCCCTCCTGCCACTGGCACATGATGGTTTTTGCTGATGGGAATGACGGGTCCTTTCATCTGCATGGCTGCAGGAACTGCTGCACAATCCCACCACTCTGCAGGATTCCCAGTGCTCTGCACCCTGGAGGAGGCACACACCCAGCAAGGAGCCACCAGCTGGGAGACTTTTCCCTGTGCTTTCTCCAATGGATCCCTTTCTCCTGGGTTCTCTCCAGCTCCAGTCCTGGCTTACCCCAGGGCGGTGGAGCACCTCTGAGAGCCTGCAAAAGCATCTGTTGGGCTCCAATTTCTCCTCTTTTAAACCTCCTCCAGCATTTCCTGCCGTTTAGTGGGAGCTGTAGAAAGCTTTCAACAACCACGGAAAATTCAGAGTATTGGGATTTCAAAACCAGCGGTCACAGGGGTCCTGGTGTACCTGGCTGAGAGAAGGCTCCATTTGCTTTGCTCTCTGCAAAGCCCACTCCAGCAGGGCTGTTCTGAACAACACACCAGTTCCTGGAATCTCAGACACAGCCTGAGATTGCAGTGTTTTTAAGACATAATGAAAAAGGTAATTTTCCAGCCTCCCTGCAATCTTCATCATTGGGGAGGTATTTTTGTGCAATTTTCAGTCCTGGCTGTAATCATGCTCCCAGAGATGATGGCGTGCTGCCGTGACACTGGGGGGTCCTTTGGACCCTGCCATGATTTTGGACCCCCAAGTAAATGGAAGGAAAAGGGAATGCAGCCACTGAGGTGCCATCCCTGCTGGGGCTGCCCGTGTACAACCCCCTGTGCTGAGGGCACAGCGTGTCAGCCAGGCAAAGGCTGGCAGAACACCCAGACCTGAATCTCTGCTCCCAACATGAGAAGTTAAAACAGAGATCAAAGGTGAATGGATCCCACAGATGTCTTGGCACACAGACCTGATATCCCAGGAAGGGAGCACTGAGCTGCCCCTGGGGACACGGTCTGGTCTGTTTGCTCCTCTGCTGCGCTGCTCCTCCAGGGGAAACACTCACAGCTCTGAAATTGTGGCAATCATCATCATCATAATTTTGGCAGGATTAGTTGCTATGCAATGAAAGGGACGCACAGTCCCTCTGATGTCCAGCACCTTTGAACACATAATGGGGCTTGGAAAAGCTTCTTGCTTGCTGGGGGCTCTGCAGCCTTGGCTTTGTCTGGGATGGGTTTGCTGAAGCTGAAGGCAGAGGGGGAGCAGAACAGGATTTATGGGGGATGAGGGCTGGGGTGCAAGGCACAGCTCTGAAGGTACCTGGGGGCTGTTTTGGCCCCCATCCTGGCAGTCCCTGTGGGCAGGTGTTGGGCTGGGGAGGCACAGGAACAGTGCTGTGGCTGCCACTCCAGTGGCACCAGGCAGGGGAGCTCCCCTCGCCCCACAGCTGGGTCTGTTACACCTGCACACTCTTGTGGAACAGCATGTTTCAGAGCTGTGGGACAAGAGCTGAGAGGAGCTGTGAGGGGCAGGTTGCTAATGCCTGAATATGTAGATGTGGGGGGTATTAAGAGCAGAACAGCAGCTCTTTAGCTGGGAGCTCCCAGCAGCGAGGCTGCCTGGGATGGGCTCCCTCTCCTGACACTGCAGTGATGGCTCAGCAGAGGCTGCATTTCACTCCCCGACTGCTTGTACCCACGAAGGAGATGCTGAGGGGTAACACAGAGCAGCACAGCCTCTGTGGTGCCCTTGCAGCAGCAGCTGATGGAAGAAAAGTGCAAAGTTGTGTTCCTGGCAGAACAGAGCCCAGGAGCCCTGGCAGCAGCCTCGGAGCGCTCATGAAATAAAAACAGGCTCTTGTGTTACCTGCCAGGAGCCATTAGCCAGAGAGCAAATGATCTCCAGAACGGTCTGTGAGGAGAGCACAGCTCGGAGATGGGGGGTGCAGCAGCTCATCTGCCATCATTCACTTCATCAGGACATCTCTGTCACAGCCCCACGCCTCGTGCTTTCCAGTGTGAGGGCTGGGGATGGGGATTCGCAGGCAACAGGATGCAAACAAGCTGTAATGCTCAATCAGATGATGTTAAGGATTTCAGGGAAAGCAGAAATGAAAATGTCAAACCTGTTAAGCTGTGGAGTGCTTTCACCAGAACGTGGGCAGAGGGACTCCAGGAGGTTGTTTAAAAATAGGAGCCAGGGGAGATTGCTCTCACAATGGCACCGTTCTGGTGCCAGTGCCCTGCTGGGGCACGGCGCACTCTGCTTTTTATAGATCTCAAAAGGAAAAAGTAAATCATGTGATGCTGAATTTATGAACCCACTCAAAAAGCAAGGGCTCCAAACTTGGCTGTCGTCTCAAGTTGAGCCTTGATAGTGTCTGTGTCATCGTTCTGAGAGCCTGAACAAAGAGGCAGATGAGGGGAGGTGAGGCACAAGCAGCCACATCCGAGGCTGGGGCCTCTTAGCATTGTTTTTACCTGCATAAGGACAGCGTAGGACACTGACACCTTGGAACGGTGGCATCTTGCACCTTTTTTACAGCTCTTGAGTACAGATCTCTACATCAGAACACACAGAACTCTAGGCCAGCTGCCTGTGCTGTCTCTGCGTGTGGCTCAGCTCACAGGGGCTGCTCAGCTCTCTGGAGCTGCTTCTCAGCTAAAGCACAGCATGGGTGAGAAGCTGCTGAAATGCCTGAAAGTATGGCAGGAGCAATGAATACCAGCAGAAGTCTCAGGAACTTTACTTGTTTAGGTACAGCTGTTTCTCTTCCATGAGGGCACCGAGCACTGAAGAGATCAGGAAGGGTCACTGGGTGGGATTTTGCAGTTTAGGGCCATTTAATTCTGTGTGTAACTCAGGCTTTTGCTCAACTAAACTATGCAAATGTGATAGTAAAGTCTTTTCTCATGTTATTTTACATGCAAGGCTTTGGCTTGTGCTGTGCTGAACAGGAGAGGCATTACTACAAATCTGTTTGGTAATGAAAGCAATGCACTGGGAAAGGCAGGATTCTCCTCTCATCTCCTGCCCAGCAGTGCCAGCACCTGGCAGTGACCTTACAGGATAGCCACAGGGTCCCCAATGCCCCAGCTGGCCCATGGTGACACCCAGCACCTCCAGTGAGGTGTCACAAGAGCTTGGCAAGGTTTGCTTTAGCAGCTCTTTCAGCCCACCAGGATTCCCTAATGGTTACAGCTGCTCTGGTAACATAAAAGTGATTTGTTCCAAGCCTACAGATACAGAAACATTTTGCCTACCCCATTTTTCTTCTTGCCTGAGAGGAGGCCAGGCCAATACATCATCACCAGGTCTGCAAGCAGCATCACAGCCATAACTGATGTGTGAAAATGCTCTGAATCCTCTGCCTGTGGCTCCAGCCACAGCCTGGGGACTCTGGGTGTCCCTGCCCTGCCTGTTCCTGTGCCATCCAAGGCTCCTTCCACACAGGACAGAGTGAAGGGCTCTCAGTCCCTGGGTGAGTAAGGAGGGATCTGCCCAGCTCCCTCTGTGCTGAGCTGAGGGCTGGAATGCTGTGCTTTGGGAAGCCTGAAGAAGGAGGGATTTGTAACGTGCCATATGCTGTCCCTTGGTAACCACACTCCAGCCACTCTTCCCTCCATCTGCATCACGAGGCTCCCACCTTCCCTCCCTCCCCTTCCCTGGCCCTCCTTTCTCTCTCTCAGCTATTTACAGCCCCAGAAGCTCTTCCCAGCCACGGCTGCCTTTTCCCTGGGTTTGTAGAGCCCCTCTGTGACAGGGTCCTTTTGCTGTCAGAGCCTCTCTCTGTCCCTGTCCCTGTGCTGGGGGTCGGGACTGTTTCTGTGGTGGTTCTGCCATGGGTGGTCCCTGTCTTTCCCCTCTCCTCTGCTCTGTGCTCCCAGGAGCAAACAGACACTGTGAGTGCGCTGAGCAGGACCAAAGGCGTGGCAGAAACAGTCTGATCTGACATCCAGGCGTGAGGTGACAAAACCCTCAGCAGCCAGCAGTGCCTGGGAGTGAATTGTGGTCCCACAGCTTGGGGGGGGCTCAGCTTTGCCCACTTCCTTCCCAGTTAGCTGCTCACTGGGCTGCTCCATCCCCAGGCACCTGGAGCCCATCCTGCCACAGACACCCACAGTAGGTCTGCTTTGTGCAAAATCAGTGTTAATATTTATGTTCGTGGGTTTTGGTTGGTTCCCTGCCACCTCAGCAGGAGGAGAGCCACAGTGAGCACCCCACTGGCCACCCCATGGTAGGCATGTGGCTTTGGGTTGGATGAAAAGCACCTCCTCGAGCAGAAATCCCAAAAGTGCAGAATTCAGCCCCTCTCAGAGCTGTGCAGGGAGATGGAGATGAGGCAGAGTCACTGCAGCTGCAAATCCCCCAGGGCCAGGGATGGGCTCCACGCTCTGGGAGAGAGAGGCAGGGAAACAAAAACTTCGGTCCCATAAAAAGTCGTAACGTTCACCTTATAAAACACACAAACTCAGTGATTTAAAGGGGGGAAAACTACTATTTGTTTCCAAATTTACAGGCAATAACACTTGATTTAGATCCCTGTCTGCCTCCTGTATAGACTGCAGTATAATTTAAAGGACAATAAAGTCTGAGGCCATAACACCATCACCACGATAAATCAGGCCAGCTACCACCACTCAGAACAGAAATTATTAATCTGGGTTCCAAATGATATGCCTGCATATTGCTTATTTGAGCTGTTTATGCAGCAAGCTGAGATAGCACTTTCCCTCGTTGTTATTTTTTACTTTTGCAGTGAAATACCATCTCCTCCTACCAAGGGGGGCATTTATTACCCAGTATATATGGGGGCAGCCAAGTGTGCTGTGAGCATCCAGCATCGATAGGACTTCCCAGAGTCCACACTCTGCCTTTCTAGGGTGTTCTCAGTGCTGAGGGCACTAACTCATCCCCAGGCAGTGCTGTGCCCTGGGCAGGCCTCCCAACACTGCCACATTTTGGGGAAAGGATAGTGCTGATACATTTTTTGGGCTTACCTAGAAACAGAGGCCAGACAAAGTTAAAAGAATAAGAGAGGATATATTTAATGAACACCTTTCAGGTACATTAAGGGCAGATAAAGCCTCCCCCAGGGGCTATACCCAAAAGTGAAGATGGTCATGAGGTTTTCAGACAGATATAAGTTTGGGGTTAATTCTCCAATTACAGCTTCAGGTAATGAAGTCATATTCCCCCAGTTTGCTCCCCCCACAACTCACTTTTATTTATACTTTTTGGGCTGAGACTGTAGGGTAACCTTGGATCTCAGGACTTGTTTTGTCTGACCAAAATGTGAAGAGAGTAATTAACATTCTATATGGAGTTTAGAGCTATGCACTAATGCAGTACAGGATTTGAAAAATATAAAGGCTAAAAATCTTAAGTCATCAGTGCCACCTAGGGAGTCCGTCTGCTGCCAGGGACCAGAGACCCAGCTCCCAGCACCAGCCAGTTCCTGTTGGAACACTCAGGATCCCCAGACCTGTTTCTCCTCCCCCAGCTGTGGCACTTCTGGGAGGGCTCAGAGATCCTGGAGGGTTTGTACCCGTTGCAGTTACACACCATCTGTGGGTTTGGCGAAGTATGTTTACAACACTGACAGAATTCAAACTTTCAAAATTCAAATTTGAGGGGATTTTTTTATGCTACAGGGGAGGGAGGAAAGTCTGTTAAATTTTGAGGGAGAAAGAATGTATTTTCATGAAAAAGTGCAGAGGGGAGATTGCAGGAGGCTGAGCTCCCTCTTCATATCATTCCCCAGTAACTCTGAAGCAATGGACTGAAAATAGTGGGGTTTTTTTCTAGTTTTGGGGACCTTTCATACATCTTTACTGAGGCTTGAACGTGCAAGGTCCACCTTCCTCTAATAAAAAATTCTTGGAATCACGTTTTCTGTTCAGCAATGATGAGTCCAGCCTGGAGCAAAGACCACCCCACCAGGGGTCTTCATCTAAATGCAAACTATTATGAGCTTCATGTTTAAAATTAGAAGAAGTGCCAACACTCCTGAAATTGCAGGGATTTCCTGCGAGGAGGAAGTGCTGCTGTCATAGGCAAACCCACTCACAGCTGCACTCAGGATTTTGTCTGCATTATCCAGGGATTAGCATCATTTTCATTTGTGGGAATGATCTGCTTTCATCTGGTGTAAAACATGAAGATGGTAACGTGGATTTTAATATACTCCTCAGGACGACTTAAAAATTAGTGTTTTTAATAAAGTACAATTTATTTGCTAAACAAACAGCATTTAAAAAAAATATTGCCACCTCCCACATTTTCTGCAAACCCCCTTCTGTCTGAAGCAGAGGGCTGCGAGTTACATTTGTACATCATGAAACATTCAGCACTGAAATTGTCCCCAGGAATGCCTCCATCTGCTGCTAGCTTTCTCTTCAGCTAATTATTAAATATATCAGAACAGAAATAAATAATAGATTTCCTTTAAAGAACCAGAAGTAAAATTTAATGAGCATTTGGTGTCAGGATGTGTTTTTCCCTCTGAAGCTGCAGTCCCTTACATCCTGAGCCATCCTGAACTCCCACCCAGCACACCGAGACTCCCTTTGGCCTCGTGATTTTGTTCCTTTTCCATTTGCCATCAAGCCCTTCTCCAAAGCCAGTCCTCAGCTAAAAAAATGCCATTTTATAGCTACTCTCAATTTGTAAGACCTTCTGCCCCTTGGGAAGGCCCCAGTTCCTCCCAGAGCCTCAGCAAACCCAGACTGGAAGAACTCCAGTTGCTTCCATCATTTCCCTTCCTGGTGAGTGAATTTCATGCCTTCACTGGGAGCTATATCCAGGAATAAGGGAGTATTGCTGTTAACGAATCATCTCACAATATGATCTTTCTTTTAAAACCTGATGTGCAGCATTAAGTATATTTATTTATATTGCATCACTTAATGCCGCAGGCAGGGCCAGGGCCGAGGCAGCAGTGCCAAACAACCCAAAAGATCCTGGTTCTGCTTCTACTGGTTTTTGAACTCCTTGGAAGTCTTTACTGAGCACAAGGAGCCTGAAGTTCCTCTGGTGCTGCTTTGGTAGAGCACAACAGCGTTGGGTCTTGTGAAAAATGTGATTCGGAGCAATGCTCCTCTAGAGTGTTCTGGGGAAGGTGTTTTCTCTTCTTCCCTCATGTCAAAAATGTAGTGAAATTGTTAAGAAACGTGTAGGAACGAGAGTGCTATACTGCAGATACAGAAAATGTGGAAGAAAGGATGAGAAAAATTTTATTTTCCCTCAGAGTAATTATTGACACGCCCCTGGAAATGTTGCCTGAAAACTCTGTGCTGAGGCGTGGGGCCCACTGTCACCTCTATCCCACACCAGGTCTATTTTCTGAGGTTCTTGCCTTCTTTGGTGATGCTGAGGTGATGTTTTGTTGGCACTACCTAAAAACAGAGGCCAGTCAAAATTAAGGGGAGTAAAAAGCAGTTCTATTAATTGAAGGGCCTTCAGGTACATTTAGGGCAGATGAAGCCCCCCAGGGGCTACACCCGAAATGGACAACAGGTCACAGGTTTTCACACTTTTATAAGTTTGGTCCATTTGCATATTGGGGGTTCATCTTCCAATTACAGCTTCAGGTAATGAAGTCATTTACCCCAAGTTTGCTCCCCACAACTCACTTTTGTTTCCATCTCTCAGGGCCTGAGGCAGTGAGGTGTCCTTGATTGCCAGGCCTGGAGAGGAATTGTTGTGTCTGACCAAAATGGGGAAGCAGCAGCTCACACTGTGTGTGGAGTTTAGAGTTATACCCTAAAGAATTGCAGGATTACAAATATATGAAGAATATAAAAGCATCAGAGGAACCACAGTGCTGACGTGTCTGCCAGGAGACCTCCACCCCACAGCTCCCCACTGCAGCCCGTGGCAGGCAGGGCCTGCTGACACCATCCTTACACTCCACACTGGTGCATTTTCTCTCCTCTCACTGGAAGCAGAACTGTCCCTAATAGTGCAAATTGCTGCAGAAGTGTTAATGAAACACATTGCAGCTGCAAAGTCAGAAGAAATCTGTTACTATAAACTGCGTTTCCATTTCCTTATTTCCAGTTAGACTCAGGGAGTCAAACGGGTCATGTTTGTGTATGGCTCATCAAGAAGAAGATTCACAGTTAAAATACCAAGAGGAAGAGTTGTTTAATTGTTAAATGTGCCTTTTTCTAGGGAAGAAATGGAAGGGTCTGGTTGGGATGGAGCTCTCTGTCTGTCTATAGATGCCTCATCAGTCGCTTTCTTTCCCCAAAATCCTAAATATTCCTGTTCTTAAATAAGGAACCTCTTCTAGAAATTACATATTCTTACCTCTAGGAAGATCTTCTTAATCCATTATTTATATCTCATGTGTTTCATGTTTTAAGGTGGTTTTAAAAATCTACAGAAAGGCGTCTTGTTGATGACAAATGTTGAAGTTAAGTGCAAATCCTGTTTGCAGCTTCTTCCCTTATGCCACAGGAACTTCCCGGGGAGGAAAAATGAAAGCTACAAATGTTAAGATAAAAGATCCCTATAAATAAGGTTTGATTCATCCTTCCATCATTTCTGGAAGAAATGAACTGAACTGTACCACAGCTCATGAGGTACCTGTACAACTGTACCTCTCCACGAGGCTTTCAGATGAAATCCTAAAACACTTAAAATCTGTTTGTTTCTGGTAGAAACTACAGGTCAGATGGTTATGATGAAGCAGATTTTTTGGGGTTTATCACCTGGACAAAAAGCTGCTTTGATTTTAAGAAAATCCCATATTCCTGATCTGGAGATGAACATGAACTCTGTGGTAAAACAGTTTGGGATCCCCCAGCAGGCAAGGTCTGCATGTGTGTCTGATCTCCCACCTCCTGGTTCCAGTGGAGATGAAATCTTTGTCTTCTCCCATAATGGAATATCTTATTCCTCCTCACATCTGTTTTCCCCAAGTTATTCTAGATGACAGTGGGATTAACATATATAATGGCAAGTGAAAGTCTGATTTAAAATGCTTTCCATAAACTTTCTGTCCAAAATATTCATCTCTGACCCTTCCAACTGGCTTTTTGGTTTTCTGTGAGTTAATTTCAGAGTTGTCACTCATGGTACAACAGGGAGGAGACTGAGGCAGCAGCCAAAGGCTGTGAATTATTCAGAAATGTGCATTTCTCCAGGGGACCCAGGTGAGGTCTGTTCATGCCCAAGACCTCAGAAGACCCAGAGAAAACTTGGGAGTTAGTGCAAGCCTTTCAGGATCTCCCAGGCTGAGATGATGCTTTGTCCATTAGCAGGTCCCTGTACCTGTGCCCTGGCAGGAACAGCCCGGACACACACACGTGGCACTTCATGTATATTTAAAAGCTGCTTCTCTGCATTTTTCCTCTTCCCCTGAGCCCAAACCTTCCTGGTGCTGCTCACCTTCCCCTGCTCAGCTTGGTCCTGCCCTGCTCTAGGGCTCCACAGCTCATCTCAGGAGAACAAAGTGTTGGTGGCTCTGGGGACATGGGAGAGGAGCTGTGGTGACCAAGAGGGTCAGGGCCACCAAGCACAGAACTCTGTCCAGCCCACTGCCACGTGCCAGTGCAGAATCTCACAATCACTGAGATTGGAAAAGCTCTCCCAGACCACAGAGTCCAACCTGTGAGCGATCCCCACCTTGTCACCCAGCCCAGAGCACTGAGTGCCACGTCCAGGCTTTCCTTGGACACCTCCAGGGATGGGGACTCCCAACCTCCCTGGTCAGCCCCTTCCAATGCCTGATCATCCTTTNAAAGTGCAGCGACAGGAGAAGCCCTGCACAGGGAAAGGAGAGAGACGTGCAGGGGCAGGAGAGGACCCGAGCAGGGAGAGGAAGGAGAAGGGCAGGGAAAGGAGGGGGAAGTCTAGGGAAAGGAGGGAGAAGGGAGGGACAGGAGAGAGAAGGGCAGGGACAGGAAGAAGGGCANTGAAGCCGTTTCTGTTCATCCTGTCTCTTGTCCCCTGGGAGCAGAGACTGATCCCACCTGGCCCCACCCTCCTGCCAGGGAATTTTAGACAGTGAGAAGGTTCCCCCTGAGCCTCTTTTTTCTGCAGGCTGAGCCCCCCCAGCTCCCTCAGGGGCTGCTCATCAGACTTGGAGTGAACCAGAGGATCCAAACCAGAGCAGAGCAGGCAGGGGGAG
>VXBB01008157.1:129752-140088 GCA_013399915.1 Illadopsis cleaveri
GGCAGGGACAGGAGGAGCCGCAGCTCCAGCCCGTTTCGGTGGCCGGGTTTGGGAAGGCTCCGGGCCGCATCTTTCACGGGTCACCTGGCGGAGCCCGGCAGGGCAGTGTTCCCTATTACCGCACAAACTCGCGCCTTGTGTCTTTGTTATGCTAATGTCCCAGCGCCGCACAATTTAAATAGCACTTCCAGAAAAATTAAGTATGTTCATTGACACAGTGAAATGTTTTCACCCTCCATGTAACCTTCACAGTTTCTGTACAAAATCTATCAGTCAGTAAACTATTCATCTGCGAATGCTTACCAATTATTATGCTAATGCATTACAATACATTACAGTGAATTCTTTTTAAATGCCAGGAAATGCAGCTGTCTGGCATCCTACCTCGCCTGTATTATGGAGCTATCAATAAACAGCAGAGCATTTGCAACTGGATTTTGACTGCTTTGTCAGAACTCTGAAAAAAAAAAAATTCTTATCATTTAATATTACAAGGAAATTGTGGAATTAAAGTGGTGTAATGTATTCTTCAGGCAGGGGACCCAAGAATGGCACATCACTAAAAAGATGAGGCTGTTGCAGAGGTGTGCACAGAGCCAGGGTGTGCAGGGACATGGGAGCCCAAAAATGTGCAGCATGCCTGGATGTGTAACTGCTCCCCAAGTTTTTTCTCTTTTTGGACCTGAGTGGTATTAAAATTTTGACTAGCATATGGAGACTGCAAGTGCAGATAGCAGGTTATATATGGAGTATGGCATATTAGTAGTTCACACTGAGATGATTCCTTCCCCACATCGTGGGAGCTGCTTCCAGGTACCAAAAGGAGCTCTCTCCTTTGTTGCCTGAGAGAGGGAATATTCAATATTAATATAAATCTGGCTGTACTCTAAATCATCCAGGGATCATACGATAAAAATCCCAGTTTATTATCTAGAATTAATATTGCTTGTTGGAAAGAAGAAATTGCTTAGTCGGTGTATTTTAGGTTTCATTGCATTTTTAGTGCCCTGCCTGTGCTGAGTGTGAGCAGAGCACTGAGCACCCAAGTTTGCATTCCCAGCAGCACTTTCTGTTCCCTTCCCTGAGAACATGTGCCAATCCCCACCCAGCCCCTCACAGGGCTGTGCTGTGTAGGCTCCCAGAAATGTACGCACTTGGTATTTTTAAACATTTGCAATTGCATAATTCCTTAATGAATTCATTTATTCCTCCGTAGCATGACACAGAATATGGGAGAGAGGATGAGCATAAATTAGTGCCACAGAAACCTCCTGGGCTCCGAGGAGCCCTGACCACCAGGGTTTGGATCCCTGGAGATCAGCAGCTGTGCTGTAGGACAAGCTAAGCCTGGCTGCACTCAGGGCTCTGTCAGATGCAATAATCACATCCTCGAGGCAAAGAAAAATCTCCATTTTCTCAGAGGAGGTAACCCCTGGGGCCAGGAGATGCTGCCAGAGCCTGGTGTCCCACAGAGCTGAGTTGGCTGAGCTCAGAGCTGGCCTCCAGCTGGACCTGCCAGGCATCTCCTAGCTGGCAGGAGCTGGTGCACCTGGAGAGCAGAGCAGGAGCACTGGCACTGCCACACCAGCAAATCCCTCACCATTCCAGCAGCTCTGCCTCCCCTCCAGGATGCCCAGCCCTGGGACTTTTTGGTCCTCACCACTCCCAGGCCCTGGGATGCTCAGTTTTCTGCAGCTGCAAGCATTGTGGACATTCTTCAGGAGCCCCTCTTGCCACCAGCCCCATGGCTCCAACCCTACCTCACCCTATGGGTTACAGGGAGTTGTCTCAGTGTGGGAGATGTTTGGGAGTTTTAAAGCAAAAATGAAAAGTGAAAAAATGCAGCTGGAGGCATCCATCAAAACTTCTCTGCTTCCTCTATTTGTCTTTTCTCAGAAGCTAATATCCATGAATTTGGTTATTAGAGTCATAATGTTATAATTATTTCATTTAATACTCTAATTATCCCTTGTGATTAATCCTGACCATAACAGGAATGTCTGTGAGTCTGGAAGGCATGTTCCAATGGCTTCTGCATTATGAATGTTAATTTGAGTTAACAAGTATGAGAGCCAGAGGAAAAGAAAACCAAAGAGCACGAGGACTCTTTGCTTACATGCGAGTTCAGGGCTTTTCCTGCCTGTTTTTGGTGGTAACTGGGCCAGCAGCCCCAGTTTCTGCTGGCATGGATTCCCTGACTGTGGTGTGGCACTGGGAATTCTGCCCACAGCTGGGGCAGGGAGGCAGAGGTGGCACAGGCTTCTGACAGTCCCGTGTCCATGCCTTGTTTTGGCAGCACTGCCCTGTTCATCTCCTGTAAATGTCCTTGGGCAGAGTGTGAGCCCACGAGTGGCACCAATGTCCTCCTGCACCTCCCTGTTCCCCTGTCCCATTGCAGATGGATGTGGTGCAGAGCTTCACTTTGGCCAGTTGGTACTTCCAGGGCTGTTTCAGAGCTGTCTGACCCCATCACCCTCCCAGCTCCCATTTTGTCAAGCTGCAACGTCGCACTCAGAGAGAAGTACCTCAAACTTTTAATTTCAGTGCTGCTGTCAACAGACCCGGTGTAGCCACAGCCAGGAATGGCAGAGCAGAAGCTTTTTCCTCATATCTGGAGGTCCCAGGACCTCCGTGAGTGAGATAAGCGTTGGCTACTCACACACAGAGATTTCTGCACACACCTTCCAGTGCAGCTGTAAAACTCCCTGTGGGGCGGCACCAGCCCAGCACCAGGTCTGGCACTTTGGGTGGAACCTGCTGCAGTGGTAACCTGAGCCAAAAAACTCCCAAATGGGTCAGCACCAGGTCTGGCACCTTGGGCAGCTCCTGCAGGGGCAGCAGCGAGCGCAGGCTGCGGGCTGTGCTCAGACAAGTGTGCATTCACACGCACACCCAGCACACACATGCCCTCACAAACCTCAGGTGCCTCTCTCCAGGGCTCCATCTGTGCCTGTGTGCACAGGGAAAAGAAACATATGGGCAAAGGGAGTCGATGCTGCTGGCAGAGACCCGGGGGGACAGGCTCTGGGATCCCTGGGGGAAGGCTTTGCCTCTCAGAGCTTTGAACAGCGTCGTGTCAAACCCAGCCAGTAGTACCTCAGGGGCTGAGACAGTGGCTGTGAACAGACCTCAGTTCAGGATGCAAAGTGAGGGTGTAGGAAAGTTTCTGAGCTTGTCTCCTGTGTGCAGGAGTTGGACAGAGCCAACTTGGCCCCTGTGACCATGTGCTTCACTTGGTGCCTGCATCCACCATTGGCCCTCCTGCTCCACCTGCTCAGGGCCCAAGCAAAGGCTGCACAGGGTTTTTTTTAAAATACACAGACTTTGAGGCTGCAGGAAAGAGCCTTTCAGGGTGAGGAGCCATGGCTGACTCCTGGCTCCTGTGTCCATCTGTCCAAAGAACTGCTTGCAAAGGGGGAAGGCTTTCACCTCACGTGTCCTGAACAATGCAGAGCAAGAGAAATCCAAACTGGATGAGCACATCACTGCATGAGGAGATTTCTGGGGCCTTTACATTCCCATCACTAAAACAGCCAGTCTTTGAGGAATCAGGGATTCCAAAGATGGTCCTCCTGCTGCCAGTGCCTGAGGCTGTCTTGGAGCTCCGGTGTTTTCCTGTTCCCACTGGTGGTTTTCGGCTCCCACCCCCCAGCCTGGTGAGACTTGAGGCCTGCAGGACCAGGTTCCTGCTCCACCTGGGGCTGAGCTGGACAGGAGCCCTCACTCTCTGACATGCTACTGCTTAGAAACCATTGCTGCTCAGAGGGAAGGAGAAGTCCCTAGTGGGGAACTGTTTTGTGTTTCATCAGCTGCGCAGTTCTGAATCCTTTTGCTTCGTTTGTTTCCAAAATGAGCTGCATTGTTTCGCAAAGCAAGTTACCAGGGATAGACAAATTACCAAAATTTATCTTTCCTCCAAATAAAGGAACACCTGGCAGTGTCTGGCTTCCAGGGGTCTGCAAATGTTGTTCTTTAAATATTTCTTCATGTGCTTGCAGACGTTTGCACATCGACCTCCCCAGAGCTGGGAACTCCGGGAGTGCAGGGATGGAGCACAGCGTCTAATTTTAGGTACAGAAATGTGGAAGGTTGAGCTAAATGTGGCAAAGCCTCCTGTACAGCCTGAGGTGGGAAGTGAGGCTCAGGAGAACCTCCTGAGGGATTCTCGTGCCCCTGGATGGCTGAGGGCAAACAGGGAATTGCCCCAGGGCTGTATTATAGATAGGAAAATGAATGTTACCTGGTTTCTTCTCTACTAGTCCCTGACCCACACATTTGTTCCCAATTTAGTTCCCCTCATAGTAAGCCCACAGGAAGTGGATTTACCACCCCTGCCCTGCTGGCTGCACCAAGGTTTCTGCACACTTGCTGCTGCACATCTGTGCACTGTGGGCTCCTGACCTTCCCCTCCCACCTCCTGCAGCATTTCAGCTCCCTCAGATGGTTTCCAGAACTGCCCACAGCCGTGTCCTGCAGGGCAGAGCTCCTGTGCCCCTTCCCAGTGATCCATGGAGAAGGTGGAGCTGTTGAGGCTGTGGTGCCTCCTGAGCATGGACAGAGCCAGACAGAGATGCAGATGTTGAGCAGCTGCAGAGGGCACGCACAGCCGGTGCAGAAGGCAGGCTGGTGGGAAGAGACCCTTCTGCAGGGGCATACAGGTGGCTCCTAATCCCTCCCAAGTTCTGTTCCACGTCCTCCAAAGCAGCTGCCCAGGATTGCCACCACACAACGGGGCTGCAGCCCTCAGCTGGCACAAAGACCATCCCAATTCCACTGAAAAGTTCACAGCAGACAAAATAGCTCTGCTGGGCTTGTCTCAGCTCTCCTTGGGCTTGTGGGAGCGTTACAGGGGCAGGGAAGGCTGGTGGAGGCACTTGCTGGGCTTCATGGGGCCGTTAAGCATGTGCTGTGCAGCACCTCCAAGGAAAGTGCTGATGGATGCTTTTCAGGTGGAGCCACATTAAGTTCCCCAGAGGGAGAAAACCTCATCCTCTGTGAGCAGCAGCATCCCCTGCACTACACAGTAAGGCTGTGGGGTGGTTTGCAGTAAGCAGCCACAGCGAGGAACAGGCACAGTTGGTGCTGTACCCAGGGTGACCCTGATGCCTTGGGATTTTAGTTTTTATATTCTATATAAAACATGTATATATGTATAACTCTGAACTCCACACACAGTGTGAGCTGCTGCTTCCCCATTTTGGTCACACACAACAATTCCTCTCCAGGCCTGGCAATCAAGGGCACCTCACTGCCTCAGGCCCTGAGAGATGGGAACAAAAGTGAGTTGGGGGAGCAAACTTGGGGTAACTGACTTCATTACCTGAAGCTGTAATTGGAAGACTAAGCCCCAATATGCAAATGGACCAAAGTGATAAAAGTGTGAAAACCCATGACCCGTCCTCTATTTTTGGTGTAGCCCCTGGGGAGGCTTTGTCTGCCCAAAATGCACCTGCAGGCCCTTCAATAAATAGAACTGCTTTTTATTCCCCTTAATTTTATCTGGCCTCTGTTTTCAGGCAGTCCCAGAAAAGCCTCACCCCATCACAGTCTCCTCCTGCAGTCACCCTCCCTGCAGACAGCTGCTCACACCTTGCTCAGAGCTGAGTGGAGGAGCTGCACCGTGTGTACATGAAGGAAACACTCCCAGGGGTGTTTTCCCCATCCTGCTATGGGGCAGGACGTGCAGGTGACATGGGACACACCCAGCTGGAACTGGCAGTGCCCAGGCAGGAGCTGCCCCACAGCCTGGCCATGCCCTCATTTGATTAACGAGCGCATGAACTTGGCTCCAGCACCAGCCCTGTGTACAGACAGCCAGTCTTGGGCAAGCCAAGTCCCCTTTTCTGTGTCTCTGGCAGCCAATTACTCATTTCCAGTGCGACAGTCTGTTCCTAATTTGGCCGCTCAGGGGCTGTTGAAGGAAATAATGCAGCGATGTCCTCTCAGAGGGAGTCTCGGAAACAATATTCTAAGAGACAAGAGAAAATTAATGCAACAGTGTAATGTTTGCCAGCCCCTGTCACTGCCCATGCCTGAAGGACTGACTATTAACACCTGGTCAATAAGAAGATCTTTCTCTGCAGATTTTTTTTAAAAGGCATCAAGGATGATACTGAGGTGCATGAAAATAATCTGATTAGTGTGATGTCTCCTTGAAACATTTCTGAAATGTGTGAAGTGTTACTTTTACTGCAGGGTTCTTTTCTTCGCAAAGTGGAAATCGAAGTGCAGAACAACAGAAAAAGCAGAGATCCTTACGACGCAGAATAATGAGGCCATAAAACCAAACAATAAAGTTAAATAATTTACCATAAATATCGAAAGCTCTGAGATTATTCTCTACATTAACCGCCTATGTTTCAAATGATCTTTGCATTCACCATGTCACAGATGGCAACATCAGACAAGAGAGTCCTTGACAAAATCTCGCTGTAATTATTCTTTCCACAGCTGCAGTTATTTTAATGCCTTTTCAGTTAAGCTGAAAGAGACGCACACGTTTTATAAATAAGGGCTTTTAACCAGTTTGACAATGAAGCATTTGAAACGTAGTGTGAAAAAAAAAGAAAAAAAAGGAAAAAAACCAACCCAAAAACTTTCGCTGCATCTTGAAACCTGGGAGAGCAACTGTGAGGACTTGGAGCAGAAAGACAACCAGTCTTTCTACAGCAATACTCAGCAATTAAGACTGAAATTATGTTGATTGGGATGGTCTGAGATAGCTGTTACTGGCAACTTCCAGAGCTGCTCAGACACAATGCAACAATTAGGTTTATTTTGGCTGGCGGCTCAGAGGAGCCTTTTCTCCATTGAGAAACTGCCCCTCATGGACAGGCAGGGACTGACTTCAGGAGGAAAATACAGCTTGGATGAGGTCAAGGTTACACACTGCTCAAGACCCAAGTGTCCAGCTGCAGCCCAAGTTTCGTTGGCTTTTCTTGCATGTTTTGGCTTTTTCCAAAGTGCTTTAAATCGTTGTGGAGGGCCCTTCTCCCCAAGGAGCACCACAAACCCGTGGCCTCTCCTGCCCTGAGGGAATCTGGCCAGCTGGCTGACNACCTCCTTCTCCAGCCCCTGGTCATGCCCCCTCTCGACCAGAATTCCCATTCCCTTCAGTGCATGGCTGCTGCCCAGCTCAGCCCAGCCCTGCCCTGCAGTGATTCCACTCAGGGCATGGCTCTGAAAGCCCTGGCACACTTCAGCACCTCAATAGGAGCAGGCTCACTTTGGAGTTGTCCTGCATCACAGGATCACAGAATCACAGTCACAGACTCACAGGATCACAGAATCACAGAATGACAAACTGAACTGGATTGGAAAAGATCTTTAAGGTCACCTAGTCCAACCTATGACCCAACACCTCCTCATCAACCAAACCATGGCACTGAGTGCCACNTGAAAATAATCTGATTAGTGTGATGTCTCCTTGAAACATTTCTGAAATGTGTGAAGTGTTACTTTTACTGCAGGGTTCTTTTCTTCGCAAAGTGGAAATCGAAGTGCAGAACAACAGAAAAAGCAGAGATCCTTACGACGCAGAATAATGAGGCCATAAAACCAAACAATAAAGTTAAATAATTTACCATAAATATCGAAAGCTCTGAGATTATTCTCTACATTAACCGCCTATGTTTCAAATGATCTTTGCATTCACCATGTCACAGATGGCAACATCAGACAAGAGAGTCCTTGACAAAATCTCGCTGTAATTATTCTTTCCACAGCTGCAGTTATTTTAATGCCTTTTCAGTTAAGCTGAAAGAGACGCACACGTTTTATAAATAAGGGCTTTTAACCAGTTTGACAATGAAGCATTTGAAACGTAGTGTGAAAAAAAAAGAAAAAAAAGGAAAAAAACCAACCCAAAAACTTTCGCTGCATCTTGAAACCTGGGAGAGCAACTGTGAGGACTTGGAGCAGAAAGACAACCAGTCTTTCTACAGCAATACTCAGCAATTAAGACTGAAATTATGTTGATTGGGATGGTCTGAGATAGCTGTTACTGGCAACTTCCAGAGCTGCTCAGACACAATGCAACAATTAGGTTTATTTTGGCTGGCGGCTCAGAGGAGCCTTTTCTCCATTGAGAAACTGCCCCTCATGGACAGGCAGGGACTGACTTCAGGAGGAAAATACAGCTTGGATGAGGTCAAGGTTACACACTGCTCAAGACCCAAGTGTCCAGCTGCAGCCCAAGTTTCGTTGGCTTTTCTTGCATGTTTTGGCTTTTTCCAAAGTGCTTTAAATCGTTGTGGAGGGCCCGTCTCCCCAAGGAGCACCACAAACCCGTGGCCTCTCCTGCCCTGAGGGAATCTGGCCAGCTGGCTGACCGCAGTGGCTGTGCTGTGCTGGCCAAGAGGAAAAGGATGAGCCACCCTGGAACACCCTCTGCTCTCCTCAAATGCCTTTTCTCAGCCGGGTTAATGCCTTAAGTTTCAGCTTTTTCATGTTTTTCAGATTCTGTGCTGCCCAGGGNTCTGTGCCAGGTCAGCCTTCCCAAGGCATCAAGGTGACCAACAGCTCCTTCTCCAGCCCCTGGTGATGCTCCCTCTCGACCAGAATTCCCGTTCCCTTCAGTGCACGGCTGCTGCCCAGCTCAGCCCAGCCCTGCCCCTGCAGTGATTCCACTCAGGACATGGCTCTGAAAGCCCTGGCACACTTCAGCACCTCAATAGGAGCAGGATCACTTTGGAGTTGTCCTGCATCACAGACTCACAGGATCACAGAATGACAGACTGAACTGGATTGGAAAAGATCTTTAAGGTCACCTAGTCCAACCTATGACCCAACACCTCCTCATCAACCAAACCATGGCACTGAGTGCCACGTCCAGTCTTTTTTTAAGCACATCCAGGGATGGTGACTCCACTCCCTCCTTGGGCAGATGATTCCAGTGCCCAATCACTCTTTCAGTGAAGAATTTTTTTCCAACGTCAAACCAAAACTTCCCTTGGCACAGCTTGAGCCTGTGTCCTTTTCTTCTGCCATTCCCATCCACTCAGAGGAGTTGGGGTGTTTGGCACATATCAAACAGCACAGCTGAGGACTCCAACAGTGATGAAAACTTGAGCTGACCTCCAAAATTTCAGTTCCCATGGGAGTTTGTGGAAGTGTAGCCAAGCACAGCAGGCAGTGGGGCACTGGGGGAATCTTCATTCCTGCTTCCATCTCTCTGGAGAGCCCACAGAACCCCTCTCCCCTGAATCCACGTTTCAGGAGCATGAATAAGTGGCTGTATTTTTTAAAGCTCTGAGCACTCAACAGCTCTTGTGGAAAACAAAAGGAGCTGAATCCTCTGGAAACGAAGTTCCCCTGCTCCCAGCAAGATGCAGCTGCTTCTCCTTCCCACCATAAGCTGTCGGTTAGCTTAAAAGAAATGTGTGGAGATGCAGCTAAAGCAGTGGGAGCTGTACTGGGAGGCTATTTTCCTGTTTAAACCGAATAAAATGAAAATGAAAGAGCTGGAGATCGGTGGGAGGTTTTTGACTGTGGAATCCTGGCAAGCCCTGGCGTACAAAGGAGACGTTGCGGTCTCCGAGGCTGGCGGGCTGGGGAAGCCTGATTAATGGGGGTTATTGTCGGGGAGGCCTGGCTTTTGTGCTCAACACTGAAAGGCACCGAACCCTCGAAGTATTCAACATCACACAATAACAGATTGTGTGCAGTTAGCCTCAGAAAACAAACGTGTTCTCCCTCTATAGGATTATAGAGCATCCATCAGTGGCTGGCATTAAATACCACCCAAGTGTGTGTAATTACTGATACATGAAATCTAAACATCGTTTTAAAGCTGTTGGGACAACAGAAAACACCTGGAGGTTTCTGTTTCCCCTTCACTTTGAAGCATCC
Source organism: Illadopsis cleaveri (assembly GCA_013399915.1). Classification (NCBI taxonomy): domain Eukaryota; kingdom Metazoa; phylum Chordata; class Aves; order Passeriformes; family Timaliidae; genus Illadopsis; species Illadopsis cleaveri. The sequence continues at coordinate 139,602 of VXBB01008157.1, forward strand.
TTCCTTTCCTAACCCAAATCCCAGGAAACAGCCTCCTCCAGCCCATGCCTGGGAGGGAAGGGCTGCTATCCTGGAATTCTGACATGTGGCTGCGCCAGTCACCTCTCCCAGGACTGGGACCATTCCCTGCCAAAACATCTGTTGATCCTCTTACTAGATTTAGACTGCAAACAGAATACAACTGCAGAGCTGAGAGGGGAAAACGGGATTTTTATGAGACACTGTGCACTGGGCTCATGGGCAGCTCATAAACCTGGGCTGGCCTCGAAATCCCCTGCAAAACCCAGAGAGCTGCTGCACACAGATCCCTCTGCACTTGTTTTATCAGTTCTCTGTAGGAGAAGAGTTTGGTTTGCTCTGAGGTTTGCTGAGGGGCAACCACAGTGAGGGCCTGGACAGTGACCCAGGGAGCAGAAGGATCACTTATCCTGCCTTCCTTGCACTGTACTGTAGGAGCAGCCACACAATTAAGAACTACATTTAAGCA
>VXBB01008157.1:140756-153202 GCA_013399915.1 Illadopsis cleaveri
CATGGACACAGTCCCACACAGAACCAGCCTCAAATGGACCACTCCCAAACAGACCCAGACCCACACGGACCCAGTTCCACATGGACCAGCCCCGAATGGACCCAGCCCCACACAAATCCAGCCCCAAATGGACCAGTCCCACATGGATCCAGACCCACTTCACACAGACCTAGCCCTACATGGACCCAGCCCCACACAGATCCAGCCCCACNAGACTGCAAACAGAATACAACTGCAGAGCTGAGAGGGGAAAACGGGATTTTTATGAGACACTGTGCACTGGGCTCATGGGCAGCTCATAAACCTGGGCTGGCCTCGAAATCCCCTGCAAAACCCAGAGAGCTGCTGCACACAGATCCCTCTGCACTTGTTTTATCAGTTCTCTGTAGGAGAAGAGTTTGGTTTGCTCTGAGGTTTGCTGAGGGGCAACCACAGTGAGGGCCTGGACAGTGACCCAGGGAGCAGAAGGATCACTTATCCTGCCTTCCTTGCACTGTACTGTAGGATCAGCCACACAATTAAGAACTACATTTAAGCACTTGAATAAACAAGCTCCACTCCTGAAAGATTCAGGCATGCCTCGTGGGGTCCCTGCGTTCCTCACTTTTGAATCTCAGGCTGATAAATTAAAAGCAAAAGAATCACTTATACAAATTAACTTCATATCCTGCCATGGAGCGAGCACAAAGCTGTTGTCACTTCTGATTTCCAGCAGGCTTGAATTAAAGGGGGCTTGGATTATTATTTTTTATTTGAGAGAAGCAGAGCAGTCACTTGGTGGGATGGCAAGCAGCTGGCTGCAGACAGATGTCTGAGAGCTCTTCCACAGAGCCCGCCTGTGGCAGCCTGGCACGGGGCAGGAAAACCATCCCAGCATGGCACTGGGTGCCAGATTGATGATTCCCAGCTGTGGGAGAGGCCAGGGCAGAGCAGGGCAGGCCATGAGCTGCTCAGGCACCCAACAGGGAGCTGCAGAGCAGGGTTCCCAAGGTTTCCACAAACATCAGGCAGCATTTTGGCCTTGGTGCACCTTCCAAGGCTGCTCCTCCACATCAGAACTTCTGGCCAAAGCTGGAGGTGGCTCCTGCAGGGAAGGGCCTGGTGCTGATTGCCATGGTAGGGATGAAGCCAGAGCTGCTGTGATGGGCAGCTGCTTCTGAAGAGCTGTGTCACCCTTGGCCTGTGACATTGCAGTCCTGGGGAGCTCTGGAATCCAGGAGCATAAAGTGTCCCTGGTCCAGCCTCGCTCCCAGAGCGTCTCGGGATTGGAGCCATCCCACATGGAGTGGGAACGATCCCCAAGGTCTGCTGAGAGCCCTGTGGGGTCATGACCCTGCTGGTCCAGCCCCACACGGACCCAGCTCCACACAGAACCAGCTCCCCACAGATCCAGCACCAAATGGACCAGCCCCATGTGGACCAGCCCCAAATGGACCAGCTCCCCACAGATCCAGCCCCACACAGACNGAACCAGCTCCCTGCTGCCACTGTGTCATTCCAGGATGTGCTTGGCACCCTCTGACAGGCAGAATCCTCCATCGTGTGGGTCTGGCTGAGGAGCCAAACAATTGGGAGCTTATTACAGCCTCCCTTTTAATTAAGTGTCTCAAATAGGATGTAATTGCGATGTAATAGCACACGCTATTGTACATTAGTTAAATACGAAGGGATTATTAAGAGTATGGTTTAAAGGCTTTCCAGTCCTGGATTGAGTAAACAGTTGCTAAATTTCGATAAATAACTTTTAAAATCTACATTAAATAAGCAGTTAAGTGTATTTAGGATACTCTTTTTTTTCCCCTAGAATTGCTCCAGTCAGAGTCCCGGGTTATAATCTCAGTATTTCACTGGTAATAGGGTTGTGCCTGCTCATATCTGTTTGTTCTGCCTCAAAGATCCTGCTGGGTGTGGCAAGCTCGGCTACTGACATCTGCAGGCTTTAAACCCTTCCCATTCCCACAGCCCAGAGGAGCTGGTTGTGTGCTCAGCTCTATTTTACAAGTACAGAATTAAGGCACAGAGAAGAGCAAAGTCGTTTGTTCAAAGCCATGCAGGGAGTCTGTAATAAAGCAGAACAGGAGCCAACAACAGATCAAAAAAATACTTCTCTAAAAATAAGGCTTTGAAAATCCATAAAGGAAACGTGGCTCTGACAAAACGCCCCATTACGATCAAAAATGCAATTAGTCATTACTGCCTTTGGTAATGAATGTACAAATGTCCCATGACCCCCAAAAACTAACAAACATCTCCATCCATTTGCTACTTGTGCCCAGGGCCTGACAGCAGTGGGTGGGCACCACTGGGTGATCCCTGGAGGCAGCTCCCGCCTCTGTTGCACCAAGAAAAGTCTGTCCAAGGTTGCACATCACAAAAAAAGAGATGTCATCACCCTGGCAGCCACGGCAAGGAACAATTTAGTGCTCCCTTCACCTTTGTAAGGCTGATCTTGAGCTGCCTGCTGCTCCCTGCAGCCAGGGTGTTCCCGCTGGGAATGACTGGAGCATCCTGAGGAGTGAACAGGTAAAAGCTGCTGTCCTGTAAAGTGGCACAGAGGCCCCGGTGGCATTTGGGGACAGGACATAATGAGGGGCACAGCTGAACTCAGCCCAGCTGACAGGGTGGGAGCAGGAGCAGCCAGGGCTGCACCAGAGGCTCTGGGCACAGGGACCCCTCAGTGATGCTGGAAAAGCCAAAACTGCCGGGGCTGGGACAGCTGCACTGCCCTGGAGGGTGGCTCAGAGCACGGGCAACCAGCCCTGAGTGATGGGAGCCACCAGGCAGGCTCGGGCCACTGAGCCTCTGAGCCAGCCAGCCCTGCTGGGGAGAATAAAACTGCACTAAAATCTTGCCCCTGCTCCCTCTTTCTTGTCCAGAGCTTCCTGCTCCTGTTCTCCCCCTGTAAAGCAGCCTGGAGTGAAATGCTCCTCCCTGAAGTGTCACCTGCACTGCTCCACACTGTTGAGCAGGTGACGCTAATGAAGGAACCAAAGAGTCAGAACTCATCAAGCAAGCGCTGTGAAAAATTAATGGGAAGCTGCAGAAGAACATAAATAACCCGTGCTCCCCATTAGAGGTAGTTAGCACCGTTACAGTGATCCAGGGAAAACCTGCCCAGGCAGGTCCTGTAGGTTTTGTCAGCTGGAGTCAAAGGACAGTTAACACTTTAACACCCAGGTTATTTTGAAATAATTATTGTTAATATAAATCAAAAGTGACAGCTTAACTGGTCTCAGAAATGGATATATATAAACCAAAACGAAGTTGCCTGGCCTCAGAGGAAAAATCATTAGCTCCCTGGTGGGTTTACAAGTAATTTGCCAGCAATAAAAATGCAAAAACACATTTTGGTGCGCCATGATCATAAATAATCCTTGGACAAGATTTCTTTCTAGGACTCACAAGTCCACTCCCTTAATGGCAAGTTTTATTACCCTGGTTTCTCTGTGTTCTGTTACAAAATGTTGCTGTCAGAACAATTTACGAATTACAGCCCTGTTGGTATCAACTTCCATAATTCATATGGAAATTGGTTTCCCCACAAACACTCACCAAGCACAAAGAGTCGTGTAACCACACAGAATGACCTTAATAACACAGAATATAGACACCAGGAGCCTGGGCCAGCACTAAATATCGATGGTCACCAGGCTGGGGGAAAACTTCCATTTAACTTACGTGGTGGTGAGATCAGTGTGGGTGCTCAGGGTGTCACCACTGCTGTCACCCAGGCTGGTGGCACCTCACAGGATCTTTAGGAAGCCAGGAACATTCTGAGGGTTCTGTTCCCAAGCACTGGTGGTGAAAATCCCATCCAGCTGCTGAGGAAACTCTGAACTTTCTTAAAATTCAGCATTTTCTTAAAATGCCAGGAAGTACATCTTGTTCAGGATTTCAACTGTGTTCATCCCTTCCCTCCACTTTTGAGGCCTGGGGGTGAGGAGGGGAGTTCAGCAGCTGAGATGAAAGCTCCAGAGGGAGTGGCTGTGTCTGTGCAGGAGCCCAGGGCAGGTCACACCTGCCAGGGTCAGTCCTGAGGAAGGATCAGGGGCTTTGCTTGTGGCTCATCCTTCAGGATGAATTGTTTCTTCACACCAAGTATGTGTGCGTGTGTGTGACCCCTGGAGTAACGGAGAGAAGGAAAGGGAGTGATGGTCAATGAGGTGAGAATCGCCTCCAAAAAATTCTAAAATAAATGCAAATCCAAAGTGTAAAGAGGGGGATCTGCAGCTCAGGCTGGGTTCTGGGTGCCCTGTGCCACTGCTCTCCCTTCATCTGGAGGAAATGGATCCAGCCACTGAAATTGCCACATTTCATAGATGAAGTTGCACTGCAGGAAAGAAAACCACCCAAACAGAAACCACTGCATTAATGTCTAGGAAAATTAAGTGAAGATGGCTCTAACTATTTTTTTTTTTTTAACAGATCCTTTATGGGCACACATCCAAAGTCAGTTCTGGCCACTGAAACATACCACAGGGTAGAGGGTAGCTGCTGGAGGAACTGAGCATTTCTAATATTCAACACTTCATTTGTAACTTTAACCTAAAGGGAATTTGATTAACTGTGCAGGGACAAGCCCTACATTTTAAAAAATATTATTGGCTCAATCTAAGATCTTGAAACACTTGTTCTGGACAACCCTTTCACCGTGATGTAGATGAATAGGAAAGAAAACTACAGGTCCTATTTCCATTCAAATATTATGAGCCAAGCTGAGATGCCACCCTGAAGCAAAACATCCAGAGTTTTGCTTTGAATTTCATCTAAGCAAAGATGACAAAAACTGCTTTTGCAGAAATAAAAATTCACAAGAAAAAAAGTGCATAAAGTGAGGGTGAAAATGGTTTTCTTTCCCTATAAAGAAAGAGCGGGTCCTTAAGATTTTATAGCTCAGAGATTTAAACCAAGAACCTCCTTTTTACAGGTCCCTGGTTCAGCTTAAAATGGTAATGGCATTACTGCTGAAACAAATGGCACCTGGAGCTACAGGAGGTGCTGGGCTCTGCAGAACCGTTTGGATGGGAGAGACATGGATTCCGAGGATTCTCCTGCAGCTTCTTCTCCTCTCCTCCCATCCCAGGGACATTCTGGAGAGCTGCTGTCACAATGGGGAGCAGGACACCGACCACCAGGTCCTGCTCCTGGGAACTCCATGGGGCTCTGCCACATCTCCAGGTTTTCAGTCTCAGTTAAGTTCTCAACTTTTGATGTGATGGTTCAAATCAGGGAAATCCTTTCTCTGTGCCAGACAGTCAAAACTGAAAGTAATTAAGGCAAAATCTTTTCCTGCACAGAAAGTGCCTAACATGTGGCAATAGCAGAATCACCAGCGTGTTTCTGCCATCGTAAGCCCACAAAACAAATTGGATTTTGAATGAAGCACATGGAAGAGTGACCTTTGTATACAATTTATCTTGACCTCTGAAAGTAATGGCATTTTGTCTCCAATTCTACTGCTAATTGCAAATGCCAAATTCTGAATATTCACATTTCAGAGGGATTCATGTCTTGATTGTTTCAGGAATCTGAAAGTTCCTGTCCTTGTAGGAACAGCGTTTGCTGAAGCTCCCAGACCTATTCTGGGAACAGTTTCCTGCCCAGCCCAAACTCCAGCAGCGCTGTGGGAGGCTGAACCCAGGCTCCTCTTTCCCAGCTAAACCACCCATAAACTCCAGACTTGGCAACTGTGACTCCTCTTGCTTCCTCCTACAGTTTGTTCCTTAGCTCAGCCCTTTCCCAACTCACAGGGGACAGACACATCAAATTCCCCATATCCCAGTCCCTGAGCTGCACAAGACCAATGAACCACCCCAGGGATGGGGAATCACATCCCACCTGGGCTGAGCCCCCTCTGCTGGCTCTGGCCACGGCTCCAAACCAGGGCAGAGATCCCCAAGCAGATTAAGAGCAGTTAAAGCAGCCAATAAAGCAGAGCCAGAGCAGAGACCAGGGCACGAGTGACCTGAAGCATGATTTGCAGCGAATGTCTTTCCCTCTCATAAATAGGAGAGACACAGTGGGACGATTATGCGCCCAGATTTATCTCCTCAGCTCCGTGTATATCCTTCTGAGCTTAAAAATGTCTCACTGCCCTTTGCGTTATTGCATTGCCCTTTACATTCATAGCACATAAACCTCTCAAGTACCGTAAAACTTACAAGGTGTAATATAACGTCGGGGGTTTCTTTTACACACCATAAACAAAAGTCACTGGGAAAGGAGCAAAGAAAGGGAGACATTACTTGGCCTGACAATGGTACAGGAGGAAAATATATACACAAGTATACATATATACACTTAAAATCCTGAGCTGGATTGATTATCTGGCATTGATGGATCACCTGAATGTGTTACGTAGATAAGGAAATTGATTATTCAATAAATCACTGTCTGCGCTAAGAATCCAGTGTTAAAAAAGAAAGAGAAAATATTATAAATCTGTCTTGCACAGGCAAAGAAAAAGCGTAAGCTTTTAAGGTTAATCATGATGTACCTTTTGCTGCACGCCCGATAAAGGAACATCATCTTGGAGTTCTGCAGTGCTAAAGGACTGGTGTCTGTCCCGAGTCTCTCCAGGAAGGAAACCTCCCTCACGTGGCTGAGGGGCTGTTCCTGCATGCCCACACTGGGCTGGGTGATCTGACAGAGCCCCCAGGGTACATCAGCCCCTGGATCCCTGCAAGTGTCCAAGGCCAGGCTGGACAGGGCTTGGAGCAACCTGGGATAGTGGAAGGTGTCCTTGCCCATGGCAGGGGGGATGGAATGAGATGAGCTTTGATATCCCTTCCGACCCAACCCATTCTGGGGTTCTATGACATCCAGCCGTGCATCCTCTGCTGAGCAGGTGCTGTGGCTGTTCCGTTCAGAACAAAATCCACCCTGTTTCCCAACACAAAACTCCTGCTGCAGCCAGGAAAAAGCCCCCTCAGCCCGGGTGCCCAGGCAGGCACGGTGTCTCACAGGGGGTGGAATTCAAAATCACTGCGGTGACTTCCCTCAGAGCGCCTTGAATTCACTGCAAAACCAACCAACAAGTCTAACACTTCAATAGACAGCCGTAACTCAGCTAAATTTGTGGGTTATACCAGATTTTATTTACTGTTTCATCCTGGGAGGAAAGTGCGAGCTGACAGCCGTCTATTCATTAGAGTGGGGGGAAGCCGCCCACGGCGACGCTGGCTCTCTCCCCGTACACTTCCACGTCTCTAATCGAGTTTGGATTCTGCAGTACCAGCTCTGTTATTTTAGGAATGACGTACGTCCCTACTCTCCTGGGAGCTGGGGAGTTCAGAGATCTGGTCTGTTCACCTCTAAATCCTCCGGTCTGAACAAAGGACATGACGTGGCCATCAGGTGTCGTTTCCAGCTCCTGAGTGCCCAGGGGCCTCTGTCACAGTCAGTGGCCTCATCCCAGTCCTTACTGGAGGTGGGAAATGCCATTTCCACCCAGCTGCTGCAGGGCCACTCCTGATGCTCCTGAAGCTGCTGCTTGCAGGTGCCAAGGATGAAATGGGAATCTGTCTCAAAAGCCTGTGTACCAGAGTGCTCCAGTCCCAGGGGAGCTGGTAGCCCTCAGAGGGGATTCCCAGTGCCCAGTTTCCAGAGCAATGAGCAAAGTGCAAGGCCCAAATTCAAGAATTCATCTGAACACGTAGGAAATTCGAAGTCTTTGTTTTGTGCCTTTGGTGTTAGCTGGTTTCTCTGTCTGCTTAAAAACTTCTGCAAACATACCCACATGGTCTGTGCCTTTGGAATCCCAGTCTTTCCTGCTGCTTTCCAGGTCACACTGCTGTGCTGAATGTCCCAGGCACAACGAGCTGATACAGAATGTGCCAGTTGTTCCCTTAATACTTCCCAATTCTGATTTTTGTTCTTTGAATCTGACCTCACACAGAGGGGTGCCGCTTGTTGGCTGGGGAACAACAAAAAAACCCGGGTCTAACAAGGTCCCTGGACTAAAGTATTAAATAATACATATCCTGTGTGGTGGCCAAGGCTGGTGTCTGCTTCCCTCTCTCCCTGGCAGTGCTGCAGAGCTGAGCAGTGTGGGGGAAGCTCAGAGCAGCGCTGGGGTTGCCTCTGACGCAGGGGTACCCCACGCTTTCCTCAGCCGTTTGCAGCTGAACCGCGTTTCCCTGATGATCCTCCCTGCCAGAAATAACGGAGCAGTCACATCCGTGTTTGTGTAGTCGTGCTCGGTGTCTCGCTGCGGATTTAAAGCACAAGGAGCCGGGTGGTGAGAGTCTCACTGTGCAAACCTGAGCGGTGAAGATATGGGTGCCCCGGGGGCAGCGCAGCAAGGGGGGTGAGAGGAGGCAGAAGGGTTTAAATGCAACCACAAAGAAAAGCTGGTGCAGGAGCAAAGACAAAGCAATGAGCCGAGCCCTCCAGCTGCTTTAAGAGCTCTCTCGCTTGTGCTAAGGACCGGCATCTATTTTAGCCTTTATTACAAGTGGTAAATAGCAGCACATCATCCCTGTTTTCACTATTAATAACACGAATCAATGCATCAACGTGTGAACCCCCATCCCGTTTGAATCCCCTCTGCATCGGCCCATGCTGCGGCAATCCCCGCCTGGCAAAGCAAGCTGGATCCTCAAAGGGGCACAGCACTTCAGTTCCACATCTACTCCCTCCGCTGAGCGGTTCTTATCCTCTCAGCTCTTCTCAACATTTGCCTCCATCCCCCCCTCGCCCGCGGTTCTGGCGCTTTCAACTCGCTATCTGCCTTTCCCAGAGACTCGCCCTCCCGTCCTCTGCTGCGCGGAGGGAAAAGCCGCCCGGACAGCATCGCCTCCACGCCGCAGCCAAGAGCAGGGAAGGAGATGGTGAAACTGGTGCAGCCGCACATTACACCGGATTGGGAGGCTTAACGCTGGCTGTGAACACCGCGCCGGGCGGGTTTGACACCGCGTCTCCTCCACCAGGGAGATGCTGGAGCATCGCGGCTCCGCTGGCTCAGCGGCTCGGGGAGAGCGCCGGCAGATCCGCGCCGGTGGCTGCTCCGGGAGGAGCTGCGGGACGCGGCCGGGCAGTGCCCTCTGCCGATGCGGGGCATATCGCGACAGGCGGGGAGGCTGGAGTTCCTTTAGGAGTGCTGATTCCCGGGAACTGCTGCTCTGTGCCCAAGGAGCGCTTCATTTCCCGGGGGAAAAGGGACCCGGCTTTCTTTTTAGTGTCGCTCCGTGCGTGGCTGCGCCGTGCAGGCTTTGCAGGAACCTTTCTATGGCATCAACCTCTGCTGGGTTTCATTAATAAAAACATCAGAGATGGAGAGATGAAGTTCATAGAGGCTGATTTGCACCTACTGGTGATAAAACCAGACATGACACTGCAGCACGAGAGGCAGCTGCCATGCCACAGGAGCGTGTGTCAGTGTGTCCTGGGGTGTGTCAGTGTGTCCCAGTGTGTGCCAGTGTGACCTGGGGTGTCCCAGTGTGTCCTGGGGTGTGTCTGTGNAAACATCAGAGATGGAGAGATGAAGTTCATAGAGGCTGATTTGCACCTGCTGGTGATAAAACCAGACGTGACACTGCAGCACGAGAGGCAGCTGCCATGCCACAGGAGCGTGTGTCAGTGTGTCCTGGGGTGTGTCAGTGTGTCCCAGTGCGTCCCAGGGTGTGTCACTGTGTCCTGGTGTGTGTCACAGTGTCCCAGCGTGTGTCTGTGTCCCAGTGTGTTCCAGGGTGTGTCACTGTGTCCCAGTGTCTCTCCATGCACAACAAGCCCACCAAAGCTCCCTCACCCCTCAGGCTGTGCCCCCACCCTGCTGCCTCCAGCCCGAGGGCTGTCCAAGTGCCCTGAGGCAGCAGCCCAGCACGGAGCTGTCTGCTTTGCTGTCTCTCCTGCCTCGTGATAAATGAGAGTCTATTCTTTTCTGGTATGTGGTTTGATCTTAATTTCCTGTATGAAGTTCTCAAGAGAATGCCAAGATCAAATAATTAGACTGTTTTGCGATAAAGAGTTAACATTGTTATTCAAATGTATTCAGAATTCATTTACCACCAAACAATTTACACTGCCGCCCTCCTATCCTGCTGAAATTACCAGAACGTGTTATCTGACACACAAAACGTCTCATGACCTGAAATAACTTCATCAACCATTAAATGCTCGAGCAGTGGGTGCATGGTCACAGAAATGCCCAAGGGAATGCAGGAGAAGCTACAAAGGCAATAATAGTGATTTAAAAACACCCTGGTGCCATCCCCTGCCAGTGTCCCCAAAGGACACTCTGGTCACCAGGCACAAGCTGAGCAGAAAACCCCTCGAGCTGCCTTTCTGAGGACTCCCATTCCAGCATTCCTGTCCCCCATGGCTGTGCAGCTCCCGGCCCTTGGGTGCTGCCTTTTCAGCCTGGAAAAGCCTGTTTCTGCCTTTATTTTTAAAAATACAACTTCATTTGCAGAGTGTGGGAAGGTGGTTTCAAAATAAGATTCCTGACAGGCATAATAAGCCTCAGAAAAGCCAATCACACAGAGCAGGATAATTATCCACAGAATTTGTTTTCTATGTATTTGTATAAAATAATCAATGATATTTTTTTTCTCACACGGACTCCAGTTTGATTGTGTTTTCTGTGTTACTTGCAAATCATACAAACAGTCAATGCCCTGACCCCTTCTCTATGCAAACACAGCTTAGAAAGACACTACAAGAAATAAAATCCGATAAATTCCTCATGCGGGGTTGTTTGTTTAAAAGCTTTGCTGGAGACTGATCCTGCTCACAGCCACTTCAGAGACACAGGACTGGGACTGTCAGACATGCTCGAGGTGGGATTATTGCCACAAACACCAGCAGGGACAGAACCTCAGTGAAAAACCTGGCACAAAAGTGGGGACCCAGATGCAGAAGTGACGCCTTTCAAAATGTAGCAAGGAAAATGGATCCATTCCCTGGCCCAGCACACTCCTCCTGCAGAGGGGCCAGGTGAGCACACAGCTGGGGTTGGGATGAGCCAGGGGCAGGGAGGGCTGGGTCCCCTGGCCCATGCAGGGGGACACATCAGCTGCACTCCTGGCAGGAGTGGGGTGGCAGCAGGGTGGTTCAGTGTCACCTCCTCAGCAGCACCTGAGTGCAAACCCACTCAGGACCCCCCAGACCCAGCTCTCAGTGCCTGCCCAGTGCCAAGGCTCTGCTCTTTACCATTTACTGCTCCCAACCCATTGGCATCTGACCCGCACGTGTGTCTCATTAACGCATCATCCCTCAAAATAATCGCCCCGAGCGATTTCTGGTGATGCTTCAGCAAAGCGGCTGGAACGGGTGTGCTGGAGCCGCCAGCCCTGCTCCACCTGCGCCCCCCATCCCGCCCATCCCGCCCGGCTTTGTTAGGGACGGTGCCACCAGCTCCACAAAATGGCATCAAGCTCTCGTCTGTCGCCACGAAAGGTGCTACTACGGCTTTTGAATCCGAGTGAAAGGTGACACAAAGGGGCTCTCCACGGCGCCGTAACCACCTCGCTCTGGGTGTTTTCAGCTGCGAGGGGCACGGTGTTGCAGAGGCTCGGCTGCTCCGTGCAGCTCTTGGTGCCAGGTGTGATCTCCCGGAGCTCAGCCGCAGTGAGGGCTGGCAGCAGAGCAGGGGTTTTTTATTTGGGGGTAAACACGGGGCAGCTCCTCACACCTCCACCCTTCTCTGCCTCTATTCCGGAGTAACTCGGAGCTGAATTGAGCACTTGGAGCGGCTCCGGATGGTGTTTTCTGATACGGCATTTTCAAATATTTAACAGATTGCGTAATAACCGAGCAGCTGTTGAATAAGCTTCAGCTACAAACTGCTGCTTTAAAAACCCCATCCAGTAACAAGGCACAGATTCCTCTTTGTACGGGTGCATGTATGGATTATGTTCAGATGTGTAGATTAAATATTTATATTTTACTGGTGAGGGAAAGAGTGCTTTTGGCTTTTTCTTCCCTTTCTTAGATATCTCTCCCTGTATTTATTTTAATAGTCAGCTTCACAAGGGAAAAAAAAAAGATCTTTGAGAAGTTACCTGCTTTCTCTCTGGTTTGATTTTCAGTGCTAAACCAATAGTTACTTAAGTGTTCTCCACTTCTTGGCATAACCCAATAATTAAAATAATTACTTGAAAGCCAGGGCAGCTTTGTACAAATTAATGCAGGGCAAGAAGCTGCAGTTTTGCAGTGGGCTGAAAAAGAGGTCACAAAATGATGCCAGTTTTAGCTGAGAGAGAAGGTAAACACAGATCTCCCTGCAGCCCCGATTAAAGCCTTTTTCTGATCTTTCAAGTTTCTTATTTTACTGATCAAGAAAGTGGCTGGATGAGGGGCTGACTGCTGTGGGATTTCTCAGCAGGTAAAGCGAGACTGTTCCTGTGGAAGGCACGGCAGTGCTGACAGTGCCACAGCTGTGCTCCTGCAGCGGGCAAAGCTTCCTCCCTTCCTGCCCGCCTGCCTCCCTCCCTGCCTGCCTGCCT
>VXBB01008161.1:4937-27791 GCA_013399915.1 Illadopsis cleaveri
GTTTTGGTTTTTTTTTTTTTTTTTATGTTGGGATATGCTAGAAAAAAATACTACAGAAAAAAACCCCCAGAAGTAGGAAAGAGGACTTTTCAGGTGAGAATTATGTCCACGTGTAGTAATAGATCCAGTAAGAACATCATAAATCCTTAAAATATTGTTCTTCCTGTGAGAATTGCAGCGTTATTTGTGATGGTATGAAATGCTACTGTTCATTCAGCTCCGTAGTCTTTGTAACCCCTGGGCATCTGTAGGTAACTACCATTTCTGTGTACATTACAGGAAGGTCTAAAGCCTTTAAAATAAAATCAGGCAGAGATATTATTTCAGCAGAAAGCTTTTACACTGATTCCCTGATGTTTGCAAATATTTCTGCAAGGATAAACATCTCTGGAGAAGTCAGCTCTGAATAAATAAATGTTGCAGCAAACGAGGAATACCCTGAGTGGGTGTACTCCAGCTGTTGGGGTTCACTGGATGAAATGTGTTACACATCTTCCCAAAGCTAAGCGATGACAGGCGTTAACAAGAAAAGCTCCTTTCTTAATCATCATCACAGTAGTCTGGAAAGGTGGAGAGGGGGACATCCCGGGCTCTTCTGGGTTTAAACCCAAATTAGCATGAATTAGTCGTCAAGAAACGTGCTCTGTAGCCAGGCTGCCGTGTGGTGCAGACATGGAATGTGATGCAATGTGTCTGCTGCTTGCAGGCTGAGTTTGACATTTTTGCTTAATTCACCATGGCCATGCGAGTGGAGCGCACGCTTCAGACAAATTCCACTGTTGTTATTGCTCTGCACTGCTGCAGAGGCAACACTTCTAATTAGAGACTATCTCCACGTTTGGCTTGGCAGCCAAAACAAACTTCTAGGAGTCGCATGCTGGATGGCTTTTATCTCCATTCTGGTGGTGGGCTCTTTCCAGCAAGTACAATTGTAAACACACGTGGGGAGCAAAAGCATAAACATTTAGGGGGAGGCTCAGTTGAAGTCCCTCAGCACTGCATTGGAAAGCCCCATCCAGCAAGGTTTCTTTTCCATCTGAATCTCCAGTAATATTGAGAGGGAAAAGGTTTCAGGTGGCGGAAAGGTTGAGAGGGTGTGTGAGAGCATGAGGAAAAGGAGGATATTGGTCAAAAGCTGTAGAGGAGTGACATGTGGGAGCCTTGTGTGTAGATCTTGGAGTCCTGTGTCCCAAAACATTAGCCCAGCTTGTTCCAGGACACGTCATCTCACCTGGACCAAAGTAACATTCAACAGAGGCAGGGGGGATGCCCACAGTGCTGGGCACAGCAAATGCTACCTGTCTTCAGCCAAAGGTGGTTTCTGTACTGTGGCTTGCAGGGGACAGCTCCATTTGGGATGGGTTTTTAGGAGTGCCTCAGAGAGAACTTCAATGGAATCAAGTAGCAGAGTTCATCCTTTACATCTGCCCTGGGTTTTGGTTGTGCATTGAGTTAGACATCAAGGGCAACACAAGTTTTCAAAGTCTTGCATAGCAGGGGAGCAAAAGATAGCTTTGGATGATAAAACCCAAGACCAACATGGTTCCTTGGGCCTCCTGACTCCTGTCAGAAGAAACAAAACCTCAATGCAGCCCAGCACAGGTCGAAATGTGCTGCTTTATGTGGGGTTTCATTATTTCTCTGTCCCCAGACCCAACTGCAGTGACACCTCTGGAGCTGGGCAGACCTCACCCCACGCCGAATTCCTTTCCGCTGAGGCGTGCCAGCAGCCCACCCCGCACTCCAGATGTTGCTGCTCTCTGAGAAACAAGAGCTTAATAAGCCAGGCTCACCCTTCCTCCTGGGGTGAGCCCAAAGACAGTCAGAGATGGAAAATTGCTGCTCAGTACCATGAACAATGTGCTTGGTCAAAGAGCAGTGCCAGCACTTTGTCTTAATGGAAGAGAAAGCCGAGACGCACAGGACAAAAATCTGAGCTGGCAGCAGCCAGCGACTTTAACATACATTGAAAACCATCCATGAAAGAGCACACTTAAACCAAAAGAAAAAGCCCTGAGGTATATTTAGACAAACTGAAAAAGAGCAAGAGTCGGGGAGGGGAAAAAAGATTCTGTGTGGCTTTCATAGGTTACATTTTTCCCAGTCTGTATTTCACTCGGGTTTCCTTTATTGGCTTATCATGAGCACATGCACCACAGAAACACACATGTGCACAGGGCTGCAAAAATAAATCTCCTGTTTTGCACACACAGGACCCAAGTTTGCCATTGCCCAGAGGTATTGGAGCTCTGCTCCTATAGGATTTGGACAGACCCTGAATATTTTTATGCTCAACCCTGTGTGCTCACATGGTCACTGCTTTTGCTGAGCTGGGTGGCCCTACTGCTGGCTGGCGTGTTGTCTTGTTGCCTGCTTTGTTTTCCTGGCCTTTTCCTCCAATCCTTCTCAAAGAGGAGACTTTCTTCCTTAAAAGAACCTGAAGAGTCAGGAAATACAACATCCCCACTTTGTTGGGGTAAAGGCAGCTCAGAACTGACGTTGTAACCTACCCAAAACCACATTGGGAAGGTGTCTAAGCCAAGATGTTCACCTGGCATCTTGTGTCCTGCCCTTGCACAACCATCTTCCCAACACTGTGAGCCCTTTCCCCACTGGGATCCACTCAGCTCAGTCCCACTTCAGGTCCCAGCAGAGCTCGAGGCACCAAAATCCAGCTCTTGGCCAGGCTGGCAAGTGCTCCTGGAACACATTTGTTGCAGGGAAGTCATCTGACATTGGAATAAACGGGCTCCTCAGTGCTGGGATGGTGACCAAGACCGGAAGGGAACACAGGGGACATCGGGCCGGATCCAGGCATTGTGTCCTCGGGTGTGACACCCCGCAGACACCGAGTGACAACATTTCTCCATGAAGAGCCTCCTCAGCTACCAGGGCTGGGTTTTCGGTGAGCTGTTACTCAGTGGAAGGCGCTGGAATCTGGCCCGGAATAACCTCCCTTCCAGTTTCTCCCGCCCTGGAGCTGCAGGGGCCTTTCTGCACCCCCATTCTGCCTGGCCAAGCCCAGGTCCCCAGAGACCAGTCCTGTGCACATCCCGAGCTCAGCATCAGCCCATAAATCTTGCTGGTGGATCCAGGCAGTGAAATATGAACAAAGGAAACCACCATGCAGTGCGGGGGTAGGGTGGGGAATCGCTCTGGCACCCTCCTTGCTCGGAAAGAAGTGAGAAAACATGGCTTTGTGTTGCTGTTGTTGTAGTTGTTGTTTTATGGTTTCTACAGATGCTTCCAATAAAAGAATTATGAAACTATTCCCATCGGTGGCCTGTCCTCTACCCGCAGTAGTGACGGAGAAGTTTGCTGGATTTCCGTCAGCAGAACAATTTGAGTGTGGACTCTACTGCGGCAAATTTAGGAAAGCTCTCCACTTGCTGCCTGCCAAGGAGACAGGTGATTTTTTATTTGTTATTTTTGGACACTGGCTGGCGATGATGACGATCAATTTCAATTCAAATGCGTGTGTCTTAATACTTCTGTTATTATGATTTTTTCCTTCCTGGTCTGTGATTTGCTGATTATGTTAAATAATCAGTATTAATAATTAGTGTTCTAGGGCTTCACCCATGATCTCTGTCTGCACTAATATTTGCAGCCTCCTGGTGTGCTCCAGGGAAAGGGATGAGACCATGGCAGAGCAGTCACTGGGCAAGGTGTTGAGTGTGGATGTTGAGGGGCTGGATGTTGTGACTTTCTCAGGAATGATGCAAAAGTGCTGTGGTTTGAAGACAGATCTTCATCCAGAGTGAAGGGATTACATTTTATTTAGGAAGTAACTTCTTAAGCAAAGTGGACAACCAGCTAGCAAATTCTAGATGATACATTTAATCCATAAAATGCCATTCCCAGACATGACTCTTAGGAAACCAGTCCTGAGTTTGCTGTTTTCAAACAGAGTTTGGGCTTGTAAAACCAACATTTAGGCATGCAATAGCTTTTCTGAGAAACATTTTTTCCCCAGTATTTTCTGCTCTAAATGCACTCTTTTATAAGTGAAATGATGTTTTCCTTCTCTGCTCCCCCTGCCCATGCCTAGCTCTGAGGCTTCCAGTCCTCAATTATGCTGCTGCAGCTTCTTTAATGAGGTTGCAGAGATGTCACCGGTACAGCAATATCTTGGGTGGTGTGGAGCTCTGGAAGTGCTTGAGCAGCAAGAGCTGTGTCTGCAAAGGAGGGAAAACATCCTGGAAACATCCCAGCTCTGGCTCTGGGGCTGGACTGTTGCATGCAGAGCCAGAAATGACACCTGATCTCTGCTCGCCGGGAGAGAAGCAAACATGTGTTGCTTGGGGTTTGTGTCTCCCCATGAGTGCACGTGTGGTCTCCTGCCCTGGCTCAGCAGATACATGGCATCAGCTCAGCTCTTCGCAGGGATGAGCCCTAAAATATTAAAAGAGGAGGGAAATAATGTAAAGAAACCAAAATTTTTTAAAGAAAGGAAGGAAGAAGAAAGTCAAGTTGCAGCGGGATCTGGAAGGCTCACGCTGGAGTGGACATTGAGCAAACGGCTGTTCTTTACATCACAGGGCAGAAGTATGAAAAATATGAAATATGTAGCAGGGCTGGATAAAAAGGAAAATGTAATAAGAGTAGGACAAAGAATGTCACATGCTTCAACCGCATCTGAACTTGGCAGCAGCAGCCCAGGGAAGCCCACATAAATCCTAGGGGCATGCTAAAAGCATTTTCACCCCACAAAGACTGACACGCATGAAAAGTATCTTTTCAACAATGTCAATCAAGAGCCTGGAGAAATAATTTACTAATACACTGCCTTGCAGGGACACATGGCTGATGGGAACGGTGTCCACATCTTGGAATGGGAAATAATTCGGGGTGGGTTTGTAACAGGGGCAGAGAGGTGTGAAGTTGTGTGAACAAGCCTGTGTGTCACTGCTGAATTTAAATATGGTGAGCAAAGAGAGAGATTTCATCAAGGGGCAAAAGGAAAACACAACAGCAGAAGGAAAGTGCAGGAAAATGAAGCAGAGACAATAAAATGTAACCCCAGACCAAGGGGTGCTGTGGAGAAAGCCGAAATGGAAAATGCTCTGGGTATTGTCTAAGTCACATGGAAAGGAAATTATTATCCAGGCAAGAAACCCAGTGCTGGTGTCTGCAAAGGGAAGCAGCTCAGTGCTGCAGCAGGAGTGGGGTAAGATTGGATTCAGGATTGTCCAGGGCCTGCCCTGACTCAGCTGTGCCAAGGGGAGCAAATCTTCCTCCCAGAGAGGTTCCTCAGCTGAGCCCTGACTTCTGGAGGCAGCATGGCCTTTGGATGTCTCTCCTTGGCCTGTCCTTTGTGTATTGGAGACAGGCCAAGATCTGCAAAGACTTAGCTACACTGGTATTTTTTCCCCTTGAAAAAAAATACTTTCTAATTTATTGAATTAAGGGATACATGTTATTTTGCATTAAAGGGGATACGGTGAAACCGTAGCATGTTCATTTATTCGTATTTAATTTGGCTGTTGCAGAAGGAAATACTACAATATCTTCCTGAAAAAAAATAATGTATTGTAGGATATTCATGTACAGGGCAAGGAATTTTAACCTTTTTTTTTTTCCCATGTAAGACCCTATCAGCTCCTGCAGGTAGAAAAACTTTGGTTTAGAAATAGCTTATGGAACCACTTCCCCCAAAGTTCTGTGGGGTATAACTTGACAACAGCCAGGGTGTGATCATGTCTAGGAATGAGGTCAATGCTGCAGGCAGGGTAGGTGGGAACTGTCTGTAGGTGGAGGACAGAAATAAAGAGGAAGAGTTGCTCCATCTTTATGATCACTCCTTTTACTTATGTGGAGTTCTGATAACCCTTAATAAGAGTAACTTGTGGTTGTTTCCTCTCTTCTTGTCTCTTGTTCCCTGGGAGCAGAGCCCAACCTGGATGCATCCTCCTGTCAGGGAGTTGTGCAGAGCCACAAGGTCCCCCCTGAGCCTCCTTTTGTCCAGGCTGAGCCCCTTTCCCAGCTCCCTCAGCCTCTCCTGGTGCTCCAGACCCTTCCCCAGCTCTGTTCCCTTCCCTGAACACGCTCCAGCTCCTCAATGTCTTGTTGTGAGGGGCCCAGGGCTGAATCCAGGATTTCAGGCAGGTACAAGGGGAAGATCCTGCACCTTCCCGTGGGTAATTTCCTCCAGTGCTTTCTCCTGCCTGTTGAACCCATCCCTGCCCCAGAGAGCAGCTGTGCTCTGCCCCATTGCAGTGCCCGACGTGGAGCCCATTGGGACAGCTGCTCTCCCTCCCCACCACCCACCAAACAGCTGAATTCCCTCACAAAGACAAAGACTTATTTATGCTAGCTCCTCTTAAAGTACATATATTTTAGTCCAGGAGGATTTGCCGGCAATAAAGTTCTCTTTTGAGATTCCTAAATCACGAGGTACTTAGGCTCTCCAGACCGTGATGCCCATGGACAATATTTGCACTGTAGCCTGACACATCTTCCTGCTTTAGAATAACAAAAAAACATGCAGCTGGGACCTGCTAGGCTGCGAGAACTTTAAATCACCTGCCTTTTTTTTTTTTCTTTCTTTCTTTCTTTCCAGAGGGGCAGGTGCAGTTCAGATTATCTGCAAACTATTTTTTATTACTTAACAGCATGGGCTTTAATGCAGTTAGAGATGTCTTTATTCATTCTTACACTCCTGAGTATTTTTGTGTAAACATTTTTCATCTGTGGCAAGCCAGTTTGTTTGTTGTGTTTTGTCATGTCAGAGCAGACTGTGATTAGACACTGAGATGAGACTACTAAATATTTTCAGATGTTTTCTATTTCCCCGGCGAAGAGCTGGATTTGAACCAAAGCTCTGAGGTGAAAGGGTGATGTGTAATATATTGAGACATCTGAAATAAAATAATGTAATGTTTTTAATATTTAAGAAGAAAAAGGCAGCAGTAAAACATTGTGGAAGGAGGAGAACATGAATACCTATATATTTTAATTTTAAATGCATGCAGATGTTGAATTTTAATCAGAGCATGTCAGAATCGAACTGTAACAAAGGCAAAAATGTGAGATCTGTTTTCTTGGATTGCTTCCATATTTTGGGCTCCAGATTTTTATTACATATAGCACTGCATCATCATATATTTATGTAAAGTGCCAGCATCCATTGAGCTGGTGTATGCCTGATGGTTAGCATGTAAAACACTTTACAGTGAGAAGTATATTCTTTCTCTCAGTATGTAGAGTATATATCATATTATACAAGCCTGTGCCTTCTTGCACAGTGGCAGGGCTCGTTTTCACTGCTTGGTACATATGGTGTTTCTTTTGGACCCTTCTACCTCTTTTCTCAGTTCCAGAAGACTTTCCTGGTGAAAGCCTGGGCTCATGAGAAGGATCTGGGGAAGAGGGAAAGCTGTGCTTTTAAAAAGGGTGATCAGTGCTGGAGAACTGGCACAGATGGAAGATGCAGAAGCCAGGCATCACTTTGTCCTTTCTGGTGCTGTGTTTGCAGCTGAGTGTCACTGGTGCCACCCAGGAGCCACAGAGCAGCAAAAGCTGGGAATGGAGGTGGCCTGGGAGCTCCCTGCTCTTCCCCAGCCAGTGCCACCTTGGGGCAAAGAGCAGGACTGGCTGGGGATGGGGGTGAATGATGCCTCCACTCTGGGTCTGGGCACCCCTGCTTCCACTCACCAAATTTCCATCTCTGGATTCCTTCTGAGCACGAATCCATGCTGTAAAATGGCTTTTCCCAGCACACCTGCCTCTCCTGCCGCCATTCTGGGGCGTCTGCTCTTGCAGAGGGTCAGTTTTAATGCAGAAAACTAAAAATGCAGAAGTCCAGAGATGACGAGGGACTGCTTTAGGTGGAGTGACAGAAAGGGATTGAATGTGCTACAGGTACAGTCCATTCTGGCAGCAGGAAAACCAGTGGCATCTCAGGAAATGGTACCAGTGGAAGGCAGGGGTTCCTCAGCAGGACTCCCTGTGCCTGCTGCAGAGGACTGGGAATAGGTGCAGGAAAGCCATCCTGGGAAACCCTGGTCTCAGGAGACCCATCAGCTCCTTGCACCCATCCCAGAGGTGGGCACTGGTGCCTGTGTGGGCCAGGGTGATGCTCCAAAGCCAGTCTTCTGTTCAGGATGCCCCACAGCTCTCTGTGGGGGTCTGCATTGGGTCTGCTTCCTTTTTTGGTTTCTTTTCTGGATTACTTTTCTTCAATGAATAGACTTTTTTTTTTTTAAAAGCCCTTCTCACGCCTTCAGCTCCTGGAGTGAAACACGTGACGGCTCTTTGCTGATGTTTTTCCTAAAACAGTGATGTTTGTGGAACGTGTCTCGAAAGCTGCAGCCCTGGCTGGTCTTGGCTGCCAACTGCTCTGTCCTGGGAGCCTCCAACCCTGGAGCTGAGGTCCAGCAGCCCAGCCTGAGCCGGGAGAGGGGGAGGGTGGCTCTGTGCCATGCTCAGGCTCCAGGTTTTGGCAAGGGCAGTCCATAGGTTTGTGGTAGCACAAATTCATGCCTGAGGCTAAAAGTTAATCAGAACAAACTGATTTTATTCCACCTGGCTTACTTAATTGACACTCTGCAAACACTCTCCCAGGGTCATACACCTTTTCCTCTCCTATCTGTGGACATTCCCACTGGGTTGGAAACTCCCCCTGGTTCAGCTGTGCTTGGTCATTCCCCCCATCCCTTGGAGGCAGCTCACTTAATGGGAGATGTCTTCAAAAAGCTATTCCAGGTTGTTCCATGACAGGAGAGATGTACAGCACATGAGGAGGGATGTCCCTGGGAAGGTTTTGCATCTCATGGTGTCCCCACAGGGGAGTAATTTCCACCAAAGGCCTCACCCCACTGACGTAGCTGTGGGGAAATAGGAGAGATCATTTTCAGGCTGGATGTTTTTCCTTTTCTGTCCCACTCCACCTCTTAATGAGTCCTTTTTGTTCAGGGGGTTTCCTGCCCCCTCTTACAGCATCACGAGCTGGATTCAGGAGTGTTTTATTCTCTTTAATGGATGCTGTTAGGATGACAGATGAGTGTGGGATTTCTGACCTTTTATTTGGGACTGGTGACATAATTAGGGATTCAGAACAAACAAAGGGACTATTCCAAAGGCCAGATTAATAAAAGCCTCTATGTGCCTGACTCCTAACACCAGGTGAGGTGTTGGGGGTTGATGTGCTTGAAGTGAGCACCTTGTACCTTTGGTTTTCCTGCAGGGAAGGCTGATCCTCTGCTGTCACCTGGGTGTTTGTGCTTGTTCCCTTTGCAGAGCAGGCAGGAAGAGAGTGTGACAGCCCTAAAAAGATGTCCCTGGCTTTGGGAGCTCTAGATTTGTGCAAGAGTAAAGCACCTGAAGAATGAAGGAAGCCAGAATCAGGATCTGGCTCGTGTTTCTGACACCCCAAAAATACACTCAGGGCTGGATGGCAGAATTGGGACCTTGATGAGCCAACTCTTGTAGGGGGAAGTGTCTGGGATTTCCTAGCACAAATAGGTGCCATCAAACTGTGTCATCTGTTGCCAGGACCTTTCCCCACGAAGACAAAGCAGGACCCAGGCCCCCAAGTGATGCCAGCTTGGACACTGGTGGCCCTACCCTTCTCAAGAGCATTTGAATGCCCACACTGTTCAGCAAAAGTGATCCTGTTCCTCACATGTCTGTGTTTTTGCTCCTGAGGCTGGTGAGACTGCATTTTGAGGCCTCAGCAGGGAGGTCATTCCCACAGCAGAGGTGCAGATGGAGCAGTGATGCCGAAGCACTGGAAGATGTGGAGCTACCTAAAGCCCTCAAGATGCTGGTGGACCTGGACTGTTCAGAAAAGCTTGTCACAGGCTCAGCATTGGTCATTTTCTGTTTTATCCACAATTTTCTAAGACTTTTGGAGCTGCAAACAGTTTGGCTCATATCCCACGATCTGAGCTCACACAAAACTCTCATTGACGCCAATAATTTTCCAGCCCGTCATTCCCAGTGACAGCAGCAGTTTTGTCTGGGCAAGAACTCTGCCATGAGGGCACACACATTTTCCAGGGTTTTCTCAGGTAAAGGTTTTATTTTCCTAATTCTTTCCCCCTGGTAGGTGCTGAGCTGTCAGAATCACAGCCATGCAGAATTCCAGCTTAGTTAAAACAATATCCTAAAGGTTGCAAAGCCGTGCTGCTTGCCAAGAGCGAAAGTTGAATGTTCCACTCTCCTCACTTGACTATATTTAGTCCGGGATCCTAATGAAGTCTTTCTTTGTGTGATTTCATGTCTACAGGGCAACTGTGAGAGAGGACTTCCTAATTCTGTCAGGATGCTGGCAGCCCTTGTGC
This sequence comes from Illadopsis cleaveri, assembly GCA_013399915.1. Lineage (NCBI taxonomy): Eukaryota > Metazoa > Chordata > Aves > Passeriformes > Timaliidae > Illadopsis > Illadopsis cleaveri. Next base: position 15,224 of record VXBB01008161.1, read on the forward strand.
TGGGACAGCGTGTCCTCTGGGCCTCTGCTGCATGGCTCTTGTACAGTACTGGATTGTGCCCCGTGTGCTACTAGGGAGATCCTGTGGCATTATTCTTTCTTTTCCCTTTTCCTCCCTTTCTCCTTTTTTTTTTTCCCCCTCTATGAAAGAAACGTGTGTGTACTGCAGCAGGTTAATTGCTGGTTGTTTTCCTGCAGATATTCGATAATAACAGTGCCTGGTGATGGTGGGTTCAACCAGAGTATTTTGAAGAGTCATTTGGGATGAAATCCTCCTTCCTTTTCTGGTGTCCAAATAAACAATCCCCAAATCATGGGATGGTGAAACATGAGGATGTAGGATATCCTCCCCATGCTCTTCAGCTACAGGACCATGGATGACCATGGGGTGAAATAGAACCACAGAATCTTTTAGGTCAGAAAAGACCTCCAAGATCTCTGAGTCCAACCTTTGGTCACCACCATATCACCTAAACCAGAGTGCCACCTTCAGTCATTTCTTGAACACCTCCAGAGATGGTGAGTTCACCACTTCCCTGGGCAGCCCTTTCAAATGCCTGACAACCCTCTGTGTGAAATTCAACCTTCAGTGATGAAATTCTTCCTGATGCCCAACCCGACCCTCCCCTGGCACAACTGGAGGCCATTCCCTCTCCCCCTGTCCTTGTTCCCTGGGAGCAGAGCCCGACCCCCCCGGCTGTCCCCTCCTGTCACGGAGTTGTGCAGAGCCACAAGGTCCCCCCTGAGCCTCTTTTTCTCCAGGCTGAGCTCCTTTTCCAGCTCTCTCNGAGCCTCCTTTTCTCCAGGCTGAGCTCCTTTTCCAGCTCTCTCAGCCACTCCTGCTGCTCCAGACCCTTCTCCAGCTCCATCAAGTCTTGTGTCACCTCACTGCCCCATCATGCAGCACACTGGTGCCTTTCCCTGCCCTCCACTGCACACAGCTGAGGATTTGAGGATTTCCCTTTTTTCCTCACATCCATGTTACATCACCGCAGCATGCCAAAAATGATATAGAGAAATGTAAAAAAATTGTATCTCTGGGATTCTGCTGAGGTTTCTCAGCATGAGAAAGGCTGTGCTGGAAGAAGATCTGCCATGTGGGAATGTCCCAGGGAAACTTCAGCTCCCCAGGCTAAAAACTCTGGAAATCCATGGAGGGAAATGTCACGCACGAACTGCTTTTGCACTTGTGTTCCAGCAGAAGTGCAAGGCTGGGCAGCCTGCTGTTCATCAGCCTCCTGGATATTCATCTCAGTCCCCAGCTGGCAGTAAATGTATTGTCGGATATCCCTCTAAAGTTGTGTAAGTTATTGCTTTCTTGGAGGGCTTTTTATACCTGTGTGTATTTTTCTCCCCGTTCCAGCATCTCACAAAGCTCTCTTTAGACATGCTCGGTGCTGCTAAATATAGGATTTTTTGGGTTGTTTTTTTTTTGCAAAATTCCAGGACACGTCTTCACTTGGCACATAAAAATTAGTTAACAGACCGTCATGAGACCTTTCTGTGCTCTCCCACTGTTGTCACTCCCACGACACCTGNGCTGTTCATCAGCCTCCTGGATATTCATCTCAGTCCCCAGCTGGCAGTAAATGTATTGTCGGATATCCCTCTAAAGTTGTGTAAGTTATTGCTTTCTTGGAGGGCTTTTTATACCTGTGTGTATTTTTCTCCCCGTTCCAGCATCTCACAAAGCTCTATTTAGACACGCTCGGTGCTGCTAAATATAGGGTTCTTTGGTTTTTTTTTTTTTGCAAAATTCCAGGACACGTCTTCACTTGGCACATAAAAATTAGTTAACAGACCGTCATGAGACCTTTCTGTGCTCTCCCACTGTTGTCACTCCCACGACACCTGACGTGGAGCGCACGGGCGGCCTCGGCTTTGCTCCATGACTCGCCATTAATCAGGATGAGGAACGGCCTTCCCAGTTCATAAATCCCAGGAAAACTCTGTTTCCCACATTTTCTGTCAAAGGGACATCAGCAGGCTGTTTGTGTTAATCCGTGCCCTCTCCAGCCTCGCGTTAGGGGAGGTGAGATGTGGCTGTGGGGGGCTCTGGGGCATTGACAAACACATTTCCACCTTCAGTCCCAGACCTGTTCTCCCTCCGTGCTCTCTGAGTTGCACATGTAGCCCTGGAGCACAGATTGTTCAGTCACTGAAACCACAAACTAAATATTTGGGCTTCCAGCACTTTAAGTAAACATGTCCTATCTATACCCCAGCTGCCAGGAGAGATGCTGAATTTGGGGATGAGCTCGCTGCATTAAAAATTCCTAAATATCCATGATCACTTAGCTGGGGATTGCTGTAAATAGCTGTAGCTGCTGAGCAGTGGTATAAAATTAAATCATAGGGAACAATAGTGATTTAAGTGGCATTTCTGGCTTTTTATGGGAAAAGGAGGGGAGGAGAGGGAATGTTTCACAGCAAAAATCATAAAGATGGTTAATTCTCCCTCGGTACCACTAGTGTCTTGGAAAAGATCACAGAAGATGAGCTGTTCTCCCTCAAAAGTTCAATGCACTGATGGAAAAACCCAGGGCAAAACTAGAGTAAAGCAATGTTGATAGAGGGACTCAGCAGTAATTAGTAACTGTGGCTGTAGGGCAGGATAGAAGCTCTTTGTTAGCTTGTTATCACAGGGGATTGATCAACCCTTGGGATGGACAAACAGATAGAAATGAGGTGGTGATCCCCAAATCTTTTCCTCTGCAGCAGCTGAGCATGGCACTGGCTCTTGCAGGATCCCTCTCCACTGCTATGTCACCTCTGCTTTTTTGGTACCCCAATCACTGAGGTCTTTTTCCCACCCACTGCTTTCCAGGTGGAGCTTTAGCTGGATTACTTTCAACATTTCTCTGAGTGCCTGGGGCTTTACCAAGTTACTCCCAGGGACTGTGTCCAGCCTTCATGGAAAATGTGTGGTGTCTTTCCACCAGCAGTCAGGGAGGTCAGATGCTCTGCCTGTGCTCAGCATCCATTGCACCACATACCTCATGCCTTGCTAAAGTGCACATGTGCCTTTCCCCACTCTTAATGAATCACCTTTAGAGTTTCTTTTAGAGAAGAACATTATTAGGGGTGAAGAGTTAAAAAAAAAAGAAAAAAAAAAGAAGAAAAAAAAAGATAGATAAATTCTGCACTCTACCATGCTTGGAGAGTTTGCAACCTTGTCTGCATTTCTAGATATATCTGATAACGGATATCACATATGCCTGAGCAGCTTCTCTTCTCTTCTCTTCTCTTCTCTTCTCTTCTCTTCTCTTCTCTTCTCTTCTCTTCTCTTCTCTTCTCTTCTCTTCTCTTCTCTTCTCTTCTCTTCTCTTCTCTTCTCTTCTCTTCTCTTCTCTTCTCTTCTCTTCTCTTCTCTTCTCCTAGTCTAGGCTCTCAACTCACAAACACAAATAGGATAGATTTCAAAATCTGGCTGATATGTACTCAGTGGGAGGGTTGTGAAGCTATTCACCAACATTTTTTAGGCCACAAAAGACTGCTGTCCATGTATAACTCTACACTTATTGGGGGCCAGGTTGTGATGCAGAGTTGAGACCTAAATGAGTTGTTTTTCAAGTCACTGTTCTGGTCCATTTATCCTCCTGACCTGCAGATCACAGGTAGCCACCACTTTGGCACCCATGGGACCACAAAGAACAAGGAATCCAGGTTTAGATGTTCAGCATTCCCCTCTCCTCAGCTGTGAAACAAAGCTTTTAACAGAAGCTCCTCTTCATAGCACATCCCTGAGATGGAGAAGGCAGTGGAAGCCCTTGGGTAGCTCCAAAACTGCCTCTTGGACTCCAGAACATTGAGAGAGGGAAGAGTAAACACAGCAATCCACATTACCCTTCCCACAGAACAGTCCAGCTGGGCTCCAGAGCAGCACATCTGCATGCACACCATGGTATTTAATGCCTCAGCACTGAAATAAAGGAATTATTTTATTTATTAGGATGCTTTTCTTTGTCATGCTGCAGTGTCTGGGTGCTCTCCCCTCATACAGAATCATTTTAGAGCGTTAAGGGGGAAAGCATCAAGAAAAGCACATATTCCTTAGGAAGATTTCTAAGCTATTTATCTCCCAGGAGGGTAAAAAAAGTGGAGATACTTTGTATCTGGGAACTCTTAAATTCATATTTTTACGCATTTCCCCTGGGGCAGGATTTATTGTTAAATAACAATAGGGGAACAGCATGATTTCAGCAAAGACATTTGGGCTAGTGAATGTTGGAGCGAATTCTCCGCTTCAGCGTTACTATTCAAAGTCAGAGCTGCTTTTAAATTGCTTTAAAAGTACGTCCTGAGCAGAAATGTCCCAGCCCAGGCACTGCTTCTCAGTGGCACGAGTGCCAGTGTGTCTTGCTTCACTGCAACCAAAGGCCTGAGTCGTGTAAGCCCTTGAAATCTTCATTTCAGTAATGAAAAACCTGGCAGAGAAGGAAAACACAGTATCTGAGGGCTTAGAGCATGTCAAAATTGTATGAAACTGCTGGGTATTTGAAGACATCTCCTTGGTTGTCTACTAACCTGGTGTGGGATGGTGCTGGTGATTCCCATCTGCTGGAGCATGCTTTGTGCCTCTGGGGATGGAGGGTCCCTGTGGATCCCATCCTGCTGGCAGAGGGGCACAATGCCTGCTGGAATTGCTCCTGTGATGAGCTGACAAAGCCGTCTGCCCTCACCACGGGGTGGGCATTTCATTAAAGATGAGGAATTTCCCTTGTTGTGACAGAGGGCTTGTTTTACGTGTCCTCTTCCTGCAAACATGGCCTCCTTTCCTCCCTTTCCCTCTGCTGCTTCCCACTGCTGAGGTCCCCAGGAACTCCCCACAACAGCAGGATTTGTACCCTCAATTCTCAGAGTTTTCTCCCTTCCCCTCTGTAAGTGATATTTGTCTCCCAGCCTGCAGCAAAGCCCTCTGTGCACATCCCTGCTCCTGGGGATCAAGCCCCCTTTCTTTCCACCAGAAAAATATTTGCCAGGTAGTCCCAAGGCTTATTTAAAGAGTTAAATCTCTGTGTGTCCCTAGAACTGGAAAAAGGACAGGGAAACCTGACCAGGCAGCTACCAGTTTATCCCAAGCTCTGTCCTTTCTGTGCTACACCTGCTCAAGGCACAGCGATGAGGAGAAGCAAATTTCCATCTCCCACAAAGAAGAGCTTTGGGGTCTTTGGGACCAAGGCAATGCTCCAACAACCACCAGCCCTCTCAGGCAAGCAGCTGGAGACTTTTCTCCTGGAAAAGCCCACCGGAAAACCAGTGAAGAAACCTAAAGAGGGAGTTAGTCTCAGCTCTACTCTTTGCACGCTGTCCTTCGGTTGCTACGCGTGAGCAGCATCCAGCCATGGCCTCCCGTCCCAACTGCGGCTGCTCTGGCACACGCGGCAGCTTGTGCTGCTGTCCGAGTGCCAAAGGGAACGTCTAATGGGGTATTGTTTGTGTGTGTTCCTGAGATGGAAGTGATTAACATAAAATACGTAAAAGGATCATGTCAGGAATTCTCTCCAGAGCTGCACGGTTAGCGGGCCCGCTCTGGTTCGCATTACAGGATTACAGCGTGTTCCGTAACTGCTCCGTGTTGGACACAGATTTGGGGCTCTTTCTCCAGTGTTTACAAACACGGATGGGAGCTGAGAGGAAAAATGCAGCCAACTGCTCGTGGATTTATGGATCTCTATTCCATCAGCACAAACACACATAGGGATATTTATGCTGTCTTCATATCACGGCAGATACTGGAGGGTCCTTAAACAACCCCGCAGGGCCGAGCAGCTCATCCACACTTCAGATGCAGGCAAATAACCTTGGCAGCTCTTCTTGATCTCAACTGATAGACATGCTCTTCATCAAGGGCCTGGAAATGTTGCTCCTTTGAGCTCCAGACTAATTCAACACCTAAAATATGTGTAAAAGGACTGCATTGAGCTGGTGGGAAATTCAAGCAGTCTGAGGCGTTGGAGCCAGTGAAGCTGCTAAAACATAAGGTAACGTTCAGGCTCAGATCTCCAAAGCCTGATCTGTTTGTCAGCACGGCTACATTGACTCTTACCTCATGATCCTTTCACACAAAGAGCCCAGGGATGTCTCCCTCCCCTTCCATGCTGTGGAAGTGGGTTTAGTGGAGAATCATTAAAATAAAGAAAGAGGGAGAGGGGGGAGGAAAGGAAAGGAAAACAAATCTAAAACCCCAAAGTTTCTATTGTGAAAGTGTCAGAATAACTGTCCTGGGGCTGATTTTACCCAGGGTGTAGCTTTATTGATGTCAGTGTGGGAAGGAAAGGCCTGATTCAGCCCTGCACTGCAGCAGTTTTATGCTGAGGCTTCTGGGAAAGCTACAGTGGCATTAAAGTGATGTTGCAGAATGAGATATCAGCCTGGTGCATGACTCCACCAATGCCAGTGGCCTCACATCGAGTTAATCTTCTACCCTACTGGAGGCTCTGAGGAACGGTAACCACAGTGCACAGAACACATCCCTTGTTGGGTGGTTTATTTTGCTCTGGTTTTGTCTGAAGATCACTGCCCCCAACTAGTCAGACCTGGAGATGACCTGGAGTGGTCCTGCAGATGACCCTCATGTCTGGATGAGGGGAGAATTTTTGGAGCAAGTCTCATTCTCCTGTTCTCCTCTATCTTGACCAGACTGGCACCTGTTGGAGAGGAAGTGATCATCTCCATCATGGAATCTCCTCTTCAGTCTTTCTCTCTGCTTCTACCTCTTCTCTTAATCCTGCAAGTTTGCCTTCACTTTGTCCAGCTCTAACTTTCACATGAGACCTCCTCCTTTTCCAGTTCTACCACTCCAGAAAAATCCAGCTGGGATCTCTCTGCTGCTGACTTCCCAGCCACAAATGGCTCACAGGTCTCACTCCTCAACTGCCCTACAGCCATTTTCCTTTCCCTGTTTCTCTGCTTCTTTCTCTGTTGCATGCCAAGGAAAACGTAGCCATGCCCCCACTCTTGTCTATATTGTGCATCATCTTCTCCTGGTCATCTCAGTGCCCTCTCATCCACAGTCAATTCTTGTAGATTTTCTGCAGAACATCCCTAACACAGTGGGATTTTTCTATTCCCACAGCTAAAGCTTTCACCCAGGATCTCATTTCTCTTCCTGGTTTTTGCAATACTCTTTCATCTGGTCTTCACAGGAAGTTCTCCATAGCTTAAAAAATTTATTGTCTACTTTTTTTAAAACCTCTCCTTTTGTGGATGTGGCCAGTTTCACCTTGTTATTTACCTGTCATCTTCTGTCGCCTCTTGACTGAACAAGGTCAATCCTCTTGATCCACCTTTCTTCAGTGCCCAACACAACAGACCCAAAGACCATCAGAACACAAGTAGCCAATGGTAATATAGGAAAAACTGTAGTGGTTTCCATGGCAAAGATGTAAAGAAAAAATCTGTTCCTCTGCACCAAGCTTGGTGAATCACGAGGATGCAGGAAAGGATCCTGATTATTCCTAAACTCACAACAAATACCTCCCCAGCTTCCACAGTGATTTAATCCCTCTAAGTTACAGGGCTCTGCATCTCATTTACTTTCCCTCTTTTTATTTGTTTTATAATTGACTTTTTGAACTTCTGCCTGAATTGGAGCCAAAGCTGAGAATGACTTAATTCCAGCAGGATGGGAAGGCCTGGACCTTCCACGTGCAGAGTCTCCCCATTGACTTCAGAGTGAAGCTCAGACAGTTAATGGGAGCGTGTGATCTGTCCAGAATAATATCTCCATCCTTGGGAGAGTGGCACAGTGGCATGGGGATCTGCTTCATTGCTCATGTCCAGGAGACACAGTATTGCCCACCAGTCCCCACAGCAATGCCCTCAGTTGGGTAAATAACTGCATTTTCTCAGCTCTTCTTATTTAGCAACTTATCAAATACTTTCTTAGCCTTTTACATTTCACTAAACTAGATTTTGGGGGAACATAGTCACTGGTTGCTTTCTGGTCTGTGAGAGAAGCAGGGAAGAAGTCTGCATGTTGAGTTGAAGAAAAGATGGAGCTTTTGTTTGTGTGGATTTCAGGATCACCTGGATTTTATAATAGTTGAAATATATGCTCAATCTTCTTAAATCCATCAATATGAATCATTCTACCTTGGTAATCCATAATGGTTTCTCTATTTTTGGAGTATTAGCAACAGTGGGTGAGAGCAGATATAGACAGAGATTTCAGATGATCTAAACACAATATTCTTTAATTTTGCAGAACTGCTGTTCATGGCCCCTCCAAGACTTACACAAAACAAGCAGAGCTGAGGTGAGAGAGCTGGAGGCCATGTACCTGTTTGAAAAACCAAATGGGCTGAAAAGTATGGGCTCGCTTCTTTTGTAAGAAATTGTTCTAATGTGTAGGCACATTAGAACAGCAGTCCCTGCAGCACACACTGCATTTTCATCTGCCATGTTCCTTAATTAAGTGGAGATGAGCAAGTTTCCTGCAGGTGGAAAGCAGGTCTGCAGAGAATTACAGGGCACTACCTCAAGATAAATCCCCTGTAAATCAGAAGAGAGGAGATGCCGTGGTGCTACTGAAAGGGAAGGCTCTTGAGTGGTGCAGCCAGCCTGGGGAAGTCAGTCACGATCATTTACAGCAGCTCTGGATATGACCCAAAGCCATTTTTTGGCTCCTTTCTGAAATTAAGCGTTTCTGATGAGGCAGAGGAAAGCTCAGGCCAGATTTTATCTAACGTGGGACACAAAGGGTCTGATCCTCACCTGCTGGAAACGGGAGTAAAGCCACTGACTCACACAGAGTCCCACTTCTGCGAACAGGGCCCAAACTACTCACTTTAGTCCAGGACTGTTGGCAAAACACGGCATTTACCCCCAAATTATGAGGAGCTTGCAACCAGTCAGCGAGTTTCCAGCGCGGCTACTTTGGCCCCATCACACGCTGCTAATCTCTTCAATGATTTATGTGCTCTTTTAAGTTTTAATACTCCCTCTGTCATGAACCTTCCTCACTAGCAAGTTGACAGTTTAAATTAGTGTTTAGACATGGCTTTCATAATGTCAGCTTTTGTTTTGTCTCAGTCATCTGTTGGAATTCCTTCCATTGTATCTGAAGTGACTCATGACAATAAATGACTTCTTTCTTCTTTTGTTCTTAATCGGGGAAGAATGGAATGAACCATGCAATATTAGTAAAAGAGCAGTCTTAATTAGTCCTCAGCTGTAGCTAAAGATGCTTGTCTTGTCTCTTTAGCATATTAATGCAGGAAGCCATGCGTTCACGTGGGCAATTGCCATGTTCCTGAAAAGCCTCGTTACAAGCCAAATTCTCCAGCGTAAAAGTATTCCCCGGCCCCGCTGCTGTGCTGAGCCCTGCCAAATGAGGAGCCTATGCCCCGGGGCTTTGTGTGAGGCTGCTCAGGCCTTCGAGGAGAAAAATGGGCACACTTTGGAGTGATTCATCTCAACGACTGGGTTTCTTTTTTGTTTCGTGCCTCTTAAAGGTATAAACTCTCTGAGCTGAAAGCTGGAGCTTCACCTCAAAACCTCACAGCTGCTGCCTGTGCCTTTCCCTGCTCCCAAAGGGGGTGATGTTCACTGATTATGGACCTCAAAACTTTCTTTACAAGGTTGAATTGCCTTAAATACCCAAGTGCTGATGAAAGGATTTGGATGGGAATGCGTTAATATTTTGCACAAAATTAATAGCGGCTTCTTTTAGGGACAAAATATGGGGTTTTGTGCAGAAATGCAAAAGGCTGTGTCTTGTATTGTCAAAGTTGCTGTGACCGTGTCATATTTAATACATTCCTGGACCCAGTGAATGGCAACAGCTTCTTCCTTTTTCTTCTGTTTTCTGTTTGTCATTTGGGAGAAGAAAATTGATTCTGTAAGGAAGTGTGGGAAAATGGCATTCCCAGCTCTCCTCCCTGTTCACTGAGCGCTCTCCTAGTCCATGTAGGGCCATGCCCAGGATGCCAAGTTATGCAGTAATTGTTGTGAAACACAGCTAAATAAAGGTTTAGGTTGAGAGCTGGCTTCTCCCTGATTGTGTTTCGAGGAAGGGCTGTAATGGGGGTTTGGGGATGTGCTTGTTGCTGGATTTCAGACACTAAGTCTTCTTTTCCTAAGACCTGGCTTGCCCAATGGTCTGGGAGTGTGGCTTGCAGCCTTGTCTTACTGGAAAGGAGTTAGGCTCCGATTTGATGACATAGTTCCCATCTATTCATATTTCTCTCCAGTTTTGTGCTTAATTCCCACATAATGAAGCATCCTGGATACATCCCTTAGACCCTGCTGAGGTGTTTCCTATTTTAGCTTATTAAAGAGGATCCTGCCACAGCAAGGCACAACTGTAGAGGGTCAGCAGGAGATGTTTAAGAGGATGGGGAGCCAAAAGTGGTCACCAGGAACCCATTTCCTCAAATCATCCCTCCTAGAGAAGACAGTTTTGTTTTGCAGGTTCTGACCCTAATCTGGTGCTTTTTGGAGAAGGAAAAATGAAGCACAGATGAACAAGGCTGTGATGAGAACACTGGTGAAGTGCTGTTTGCTGTGCACAACAACAGCCTCACTGAGCCCAGAAACATATGAATAAAACCATGAATTCTTCTGTGCCAGTACATGGTGCTCTTTATTTTAATAGTCTGTTTAAATATACATACAGCTATTTTTCTCTTGCTCAGACCTTGTAACAAAACCAAATGTCTTAATGAACACGAGGAGAAAGCAAGCAGCTGGAGAAGGACATTAAAATGTACAAACCCAGCAAAGTCCTGGGGAAATCATTGCAACTTTACTCAAAGCACTTTCAAAAGTAAGTTGCTCCTCTGGAACTGGACTGAAATAAGTGCTGTGCTGCTTTCCCTCTGTGGTCCAAAGAAATCCATGTTCCCTCTCAGGTCTGTGGTCTTGTATTGTCTCCAAAAATATTTGTAAAATTCATGGTGAGCTCTGCTGGATTGTGCTGTCACCAGGTTCCTAAAAACCGTGGTCTTCTTTCCAGCCCTGTCCCCCACCTCTTGCTAAGGAAGATTTGGCAGAGCATTTTTAGGAAAGCAAAGGTTCACTGGGAGAAGTGGTACCATTTATTGGCCTAATTGGTAAAACTGAGGAAACCAGAACATGTCTGGGACACAAATCTTTCTGCAGGTGCAGTAAGGTTTTAGGCAAGTGCCCAAACCAGCCTTGGAAATCCAGGTTTTTGCAGGCACAGATATTCTGAAAGTATAATGTTATGCCTCAGAGCACACTTTGGGCAGCAGCTTTACTTGTAATACACAGAGATGGTCTGCTCTCTGTCCATCTAACATCTCACAGTGAATTTCTAAGAAAATTGCAAAATTGCAATCCTGTGAGAGCACAGGATGAGTTCTTTCCTTGTAGGAGAACTGTCACGATTTTATTGACTCCAAAGAAATATTTACTCCTTGCACAACCTTGCAAACCTCTGCTGTGATGGTGTATGCCTGCTCTTCCCTAAAGCAGGAGCTGCCAAAGGGCAGAAATGCACTAATATTGCTTTTTCCTACATCATCATCATCATCAAACATGTTCCCTGCTTGTCATCAGCTGAGGTCAACTTTTTCTTCCATCTGTATTTACACTGGATTGGGATGAGTGGGTCCTGACCATGATCAAAGCCTCAGGGTGATTGTAGCATAGAAGTGGTTTAGACTTCTGCTGGAAAAGCTATGCAAAGGGTTTATCAGTTTGGCACAGTGTTAACGTGGCTGGGATTTCACAGAAAAACTGGCAGTTTGGATGCTTTTGAAATGTAGAGGAAGATGGGGCTGATCATGTGGAAAGACTTCCAACCCTCCTGCAAAACCAGATACATCTGTAAGGGCCTCTTAACCTCTTAACCAGCACTTCATTACAACTCTCCCATTGGCCTCCAACTCAATGTTAACCTTGGCCCTGGTGCAGAGAATATTGACTTTCAGGGTCAATAAATCTTAATGTGGATCAAACTGGAAGTTATGTTTACTTACTTTACAACTCCTTTCCAGTGCAATTACTCTTTACACAATGCAAGGACGTTCTGCACATTTTTCTTCCTCTTCTTCGCCATTTTGAGGCGCGTTACTCTTCCAACAAGAGCCTGGGCTTTCCAAGGCTCGGATTTTCCTCCAAAGTTTCTCTTTGATTTCTTGTGTTATTTATCTCCTCCTACAGAAGGCAAACATGATTTTTATTTTTTTTTTCCCCAGCATGGATCCGTGTCAAACGACTGCCTCCTGGCGTAGCCGCTCGTCCAGGAGCGGCGCGCGGTTGCGTGGGACGCCGGAACCACAAAAGGTTTTTTTCAGATTTCCAGGATTCCGAGCCCGTGTCGCTGAACCACACGACCTATCCCGCAGTCATTCCCTGCTTTCGAGTACTGGTGCACTTTCCTCTTTGTTTATATCAGCCAATACCTACAGAATTTTAATGAGAGTACAGTGAGCTGCCTGTACGTGGCGGGGTGTGTGCTGTTCCCATAATGAGGCATGTATGGAGCCCGGGGCTACAGAGGCCAGGAGCCAAAGGATGTTATTATTGCCCTTATAAATTGTTTTCAAAATAAATAAGATGCAGAATGTTTCACTTCTGAAAGGGGAAAAAGAAAAAAA